>OX578142.1:29400695-29830695 GCA_951213105.1 Amaurobius ferox
GACTAAAAAATAAACGTACTAAATTTTATTCGATTTGTTATAGATTTCTGTGCCCTATGTGTAAAAAACAACATTTCCAATATCACTGAGAGCGACTTAAAATAACTCTTGAATTATGATGTCAATTAATTTTTTCAATAAAAAGTACTTTTAAAAAATTCGGTTGTTTTGTAATATTACTTTTTTAATGATTTGTTTTTTCTATATTAGATAAAAAGTGAAATATATCGAGAACGACGCGTGTTAGCGGTCTATAACTGATGTTATTTAAATTTACTTGATGTTATTTACATAAAAAGTCACGCGCAAAATAGCCATTTCTGAAAAACATTTTGGGTTTTATTTATTTATTATTTTTTTTTTTTTATTTCTGAGAAAACTAAAGTCCTTTCCTTAATCGGAAGTTCAATAGATCTCTGACGTTCATCGGGTAAAATAATCGTTCCAAATTCAATCGGATGTGCTGCTCAGTTTGTTCGAGAGGTATCGTGCGCATAGACCAGACACGCAAATATGATTGAAAAATATGGTTGATTAGCATTTAGGGATGCTCAAAACGAATAGATCCTTGAAAATATGAGAATCAGACTTTTGATATCGTCACAATACTTTCCCTTTACACATACTATGTAATATGTGTTGTAGGGAAAGGAAAAATTCAAGAATTCTAGCTCTAAGGATTTTTATGCGCATTTAGTTGTCGTATGACTTCTTTATGAAGAGTAGAGAAACCACAGTACCGGTTCAGGGATAGAAAAGAGACAATGAAGTTAGCACTCTCGTGCTTATCGAATCCAAGCTTTAAATCTACACCAGGAGGTATATTTCTATGCAATATTATTATTTTCTTCCCAAATTAATTGGCTGATTCAGACACAACTGTGGCGTTCAAAACTAATTAACAGCCATGTGTGCAAAACCAAAAAATAATGGTGTACAACTACATTATATTTCATCCGTAATTCCGGATCTATTTTTTGGATTCATTTATGTACGTTGAAAACATTTTGAAAGCAATCAATCCGATTAAAATTTGTATTATCATTGATGCGAACATTTGCAGTTTCCCTATACAGGGTGTCCCAAAAACATTGAAACACCCTTTAATTCTTTACCTGTTGGAGATAAGTGGTCAATGTAAATTGAAAAAATGTTGAAAGTGAGGTAGGAAATAAGACTACGTTAATGAAATAGTCCTCCCATTAATTTTCAAAAATTTACACATTTTAAATTTTTATACGACCCCCTTAGACAAATTTGGTCAATCAGAATTTTTTTATTTTTAATGCAACAAGATCATTAAAAAAACTGCATATCTGTATCTTTAAAATCAACTGAATTATGATAAAGGAAAAAATCTGATTTATGCCATTTTCCGTACCATGTGAAAGGCTGTTTCATCAGTGAAAATAGGGATCATAAACAAATTGACGATGGAAATAGTTTAGATCAAAAATACGTTAATATGTATCAAAAGTTTTTATCACAAATGCATCTAAATAAAGCATTACACACACAGAGATCATATAAAGCAGTGGTATTCACTACCCGGTTGGGTATCCTATGTATTATCATCCTATGTATCCTATGTATTATCTTTTTTGTGATATGTCACAAATTTATATTTCTAATTTGATATATGGTCCCCATTCACAATATTCAATTTTCAATTAAATATAACTCGCTCAATTTTAAAGATGCAGATATGCTGTTTTTTTTAATGATCTTGTTGCATTAAAAATAAAAATTTTCTGATTGACCAAATTTGTCTAAGGGGGTCGTATAAAAATGTAAAAAGTGTAACTTTTTAAAAATTAATGGGAGGACTATTTCATTAATGTAGTACATACTTTGGGTAATAGTTTTGTATTTTAACGCCCAACTATTCGCCAATTGTCATTTATATATATAAGAAATATACTTCTCTCCAACTGTCTGTAACGCTTGGCGATAAATTTGGCTGACTTGGAGTAATATCGCCAACATGGTGATATTTCTCTCCAGATTAACGAAAGTGTTTTTAAAATTGCAAAAATGACGCTAAATTAACAGCAAAATAATGAATTAATTATTAAATCATTTAATGTATGGACTATATTGCTTATATTGGATGCTATCAATATTGATAATTGTCAAATTAGAATTGCGTAAAATATAATTTAACTGGATACTTCAAACTAGTTTTACATGCTGTTGTCACCCGGAAAAGCGCAAAATGTACAATTCAACGTTAAAACATTGTGCCATGGATATTGTACATCATTTTTTCACTGTAGAAGACGTAAATTCTATTGACGATATTATAAGTATTTTCTTAAGAAAAAATACTGTTTTAACCTGCAGAGGAAACAAAACTCCCTCAAAATAAAAGTTGTCCCTTAGTTTCCCTATGTCAGCTTTCTTTAATGTAGTATTGAATGTGTTCTTCTCACAAGCAGTAGCTTTATATTTGTACCTTATGTATCTGTTCAAAACATCTTGTAAGATAAATAGGCTTTGTGAAAAATCAGCCTGCCACTTGAAGTAAATCGCAATTACAATAGATGAATTTTATTTACCTTGACTCGCTTCAGTATGTAACAGTATGATGTCTGATGCAACAATATCTCATTATGTAACTTTTTTTTTTACTGGGAGGGTGTTATAAATGTAGCATTGAATGAGAGTTCTTGTGCCAATTGAGTTATTGCATAAGGACTTCTTTTATCTTAGATTAGTGGCATAGCAAGGGTATAAGTCGTCTGATGGCGTCATGTAGAAGCAGTGCGTACTTTTCAGATTATTCAAGACGATTGACATAATGTAGGGTATCCAAAATCGAAATACCCCCAAAGTCAGGATCTTATATCTCGAAAACTTTATAAATATCTAAAATATGTAATATCTCGAGAATGGCTAACGAGAATTTCTAAATAATGATGTGCTTTCATTTCATGTTAAAGTAATTACGAAGTACTCACTCATTTAATTAGCATGAGTTTATTTTATTTTTTACTAGCAGTATACATGTTCTTCGCGAGGAATATATAATATAAAGAAATTAAAGCTTCAATTATGTGCAAATTCCTATAACATTTTAAATGACATTCTTATTCTAAACATTTTATTAAATATTTAATTTAATTCTCCTAAAAATATGTATAAGAATATCTGTTCTCGCTATAGAAAATTATCTTCACAAGCAGATCTGAAGAAAAAACACCCTGATCCCGTTTGTAAACAAATTTACAAAAACTATTATTTAACTCACACAAAGCGACAGAGATTATAAGGGAAATTGAACTTAATTTTGCAAAATATTGAACTTCATCCATTAGGAGTCATTTTCATTAATTTAGTATCATTTTATTAATTCGGCCGCATTTTCATAATTTGACGGTATTTTAAAAAGTCGCCAAATTTGTCGGAAAGTGGGACAGTTATACGAGTACTAAGAGACAAACACTATCAGAACATCATTACAATACTATCATCTTTCAGAACGCAATTAATTTCATTTATTTGGTGTCATTTTTATCAATTTGACAGCAGTTTTATCGATTTGGCAATATTTTCGTTAATTTGGCGGTATTTGAGCAATTTGGCTACATTTTAAAAAGTCGTCAAATTTGTTGCCAAGTAGGATGGTTGGACTGACAGTCAAAAGCTACCGAAACATCATTACAATACTATCCCCTTTCAAAACAAAATTAATTTCATTGATTTGGCATCATTTCTATCAATTTGACGACATTTTTATCAATTTGGCAACATTTTTATCAATTTGCGACATTTTTAGCGATTTAACAGCATTTTCATCAATCTCGTAAAATTAAAGAAAAGTCGCCAAGTTGGCGATATGCCGCCAAATCCCTCGCCAAGCGTTACAGAGGCGGACGGAAGGAACTATTTATATTTTCGTAGATTAGAAGATTATACCCATGTATTAGATTAGAAAATATACCCGTACTACTTATATATTTTCGTACATTAGAAGATTATACCCATGTATTAGAAGATATACCCGTACTACAATATATGGATTTTAAAAATGTTTCCCCAAAATAAAACATATTGTGTAAGAATTTGAAAATACGAACAATCTCTATGCAAATTAAACCCAAAGGCCGGGATGGATATAATCCAATCAAAAATGTGATGAAATTTATTTATATATATTTCTTTATTATTTAAATCGAAAAAGATTTACTGCTGTAATAACTCATTGGGTTTAATTCCATTCCTTAGTAACATGATATTTTTTTTCAAATATAAACTCACTGGGTTTAATTCCGTGGCTTAGCAACATTATATCATTTTCATTTTATTTTTCAAATAATTTTGCACAATAACAAATATCGCTTGCGTAATGCTATCTCAATGGAAGGTTTAATAGTGCGTTTTTTATTGATATCTCGATAACCCCCTGGTCTTAAAAACTCGAAAGATGAACTAAATTTTAAGTGGGGTTATTCCAAGTCTATCCCGAAAATTTCATCCAATTCGCTGCAGTCGTTCTTCCGTGGTGATGAGCCAAATAAACACACAAATATATCCACAAATAAACACATAGACAGATTTTCAATTTTAGTTATATAGATGAAATTTTCATTTTAGATCCAAAACGTCAAATATCTTGACAAGGGAGCATGATGGCATAAAATAAATAATCGCCATGGCAACCCATAGAACTTTTCCCAGGGGGAGCAAACCAGTGATGTCAGTAAGGCAAACTCAAAGATAAGTACAACATCGACTAGTTTAATGCTCAGCTTTATGACCTTGAATGTCCAGTGGAGAGGGAGCAAGTGCCCCTTCTTGCCCTTCCCTATGGGCGCCCATGATGATAACATTCGCTATTAAATAAAACCATAATACTCACACCGGTCAGTAAATTAAAAACCTGGGAACATGTATGCAAATGTAGGTCACAGACTGATGTATCCGAATAACGTTGGTTATGGGAGGTACACGTGATCGCAACACCGCTATAAGAATGCTGTCGGCGTGTGTTCCGAGAGAAGTGGAGCAAAATATGAAAAACGATAGATTTGTCTCCTTTTAAGGAAAGGTCTAATTGTGAGAGTCCGTTTAGCAGGAGCCACAATTTCCAGAACAGAACAACTCACTGGCTTCTCGAAAGATGAGATATCCAAAGTGTATAACAGTTGGAAACAGCATCCCTCAGGTGTTGTCTCAAAGGCCGTAATGTGGATCAAAACTACCGATCAAGCCAGTGATCGGAGGTATTTCAGACGGCTTGTGCAGCAGAAAAGGGGATCTACTGTGCAGTAACTGACGGGAGACTAGAATGAAGGCTCGTCCTAACCGATCTCGACTCTAACAGTGCACTGGGAACTGTAGCGAATCGGTGTAGCCAGTCGTATGCCTGTGCGGAAACCTCTCATTTCAGCAAAGAACCTGAAAATGCGTTTACAGTGATGCCGGAAACGGCGTTACTGGACATCCAATGACTAAAGAAGGTTATATGATCAGACAAATCACGCTACATCTTGTTTTGTACCGATGGCATGCGAAGAGTGTGGCGAGACCCCCATGAAACCATGAACCCATCTTGCCTTGTTCGCACAGTTCAAGGTTGCGGTGAAGGTATCATGGTGTGGCTGTGGGGTAGATACTTCTGATTTGGTACTGGTCCGCTGGTATTTTCGGAAGGTCGGGTTTCATCCATGGAGTACTTGGACATTCTTGCAGACCACATCCACCCTGCAATATTGCATTTTTACCCCACAGGCAACGGATCCTTCGTGGACGATAGTCGATGATGTACCACCGTGCAGAAACCGTGCAACAGTGGTTCACGGAGCATGAATCTGACTTCCACCATATACACTGGCCACGACAAAGTACAAATTAAAACTCTATCGAGAACGTTTGGGACATGTTGGAAAAACACATCCGACAACAATCTGCTCTGCCATCAACTTTGCAGGAGCTTACAATCTGCTTGTATAACGCCTGGTATTTCTCGTGACTTAAATGCATTCCAGCACCTTGTAGAATCCATGTCCAACCGCATACATTCGGGCTAAAGGCGGTCCAATAAAATATTGAACCTGCGTTTCTAATTCACTGGCCAGTGTATATATATATTTTCGTAACAATTTTGTACTTCAATTTTTAGCGATCCCTTTACATATACTATGTATCGCAGGGAAAGTAAATTCATAGCATTTGTACACTTTCAATAAATTAATTATTTGCATCAATTCCTAAAATCTATATAAATATTAAATGGAAATTTCTCTGTCTGTCTGTTCTATATACAAATCCACAGTTTTGGGGCATGTTATCAAATTTGGTATATGGTTATACTTTGGGTAACCCCATCTATGTTTCGAGATTCTTGGGTTCTTGGATCTGAAGCTGTTGAGATAATAATAAACAAGAAAGATCAATCATACTTAAAGCATTGATTATGAAACACTTTACAACTGCAATGCAATTTTATTTAAACATCTCTAAAATGCGATACATTCCTCGGTAATATTTTTAAAATTATCACAATACAACATTAATTTATTATATTTGAAAACTTAAAACTTCATCGAAAAAGATGAACTTTATTCAAATGGCGTCATTGAAATATAAGTTGCCTGGTTTAAACATCTCTAAAATGTGATACATTCAGCGTTAATATTTTTAAAATTATCACAATACTGCAATAATTTATTATATTTGAAAACTTCATCGAAAACAAATGAACTTTATTCAAATGACGTCATCCAAATATAAATCGCCTGGCTCTCTATATAAAAGCAGTATTTCATTCATAAACTTTTTTTCCATTCCTTTCATTCATTATAATACTACAATAATTTATTTTATTTAAAAACTTAAAACCATGAAGGTACAAGTAATTTAACTCTATGCTTAAAACTTCATCGAAAAAATCGTCTGTTTCTCTAAGTAAAATCAATGAATGTTTCATTCTTATCAGCTATATTGCAGACTCCAGGGCTAAATAATTTTGAGTTAAAGAAATGCAGCAATTCTTATACAACCCATTCTACATCTTTTTTTGTTTACATCCTCCATAAGTGAAAATTAGGCTCCGTTATAGAAATAATCAAAGTTTGGTGATCATTTAAACTCAAATATATTTTAATTGCGTTGTTTCATAATGTAGATGTACAGAATTTAAGCAAAAATAAAGCGGTTTTAGCTGTTTAAAACTTTAAAAATCACGCTTTGGACATAAGATGGATGCCATAATTTATTTTGAAGTGGGTTACTTGACCTCTTCATATAATGGTCACGTGGTCTCTTCATATAAAGAATGTTATTATTATTTTAATTTTTGTTTAAAAAACTACTGAATATATTTTGCTGATTTTTTCTTATATATTTTATGGGATAATTTGAATTTCCTAAAACTTTCGAAGCAATTTGTGAATTTTAAATTCGCTTAAAAAATGTTTGAAAAATTAGGTCCCATAGGGTTCAATGTATTTCATTTTTTCAACCCGGGTTTAATACCAAACTAATTGGGTGATATTATTCATTTATATTCCCATAGGTCTAACAGACCGTCTGAACAACATACTAAAATTCCATTTTGATAAAGTCATTTTTACGGCAGTTATCGTGCTAACGGACAGACAGACAGACAGAATGAACAAAGTCATAAACAATTTCCAACTATGTTGTAAAGTATTAACAAGAAAGATCAATCATGCTTAAAGCATTGATTATGAAACACTTTCCAACTTCAATGCAATTTTATTTAAACATGTCTAAAATGCAATACATTCCTCGGTAATATTTTAAAAATTATCACAATACTACATTAATTTATTATATTTGAACACTTAAACCTTCATCGAAAAAAATGAACTTCATTCAAATGACGGCATTGAAATATAAATTGCCTGGTTTAAACATCTCTAAAATGTAATACATTCCTCGGTTATAATTTTAGAATTATCATAATACTACGATAATTTATTATATTTGAAAACTTCATCGAAAACAACTAAAATTCATTCAAATGACGTCATAGAAAAAATAATACGCCAGGCTCTCTCTATAAAAGCAGCATTTCATTCATAAATAATTTTCAATTCATGTCATTCATCACAATACTATAATAATTTATTTTATTTAAAAATTAAGACCATGGAGCTACAATTCATAAACTTTATGCTTAAAATTTCATCGAAAAAAATCGTCCTTCTCTTTGTAAAATCAATGAATATTTCATTCATATCAGCTATGCAGACTCCATGAACTAAATGATTTTGTGTTAAAGAAATACAGCAGTTCTAATACAACTCATTCTACATATTTTGCTGTTTACATTTTACATAGGTGAAAAATAGGCTTCGTTGTAGAAATAATCAAATTTGGATGAGCATTTAAACTCAAATATATTGTAATTGCGTTGTTTCAGTATGCAGATGCACAGAATTTAAGCAAAAATAAAGTGGTTTTAGGACGGATGCAACACTCAATATGAATTAAAAAGAACTTTAAAAATCACGATTTTGAGACAAGATGGATGCCATATGTAATTTTGAAGTGGATCACGTGATCTTTTCATGTCATGGTTACGTGATCGCTTCATATAAGAGGTATTACTATTATTTTAATTTTTATGTAAAAAACTACTGAATATATTTCGCTGAATTTTTTTTATATATATTTTATGGAACAATTTAAATATTACCTAAAATTTTCGAAGCAATTTGTGAATTTTAAATCCGCTTAAAAAATGTTTAAAAAATTAGGTCCCATAGGGCTCAATGTATTTCATTTTTTCAACCCGGGTTCATTCCAAAACTAATTGGGTGATATTATTCATTTATATTCCCATAGGTCCTACAGACCGTCTGAACAACATACTAAAATTTCATTTTGATTAAGTCATTTTTACGGCAGTTATCGTGCTAGCGGACAGACAGACAGACAGACAGACAGAATGAACAAAGTCATAAACACTTTTTACTTTCCTTATATACATAATGCATAAGGAAAGTATTGTGACGGGGTCGAAAATTCGAATTCGAGTTTTCGACGGGAGAGCACGTTTCAAGCATCCCTGATCACGAATCAAACATTTTTGAAGTGATGTCTGTGTGTGTGTGTATGTGTGTGTGTGTGTGTGTGTGTGTGTGTGTGTGTGTGTGTGAAAGTATGTGTGTGTGTCAGTGAGTCTGTGGAGACGATAACTGACGAACGAATGGACCGATTCGAACCAAATTAAGTACAAAAATCACAATCCGTAAACACTGGAAGCCTATTGTTTTTATACGTAATCGAATGCTCAGAACCCCTCTAAATTTTCGAATAAAATTTTGAAAAAAATCGTCAAAAAATCAAAACCGCTAATAAAGTTACGCAAATAGACATTTCTTATGTAATTTTTCATTAGAAAACGATTGGCATAAATTTTAGAACGCTAACATGAACCGTTCTCGAGATATTGTACATTTTTCAAAAAAATTATGAAACAGTCACATAAAAAAAAAAATTCCTATTGAGAAACATGTTCACTTTTCATATGTAATACCAAGCGATAAATTGAGTGACATCATTCTCGTGGATCTAGCTTGTTCCATTCATGAAAAAATATACTTTGAATAATACTTTTGTATGTAAACGCCAATAGTCATTTATCTGCTGTAAGAATAACTTTTTTCTTAGTACATAACGCTTGGCGAGATTTTGGCGACGAATTTGGCGGAATGTCGCCAACTTGGCGACTTTTTTGAAATGTTGCCAAATTAATGAAAATCTCGCCAAATGGATAAAAATGATGCTAAATCAATGAAAATGACGACTAATTGTCGAAAATTCAATATTTTGGAAAGAATATTAGTATCTACTATAAGAAAAACCTATTTTTTTACTGTAAAAGTAGTAAATTCATTACATTACATAAGGAAAGTCATGTGCTGCCCACATCAGATTTTTAACTTTGTTGTAAAGTGTTAAAAACGCAAAATTAAATCTTCCATAAAAATGGAATTATGCAGACAATTATTTCACGAAACTTTATTTGAAGAAATTTATATCATACTAGCAGCATACCCGTTCTTCGTACGGAATATATAATATAAAGAAACTGATAATTCGCAATCATGTGCAAATTCTGTTAAAATATTAAATTTATTGCTAATAAAGAGAAGTTTAAGAATATCTGTTCTCAGTATGCAAAATTATCTTCACGGGCAGATCTGAAGAATAAAACATCCTGGCCCCTTTTGTAAGCAAATTTACAAAAAAAAAAAGGAATTGAATCAATATATGCAACCCCGTACTACTTATATTGTCGCAGATTAGAAAATATGCCAGTATGTTAGTAGAAGAATACCCGTATTACAATATGAGTCTCAAAAATATTTGCCAAAATAAAAGAGATGACGTAATAAATTATAAATATCAATAATCCTCGTACATCCATTTATTATTATTCGAATAGAAAAAATAATAATAAATATTAACAACACATTTAATTTCATTCCATTACCGAGCAACATGATATAAGATAGAATTTTCCTCATAAAATGCGAAATTAAATAGCCATTTTGATTTCTTTATACTTTTCATCGTTGAGCAAAAGCTTGTGAAAGATAACCCATGGAGGTAGATTTTTCCATTTAAATTCAAGTTTTAAACAATTCATGTTTTCCGATAGTGACTAATTAAGGCAAAAACCCTGCATCAAACTCTGAAATAAAGTTTTATTTCATTTTAAACAAACGATTTTCATCCTTTCCGTTTGGATAAACCACGGAGTTGGAGAATAGAACTCTTAGGAAAAAGTTCCGTTTTTCATTAATATCTCGACAACCCCTAGTCTTAGAAACTCGAAACTTAGACTAAATTTATAGGGGTCTATTTTAAGGCTATCCACAAAATTTCATTGTATTCGGTTCAGCCGTTTTCCCGTGATGATGAGACAAACGAAAATTTCGTTTTTTACTAATATCTCGAGAACCACTGCTCGTAGAAACTCAAAACACAAACTAAATATAAGTGGGGCTATTTCTAGGCTACCCACAAAATTTCATCAAATTCGGTTCATCTGTTCTCCCGTGATGATGGGACAAACAGGCAGACAGACAGACAGACAGATTTTCAATTTTATTTATATAAACTAGCAGCATACCCGTTCTTCGTACGGAGTATATAATATAAAGAAACTTATAATTCGCAATCATGTGCAAATTCTGTTAAAATAATAAATTTATTGCCCATAAAGAGAAGTTTAAGAATATCTGTTCTCATGTATGCAAAATTATCTTCAAGGGTAGATCTGAAGAATAAAAAATCCTGGCCCCTTTTGTAAGAAAATTTGCAAAAAAAAAAAAAAAGGAATTGAATCAATATATGCAACCCCGTACTACTTATATTGTCGCAGATTAGAAAATATGCCAGTGTGTTAATAGAAGCTTACCCGTATTGCAAAATGAGCCTCAAAAATATTTGCCAAAATAAAAGAGATGACGTAATAAATTGAAAGTATCAATAATCCCCGTAATCTTAATACCAGAAGGTCGTAATTAATTCCAATATATGCCAATATATATCAAAATATATGCCAATATACCTGTACTACTTATATTCTCGTAGATTAGAAGATATACCCGTGCATTTGTAGATGATTACTCGTACAACGTACTATGTAAGAGATTCAACAATTTTCGTCATAATAAAACAATTGCATAATAACTTGAAAATATCAATAATCCCTGAAGCAACAGTCCCCGAAAATATCAATAATAATGATGTTTAAACCTGAAGACCGTAATTGATATTATCCAGTCAAAAATGCAATGTCAATGAAATTTACTTTATATACATATCTTTATTATTCAAATCGGAAAAGATTTAATAAAAATCGTATAGCACATAACACATTGGATCCGTGGCTAAGCGACATGATATCATTTGTTTCTAATAAATTGATGGAAATCATATCGCCTGAATAATGCTATCTCCATGGAAGGTTTGGCGACATTTTCGTCAATTTAGCGATAACTTAAAAAATCGCTAAATTTATCGCCAAGTGGGACTGTAGAACTGATAGTCCCATTTTGCGACAAATTGACGAAACATCATCACAATACTATCCCCTAACAAAACACAATTAATTTCATTTATTAAGCTCCATTTTATCAATTCCATGATATTTTTATGAATTTACAAACATTTTTATCAATTTGGTGATACTAAAAATTCGTTAAATGTGTTATTAAGTAGGATGGATGGACTGACCGCAAATGCTACCGAAACATCATTTTAGTACTCTATTCTAAAAAAACAAATTTAATTTCATTGATTTGCGTCATTTTTAACAATTTGGAAACATTTCCGCTAATTTGGTAAAGTTTAAGAAAAGTTACCAAGTTAGCGATATTCCGCCAAATTCGTAGTTCTGAATTTGCAGATCTGAGAAATAAAATATCCTGAACCCGTTTGCATATACTAAATGAAAACACTAAAATTGTATAAGATACACTCATTCTACTCTTTTTCTGTTTCAACAATCGGCTAAATGAATTTATTGGGTAAACACAATATATGAGTTTATTAGCTAAACACAATATATGAGCTTGAAACCTCTTTGCTAAAATAAATGAAAGTGATGTACGCAGTCCGCAATTTATATAATTAAAAGAACAATCAAACCGTTCATTTATAAAATATATTTTTACATCCATTTATTTATTATTGAAATAGAAAAAATAATAATAAATATTAACAACACATTTAATTTCATTTCGTTGCCGAGCAACATGATATAAGATAGAATCTTCCTCATAAAATACGAAATAAAATAGCAATTTTGATTTCTTTATACCTTTCATCGTTGAGTTAAAGCTTGTGAAAGATGAACCATGGAGGTAGATTTTTCCGTTTAAATTCATGTTTCAAACAATTCATGTTTTCCTATAGGGACTAAGTAATGCAAAAATCCTGCACCAAACTCGGAAATAAAGTTTTATTTCATTTTGACGTTTTAAACAAACGATTTTCATCCTTTCCGTTTGGATAAACCACGGAGTTGGAGAGTAGAACTCCTAGGAAAAAGTTCCGTTTTTCATTAATATCTCGACAACCCCTGGTCTTAGAAACTCGAAACTTGGATTAAATTTATGGGGGACTATTTCAAGGTTATCCACAAAATTTCATTAAATTCGGTTCATCCGTTTTCACGTGATGATGAGACAAACGAAAATTTCGTTTTTTACTAATATCTCGAGAACTACTGATCGTAGAAACTCAAAACACGAACTAAATTTTAAGTGGGGCTATTTCTAGGCTACCCACAAACTTTCATCAAATTCGGTTCAGCCGTTCTCCCGTGATGATGGGACAAACAGACAGACAGATAGACAGACAGACAGACAGACAGATTTTCAATTTTATTTATGTAGATTACTTAGCAACGGAATGAAATCAAATGGGTTTGTTCGTCAGACGATTTTCATTTTATTTATACGATTTAAAATATTAAAGAAATTGATATAAAAATACATTTTATAAATGATCGGTAATGATCGATTGGGTTCTATCAGTTACGGTCTTTTAATATAAGATTACGGAAACTTATTTTCTATTAATACTTTCAGTTATCTTTTTTTTTTTTTTTTTTTTTTTCCAAATATTTTTTAAACTTATATATTCTATTCTATTTAACCGATTATTGAAACAATATTAAATTAGTATGTATATATCTTACTTCAAAATCTGCCTGTGAAAACAATTTTATAAAGCGAGAACAGAGATTCTTATATTTCTTTTTAGGGGAACGGTATTATATTGTTTATATTGCTATATCAGTTACAGCCATGGAATGCAATTACAGTAATATTTTGGAAAAAGTTTTTTTAATTCAGATATTTCCAAATGTGGTTACCTGATTATTGCAATGGGGTAAACAAATGGCTCGTGAATAACTTTTGCTATCATTTTAGTGTCTTTCTTCATTTTGTCGTATTTTTTACCAAACTTCATATTTTCGTAAATTGATTTACAAATGGGACCAAGATATTTTATGCATCAGATTTCCTTGCGATTAAGTTTTTTTTTTATTTTTTATAGAGGAATTAAATTCAATGCCTTAATAGACTATTTTTAAAGCAATATGAATGCGTTTAGAATTTCCGCATATTTTAAATCACGAGCAAAAGCAGGTATATCTGCCAGTTTTAAATAAAAAATAAAACCCATACTAACATTTCTTTCTTATAATATCCCCAAACATATGATGATCGCAATCAGGGAAAATGTTGTTTTGCTGATCTGCTGGGGGAAATAGACGCAGCAGCAATATTTGCTGAGAATTTTTCTGCTCTGGCAGACAGACATTTGTGATTAATCGCCGACCATAAATTCATTAATTACCGTGTCTGTTCTAACAAAACTATTTGCATAAGAGATAGATCCAATAACGGAACTTATTTGATTGAATAACCTTTGCAGTATTTTCCTTCTCAAGGATAGCTCATAAAAAAATATGATAAATCGTTCTGTCGAAACAAATTCAAAATATCTGATATACAGCACGTGACTTTCTCTACACAATTCAATAACTTTATTTGTTTCACAGCGAAAGAACGGTGCACACGCCTGCAGAACAATGAGTTTGGCATTGAATTAACATCATTTAAATTAAAATTGAGCGCTTTTGGCAACTTACTAATCCGAACGTATGACTTATCCATACTCACTTGCAAAATCATCATCAAAATGTATTAAACATTTAATTAATATCAATTGCATTAAATAAATGACTATTGGGAATTTTTGGGCGTCAAAATACGATACTATTTCAAAAGTATCTTCTCTCGTGAATGGAACGATCTAGATTCACAAGAATGATGTCGCATAATATTGCGTATGAAAAATGAACATAGCTGATGATACTTACTGCTTTTTTTAATTTTAAATAATTTTATATAATAAATTTATTTGAAAACGTGGAATATCTCAATAGTTCATGCTATCGTTCTAAAATTTATGTCAATCGTTTTCTAATTAAAAATTACGTATGAAATGATTATGTATTTAACCGTAATCAAGTTTCTGATTTTTTAATGGTTTTCAAAAGTGTATTCATAAATCGAGCAGTATATCGAGAACGGTTTATGCTAGCTTTCTAAAGCTTATATCATTTATTTTCGATTCGAGTTCAGAGATGCTTGAAATGTGCTCTACCGTCGAAAACACGAATTCGCATTTTCGATCCCGTCACAATACTTTTCCTATACATTATATACTATGTATGTAAGGAAAGTGAGAACTTGTGTCAAAAAATATCTCCAACACATGACTTTTCTGCAGATAACAATATTGAGATACTATTGGTAAAGAATTGCGCAAATTGGATCTTTTTTTAGTTTGATTTCCCTGTTCTTTTGAAATCTTTTATTTTCTATACTAGCTCTTATAATCATAAAACGCCCATAACTGCTGTAAAAGCAGTTTGTTTTTTTTACAACTGGTTTAAATGTTTCAAATTCTTCCGTTCGTTTTAGTAGGTTACACATTATTCAGTTGTTTCTAATTATTCTTTATTTTCTACTGTTCTTACTTTCCTCCGTGGTTTTTACCATTCATTCGTAATCCTACCACTCGTATTCCTACCTCCTTGGTTTTACCTGTTTTCCTTTCCTTGCAACAATGGCAACTTTTCTTCTACTTTTGGCTCTGTGGGATATTCTATCACAGATGCCGAACTCGCTTAAATAAATGAGGTTACGCTTCTTGCTTTCCTTGGAGAAGAAAACTGCGCTTTAGTTTCGAAACCGATCGACTCTTAAGCTCTTATAACCTACGTTTTGTATCCCTTTTTTTAAGATTTCACTTTGTAAGCATAGTTATATTGGGGGGTTTTGTATTAATAGATTTTATAATAATTGCTCTAAGTTTAGTAATGTTTTAGATATTCACTTTATGTCGATTATTATCTTTACATTACTTAAAATGATTAATTAGATTATTTATTTTCTTATTTTCATCTAAATTTCATCTATTATTTTATTCGTTTTTGAATGGGGTTGACCGAGTTAATCGTATTGTACAGCATCACTTCAGCAATGATTATTTATTATGATTTTTATTTCGATTTTGATATTGTTTTTATGCATTTGTTTGGTTTGCATGTTTTAACACCGTAATTGAGGCTTGCCCTGTAGTGTTCTAATTAAATTAAATAACTAAATTTTGAATATCAATAAATAATTTATAGTTTCCGATTAAGATATACACACCAAATTCCATATAGGGGCGCGGTAGCCCATTGGTTAGCGCACTGGAGTTGCACTCGGTAGGCCCGGGTTCGATTCCAGCCACTGCCAAAACTGCCGCCGTGTTCATGCGGAGTACGATCACGTTAAACATGTGGGTCCGAAAGTCCTTCCGAGAGGTTGGTGGTAGGGGAAGGAGGGTACGGTCCCTGTGGATGCCTCCTCCACTGGGTTCCGGTCTAAATTGGGTGGCACTTCCCGACCGTCCAAACAGTTACCTTACACCTTTCTGGTAGGTCGGACGGTCTGGGTTTCAACAACATCAACAACACCAAATTCCATACGGCCGTCCAAATTGCTGCTCATGTCCTAGGACGAGTCGGACGGTCTGGGCTTTCGACACCAAATTCCATGAAAATCGCTTGATTTTTTTTTTTCGAGAGATATCGTGCTCCCCGTGAAAAGAATAAAGTATCTAATATCTCAACGAACAACTATGCCTAAGCAATGGTGTTTATTTATTTCTGGTCAAAAATATTTATAATATGTTTACTGGTTAAAAGTGCTTACAAGAAAAAAATATAATAATGGTTTTCCACAGTTTAGATTTAAAACATGCAAAGTATCTCGAGAACGGAGCACGTTATAGCGTTCGATAAATAATGTCACCAACTTTTAAATAAAAACTCACATATATATAACTTACATATATAGCACGCCATCAACATCAAATTCTTAATCAAATTACAATACTTTGTATATCGAGAATTGCTATCGATTCTAAGATCAAGCCAGGGCTGATTAGAAAAGTGTCTTTTCAAATACAATATTTTGAGATTAGTTTCTTTGTGATGAAAAAGAAATAAGTTGAAGGAAGGAATATTTTCATAATTTGAAGACTCAATTTGTTAGTTGACCTTTTTCGATAACTCTACTAAATTTTGTAAAAATCAACCTCATGATTTTTTCTGAGTTGCATACAGATATACGGACAAATACAATAGACAACAAGAAAGATCAACCATGCATAAAGCATTGATTATGAAGCACTTTCCAACTGAAGTGCAATTTTATTTAAACATCTCTAAAATGCGATACATTCAGCGGTGATACTTTTAAAATTATCACAATACTACAATATTTTATTATATTTGAAAACTTCATCGAAAACAACTGAACTTTTTGAAACTAACGTCATCGAAATATAAAATGCCTGGCTCTCTATATAAAATCAGTGAATATTTCATTCATAAACATTTTTCCATTCCTTTCATTCAGTGGCGATACTTTTAAAATTATCACAATACTACAATAATTTATTTTACTTAAAAACTTAAAACCATGGAGGTAAAAGTATTTTCTAACTCCATGCTTAAAACTTCATCAAAAAATACAATACTATAGAATTGTCTGCTTCTCTATGTGAAATCAATGAATGTTTCATTCATATCAGCTATATTGCAGACTCCAGAGCTAAATAATTTTGCGTTAAAGAAATTCAGCAATTCTTATACAACTCATCTTACAGCTGGATATATTTACATTCTCCATACGTGAAATTTAGGCTTCGTTGTAGAAATGATCAAAGTTTGATGATCATTTAAACTCAAAAATATTGTAATTACATTGGCGCAGTATATAGATGCACAGAAAAAAATGAAATATAAAGCGGTTTTAGGATAGATGCAGCACTAAATATAAATTAAAAAGAGGTTTAAAAGTCACGATTTTGACACAAGATGGATGCCATATTTTATTTTGAAATGGGTCACGTGATCTCTTCATATAATATGGGTGCAAATATTATTTTAATTTTTATTTAAAAAACTACCGAACATATTTTGCTGAATTTTTTTTATATATTTTATGGGATAATTTGAATATTTCCTAAAATTTTCGAAGCAATTTGTGAATTTTAAATTTTGCTTAAAAAATGTTTGAAAAATTAGGTTCCATAGGATTCAATGTATTTTATTTTTTCAATCCGGGTTCAATCCAGAACTAATTGGGTGATATTATTCATTTACATTCCCATATGTCCCACAGAACGTCTCAACAACATACTAAAATTTCATTTTGATAAAGTCATTCTTACGGCAGTTATAGTACGAACGGACAGACAAACAGAATGAACAAAGTCATAAACACTTTTCAATTATGTTGTAAAGTGTTAAAAAAATCACAATAAATAAAAGTTTCGTAAATACAGCATAAATCCAAAAATAAACTGGTCTACTGTTTCAACGGCAAATAAAACCTTCTTCTTCAGGACCGACAAGAAGCGCGACTCTTCTTACTCAATTCAAGTCGGCAACTGAGGATGGCAACGTGGCTGAAGGTAGGATAAAAGAGGTTGCCAGCGCCAGAAATTAAAGAGGGAAAATCTAAAATGGCATGCAAGAAACAACGAACGGATAAAACCACAGGAAAAAGAAAGAAGAAAACAAAGCGGTAAGGTAACGGATAGAAGAACGAATAAAAACAATTGAATAGAAAGAAAAATTACAAAAAGCAGTAACAAAAGAAACCTGATACGATTAAACCAGCTGTAAAAAATAAGTAGAAAAAATTGGAAACGGCAAGAAACTAATTTAAAAAAATAGAAAAAGTGAAATTCAAATATGAAGGAACGAACTGGTTTCAGAGACCATATGAGTTACTTAGTCATAAACAGTAACGAGAAAAAAAAGCACAAAAATTTCGCAAAAAGTAGACAAATAAACAAAATGGAGGATTAGGACTAAAATGGAAAATATTATACCAGAGATTTCCAAGGGGAAGGAAAGAAGAGACATTGGCCGTTAATAAGGGAGTTAGATTGAGGAACAATAGAGAAATGTTCAAGAAAGTCCAAGTAAATTAGCTGCTCAACTTGACCTTCTCATACTACAGTTCATTTTTTCTTTCAAATGTTACAAGAAAAAAAAATTGAAAAATCTGTATCATGGGTCCAAATGATTACAACTGTAGCGTGTTACCCTTCACTTTAAAGGGCTTAAAACATATTTTAATTGATGTCATACTGGGCAATGTAACCCCCGGGGGGTAATTTTAATGACGTCACGAAGAAAATGAATTTATAACGTGGCTATTGCTATTTTTCACAACTATGATTGAAACTATTAAGTCTCATGATCATTATGCCATAAATAAACCCTTTTATGCATGATCATGTCAAATGTTGTTCTATGCTGCCATGTTAAAAAAATATAAAATTTCGAAATTTTCGTTCGAATTAAAAAAATTCTATCTAGTTCTAGATTTTTTTTATACCAAAGCCGGATATAAAATTTCCTGAAAATCCATTAATATTTGTGGTGCTGCTATCGTTTACATAGGAAATTGACCTCAGACAGACAGACAGACAGACGGACATCACGCCAAAAATAGTCAAAATGTGTTCAGGTGGTCTTAAAACATATGTTGGCATCAAAATTTCGAACTCGAAAATTTTCGTGAAAACGATACTTTCTCTATATTATATAGTTATATTATATAATATGAGAAAGTAAAAATAGGATTAGGAGAAAAAATTAACTTGACTTGCTAAAAATTCAAAACATAGTTAGAGTTCCAAGAATGTTCAGAAATTGTAGACTTACATACTTCTTGTTTAGAAATAGAAATCATGTGTTCCTTAATACGAAATTTAAGAACCTTTTTTGTTTATGCAACATAGACAAGAGAGCATTCGTATGGAATGTGATAAACACCTCTAACGATTCAAGACAGCAACAGGTTCTTTAAGTGGACAGAAATGAATTTTATAGAGAAGTCTGAATACACATCTAAAGTTGAAACGAGTAAGAATATTAGGAACCTTACTAGCCGAATACCCGTTGAAAATCAACGGTCTCATAATAAGCAATACCCGAATAATGTTAATTTTCGAATAATTCGATTTTTCCTGTGGTCCTTTTCAAACTGTTCACCCGTACACTAAATTTCAAATATCTGTCTCAATTCAGACTGGGAATTTCTCATTTATTAAGCTAAGTAAACATTTAAGTGCTGGCATACCTAAATTAGCAAATAATAGAAAGCTGAAATTATACACTTTATTTCTATCTAATGATCAATTCTTGCACCAATTTTAAAATCTCTATCTCATTGCAAAGTCTGTTTTAATATCATTTCACATTTCGAACGTTTTGCTGTGGAGCACCCACCGCCCCCCACAGAAATTTTTAAAACCTCGATTTTTCTTTAACCTTACGATTGACCTGTGCATCAAATTTTAAGTCTGTATCTCATTTAAAATAAAGTGTTTCTCTGTTATTTCGCAAATAGAACATTTTGGTCTACGGCACCCATGAAGAAGTAAACATTGGAAAACTGAAATCGTATACTTTGTTCTTTTCGAACTATCTACCATCACACACGCCGATCCGGTGATCGAGCAGTCAGGACCATGCGTTTCCGTCTGATCGCTGGATTGCCTGGTTGCGGGTTCGAATCCCGCCAGCGGGCATAGATGTCATGTCGAGGCCAAGTCAGACTTCCGCCCGTCGGGGAGCTTCTATAAAAGTGAAACTGCAAATCTCCTCCCCTTCGGCATGGGATACCCTGGGGGTGGGGTCTTATGGACGTGGTGCGTAGGCGCTCCTTCACCACGGGGAAATTAGTAACGAACGAACCATCACACACAATTTATAATATCTGATCGTGAAGTATGTTTTTCTATCATTTCACCTTTAGAACGTTTTGGTGTGGAGTACCCCCCATTTACCAGACATTTTTGAAAGAATCGATTGTTTCCGTGTATTTTATTGAATATATCCTGTGTAAAAAATTTTAAGTCTCTATCTCACTTAAAAGAAGGCGTTTAACATTTATTAGGCAAATCAAACATTTTGGTGTGGCAAACTCTAAAGTAGCAGATATTGAAAAACAAAAATTAAGCATTTCCTTTTTTTCTTCCGAACTATGTACCCATACATCAAATTTCATGTCTGTCTCTCATCACGAAGTTTACTTTTCTATCGTTTCAGATTTCGAACGTTTTGATGTGGAGGTGGAGCACCCCCTCTACCGAACATTTTTGAAAAATTCGATTTTTCCAGAGGGTTTATTGAACCATTGACCCGTGTACCAAATTGCAAGACTCTATTTCAATTAAAACAGGCGTTCTTCATTTATTCGTCAAATCGAACATTTTAGCGTGCAGCGCCCCTAAAGTACCAATTTATGGAAAACTAAAATTGTGCACTTTCTTCTTTTCCAACTATCTACCATTATATCAATTTTAAAGTCTCTATCTAATCGTGAAGTATGTTTTTTCTATCATTTTACCTCTCAAACGTTTTTGTGCGGATTACCCACCCCTTAAATGAAATTTTTGAAAAACGCTGTTCTTGGCTTTTTTGTTAAACGATTGACCCATGTACCAGCCTCTATCACATTTTTAAGGATACGTTTCACATTCATTCAGCAAGGGGCGCGGTAGCCCATTGGTTAGCGCGCTGGAGTTGCACTCGGTAGGCCCGGGTTCGATTCCAGCCACTGCCAAAACTGCCGCCGTGTTCATGCGGAGTACGATCACGTTAAACATGTGGGTCCGAAAGTCCTTCCGAGAGGTTGGTGGTAGGGGAAGGAGGGTACGGTCCCTGTGGATGCCTCCCCCACTGGGTTCCGGTCTAAATTGGGTGGCACTTCCCGACCGTCCAAAACTGTTACCTTACACCTTTCTGGTAGGTCGGACGGTCTGGGTTTCAACAACAACAACATTCATTCAGCAAATCGAACGTTTTGGTGTGCGGAACCCCCTAAAGTTGCAAATATTGGAAAACTGAAATTGTACAATTTCTTTCTTCCAAACTATCTACCCGTACACCAAATTCGAAATCTCTATCTCATCCCGAAGCATGATCTTTTATCAATGCACCTTTCGAACGTTTCTGTGGGGAATACCCACCCCCTAAAATGAACATTTTTGAAAAAACTCCATTCTTCTTGCCTTTCTTATCAGATGATTGCCCCATATACCAAATATCAAGCCCCTATCCCATTTTAAAGAATGCGTTTCTCATTTATTCCGGAAATCGAACATTTTGGTGTACGGCACCCCCTAAAGTAGAAAATATTGGAAAACTGAAATTATACACTTTCATCCTTCCAAACTAACTACCCGTACACCAAATTTGAAATCTCTATCCCAGGGGTGGCCAACCAGCGGTACCGGTGCCACAGTGTGGCACGGCGGAGTTTTAACAATGGCACGCGAAGACTTATTGAAAAATTAAAAAATTTGAAAAAATAATAATGTCGTAAAAACCCTACTCATACGCTACTGAATACAACAGCGCCGGAAAGCGGCACCGCTTGACACCAGTACAACGATGCGGTAAGACAGCGTGGTCATGGGACGAGCCCATGCTTTGGCGCCGTTGTGTCTTTGCCTTGCTTTGGTGCAGTTGTGTCTTGCTATGGTTGTCCCACAGATTAACATATAGTATTCTGTGGGTTGTCCGTTCTCGAGCGAGAGCGAGTGCGACACTCGGGCTGTCTGGCTCAGTTGATTTTAAACTGCCGAACAAAACATTAAGCCTTTTTAACACTTTACAACAAAGTTGAAAAGTGTTTATGACTTTGTTCATTCTGTCTGTCTGTCTGTCTGTCTGTCTGTCTGTCTGTCTGTCCGTTAGCACGATAACTGCCGTAAAAATGAGTTTATCAAAATGAAATTTTAGTATGTTGTTCAGACGGTCTGTAGGACCTATGGGAATATAAATAAATAATATCACCCAATTAGTTTTTTATTGAACCCGGGTTGAAAAAATGAAATACATTGAACCCTATGGGACCTAATTTTTCAAACATTTTTTAAGTAAATTTAAAATTCACGAATTGCTTCGAAATTTTTAGGAAATATTCACATTATCCCATAGAATATATAAAAAAAAATTCAGCAAAATATGTTAAGTAGTTTTTTAATTAAAAAAATTATTTAATATAGGGAAAAAAACAAATTCAATTAAATTCTGACTTTGGGATATCTTCCAGAAAGAAAAGAGAGAGATATTATATAATAAATATCTCTCCATTTGTTAAAACGTTTTGCATATGGGAGTGGCTTCATATTTTAAAATAATTTGGTAAATAACAATTTTTCATTTTTTTTAAATTTTATATAACTCTTCATGATAAATTTAATTGATGGCATTTTAAATGCACTTTCCTACGTCCTAGAGAGTTAAAATTTGGTACACAGCTTAAATTTGTAGAACATTTTATTCTACAGCAATTTGGTGGATCTTTAAATATAGATCATACATTTTTTTCGAAATGACCCGCAATTAATCCCCGTTCACTTTTATAAATCATTGTTGTAATATTGTTAAAAATTCTGATGTGGACAGCACATGTCTTTCCCTGCAGACTCATATTCGTTCTCTTTATTTATTCAATGATAATTTGAGTTTATCTGCACAACATAAGTATTTTAAATGACATTGAATTCACACGTTAAACTTAAATTTTGTTCTCATTTGATAACTGGACTTATTGTCAAAGGTGGCGTAGCGAAAACGCGAAAAAACTAGAATATCTCAAGAACGGCTAG
Source organism: Amaurobius ferox (assembly GCA_951213105.1). Taxonomy (NCBI): domain Eukaryota; kingdom Metazoa; phylum Arthropoda; class Arachnida; order Araneae; family Amaurobiidae; genus Amaurobius; species Amaurobius ferox. The sequence goes on from OX578142.1 coordinate 29,424,456, forward strand.
TCCTAGAGTAATGGGGTTAGTCTTATTCTTTTTGTTGTCAAAAATCACATATAAAATAGGAATTTAATTGATATAATTGAGCACACGTAGTCTTTTATTTTTATATATAACGATTTTTGCTGGCCATTTCGCAAAAATAGCCCGTTCCTTTTTCCCGAATCGTAGTAGAATAACCTACAAATGATTTATATACAAAATTTTGTTAAATTTGGTATATAAATCACTTGTAGGTTATTGAAATATTATACTCCAAATTTTTTTTAATTTGGTTCATTAGTTTTTAGCTAGAGTGGATAAGGGCAATTTCTGCGGCCATTTCGCAAAGAAGGCAGATTCTTTTATTACGAATCGTACTATAATCTAATGAACATCAGGATTTCCCACAAAAAACATACCTACCAAATTCTATGAAATTCGGTCCATTAGTTTTTCAATTAGAGTGGATGTAATATCCACACAGACACACAGAAACATACACAGATACACCCTTACACACACAGACGTCTTCCTAAAAGTAGTTTTTTCGTGTTCTAGAAGTCCCAAAACGTGTAGATACTTTGAAAATTCGAGTTCCAATCTTCGGCACGATTCCAATACTTTGAGTACATACACATACACATATATATTATCTGTGTATTATCTGTGTATCTAAATTCCGTGCCTATGCAATTACAATAGTTGTGATTTTAAATGATCCCTAAACTTTTATTATTTCTTCAAGGAAGCCTAATTTTAACATATGCAGAATGCAAATATCTCAAGCGATTGTAAGATGAATTACATAAGAATTGCTGAATTTTTTTCACACAAAATTATTTAGCTCTGGAGTCTGGAATACAAGTTATATGAATGAAATATTCATTGATTTTGCATAAAGAATCAGATGATTTATATTTCGATACAGTTTTAAATATTTAAGTATAATAAGTTACTGTAGTACTGTGATAATGTAAAAGATATTACCACTGAATGAATCACATTTTAGAAATTTTTAAATGAAATTACATTTCAGTTGGAAAATGTTTCATAATCAATGCTTATGCATGATTGATCTTTCTTGTTTAAAACTGTTTTTAGATTTTGGCGTCGAGCGTCGTTGTTTTAAAAATTTTATTTTCAAGATGATAAAAAAAATGCTGATCTTTTCACAAATCCTTTTTCAATTTCTCTGCAAGACGTTAATTGTTACCCACCTGAAATCCAAATCGAAATTATTGACCTACAGCACCATACTACACTGAAAAGCAAATATAAGGAACTTATTTCAACTGCAAGTGATCCAAATTATATTGAATTTTAGAAATTTGTACCAACAAGCAATTTTTCGAATTTACAGGATTTGGCTGTCACATATTGTTGTAGGTTTGGATCAAAATTGGATTTGTTGTTTGTAACAAATGTTTTCTATTATGAACATAATAAAATCAAAATATCGTTCAAGATTAACTGATATGCACCTAAAACACCTAATTTTGTTAGCATCTTCAAGAACTAATCCTAATATAGATGACTTGGTAAAAAAAAACTACAAATTCAAAAGCCACATTAATTAAGTACTGACTGTTTAATAATTATTTAGAATTAAATGCTTCAAGTTATTCATTTTTATTTTATACATAACCTAACTGACTGAACCTTTAAAAATGTTTATTAACAATAAAACCTAAGTTTGTACTTTTGTTTTATTTATTATATTATTTTTTAAATCTCCACTACTCAGATTTACATGAAAAAAAATGTGCTATTTGCGTAAAAATCCCATAATCAGCCTATAAATAACATGTTTTCACCTTTTTATATTTTTTAGTATGTTGGAAGTGGCACGCATAATTTTTTTTTTTCAGATAGTGGCACTCTTCCCAAAAAGGTTAGCCACCCCTGCTCTATCCCATTGCGAAGCATGTTTTTTTTATCAATTCACCTTTCGAACGTTTTACTCTAGAGCACACCCTTAAACGAACATTTTTGAAAAATTCTATTCGTCTTGGTTGTTTTCATCAAATGATTAGACCATATACCAAATTTCAGGCCTCTATCAAATTTTAAAGGAGTCATTTCTAATTTATCCGGCAAATGGAGAATTTTGGTGTGCAGCACCCCCTAAAGAAGAAAATATTGAAAATCTGAAATTGCACACTTTCTTTCATTTAACTGATTTACCCATACACCAAATTTGAAACCTGTATCTCATCGCAAAGTATGCTTTTCTATTATTTCACTTTTCGAACGTTTTGCTGTGGAGCACCCACTCTACAGCACATTTTCGGAAGATACGATTTTTCCAATTCTGCCGGGATGGCTTGAACCGAATTTCCGCTTAGTGAATTTATGCAACGTCTTGTCAATAATGATGGGATTATAACCTCTATAAATTGCCAAAGATTTAAGATAGTCAATTTCACAATTAATTGACTAAGTATAGGAAAATAAGTGTAAGGCGCGGTAAACATAAGTTTAACGAGAAAGATCAATCATGCATAAAGCATTGATTATGAAATACTTTCCAACTTCAATGCAATTTTATTTAAAAATCTCTAAAATGCGATACATTCCTCGGTAATATTTTTAAAATTATCACAATACTACATTAATTTATTATATTTGAAAACTTAAAACTTCATCGAAAAAAATGAACTCCATTCAAATAACGGCATTGAAATATAAATTGCCTGGTTTAAACATCTCTAAAATGTGATACATTCAGCGGTAATATTTTTAAAATTATCATAATACTACACTAATTTATTATATTTGAAAACTTCATCGAAAACAATCGAACATTTGAAATTTATTCAAATGACGTCATCGAAATATAACACGCCTTGCTCTCTCTATAAAAGCAGCATTGTATTCATAAACATTTTTCCATTCATTTCATTCATCACAATGCTATAATAATTTATTTTATTTAAAAACTTAAGACCATGGAGGTATAAGTAATTAAACTCTATGCTTAAAACTTCATTGAAAAAATCGTCCTTCTCTCTGTAAAATCAATGAATATTTCATTCATATCAGCTATATTGCAGACTCCATGAGCTAAATAATTTTGCTTTAAATAAATGCAGTAATTCTTATACAACTCATTCTACATATTTTGCTGTTCGCATTTTCCATAAGTGAAAATTAGGCTTTGTTGTAGAAATAATCAAATTTGGCTGATCATTTAAACTCAAATATATTGTAATTCGTTGTTTCAGTATGCAGATGCACAGAATTTAAGCAAAATAAAGCGGTTTTAGGATGGACACAACACTAAATATAAGTGAAAAAGAATAAAAATCACGATTTTGACGCAAGATGGATGCCATATTTTATTTAGAAGTGGGTCACGTGATCTCTTCATATAATGGTCACGTGATCGCTTCATGTAAAAGATGTAATTATTATTTTAATGTTTATTTAAAATACTACTGAATATATTTTGCTGAAATTTTTTTTATATATTTTATGGGATAATTTGAATATTTCCTAAAACTTTCGAAGCAATTTGTGAATTTTAAATCCGCTTAAAAAATGTTTGAAAAATTAGGTCCCATAGGGTTCAATGTATTTCATTTTTTCAACCCGAGTTCAATCCAAAACTAATTGAGTGATATTGTTCATTTATATTCCCGTAGGTCCCACAGACCGTCTGAACAACATACTAAAATTACATTTTGATAAAGTCATTTTTACGGCAGTTATCCTGCTAACGGACAGACAGAATGAACAAAGTCATAAACACTTTTCAACTTTGTTGTAAAGTGTTAACAAGAAAGATTAATCATGCTTAAAACATTGATTATGAAACATTTTCCAACTTCAATGCAATTTTATTTAAACATCTCTAAAATGCAATACAATCCTAAGTAATATTTTGAAACTTATCACAATACTACATTAATTTATTATATTTGAAAACTTAAACCTTCATAGAAAAAAATGAACTGCATACAAATGACGGCATTGAAATATAAATTGCCTGGTTTAAACATCTCTAAAATCCGATGCTCATTCAAATGACGGCATTGAAATATAAATTGCCTGGTTTAAACATCTCTAAAATGTGATGCATTCCTCGGTAATATTTTTAAAATCATCATAATACTACAATAATTTATTATATTTGGAAACTTCATCGAAAACAACTGAAATTCATTCAAATAACGTCATAGAAAAAATAACACGCCTGGCTCTCTCTATAAAAGCAGCATTTCATTCATAACATTTTCCCATTCATTTCATTCATCGCAGTACTAAAATAATTTATTTTATTTAAAAACTTAAGACCATGGAGCTACAAGTAATTAAACTCTATGCTTAAAACTTCATCTAAAAAATCGTCCTTCTCTCTGTAAAATCAATGAATATTTCATTCATATCAGCTATGCAGACTCCATGAGCTAAATACTTTTGTGTTAAAGAAATACAGCAATTCTTATACAACTCATCCTACATATTTTGCTGTTTACATTTTACATAAGTGAAAAATAGCCTTCGTTGTAGAAATAATCAAATTTGGATGATTATTTAAACTCAAATATATTGTCATTGCGTTGTTTCAGTATGTAGATGCACAGAATTTAAGCAAAAATAAAGCGGCTTTAGGACGAATACAACACTCAATATGAATTAAAAAGAACTTAAAAAATCGCGATTTTGAGACAAGATGATGCCATATTTTATTTTGAAGTGAATCACGTGATCTTTTTATATCATGGTCACGTGATCGTTTCAGATAAGAGGTGTAATTATTATTTTAATTTTTATTTAAAAAACTACTGAATATTTTTGCTGAAATTTTTTTTATATATTTTATGGAATAATTTGAATATTACCCAAAATTTTGGAAGCTACTTGTGAATATTAAATCCGCTTAAAAAATGTTTGAAAAATTAGGTCCCATAGGATTCAATGTATTTCATTTTTTCAACCCGGGTTCAATCCAAATCTAATTGGGTGATATTATTCATTTATATTCCCATAGTGACCGTCTGAACAGCATACTAAAATTTCATTTTGATTAAGTCATTTTTACGGCAGTTATTGTGCTAACGGACAGACAGACAGACAGAATGAACAAAGTCATAAACACTTTTCAACTTTGTTGTAAAGTGCTAAAGAGCAAAAAAAAGATTTAAGATAGTCAATTCCACAATTAAGTGACTGAAAATCAGAAAATAAGTTTAAGGCATTTTAAAAACATTTTTATATAAAGCAAAAAACTTATAGGTTTGATTTTCGTATTCATAATGTGCGAACTATGAACTACTATCAAAATATCTCCAAAAGAGGACATAAAACATCTTTTATTAGGAAACGCGCTTCAGAGCAAGTAATTTTTATTTGAATCCTAAATACTTGTAAGAAATTCCTTTAAGTGATAGTTATCATCCAAACTAATCATTCAACGGCTTAAAATAATATGTTGAATGTCACTGCCACTGAGTCGGAAAGATCTTGGTGGCAGTGACATTCAACGTATTCCTCTTCTTTTGCCGCTAAAGAACGCGCCAAAGAATAGAATTTATCGCCTATTCAAGGGGATACAATCCTCCAACAGAAGCATCGCGGGATTAAACAGATAAGAACTTCAGACAGCGACTTGAAGGGATTGATCGCATTCTTCATCCTTTCCACTTTTTTTATTAATTTTATTTTTATTGTACTAATATATTTTATTTTTATTTATTATTATTTATTTATTTATTTTCGAATAGCAGCTACAGAGATTGCGTTTTAGTAGATTCCATATTAGATGACTGGTGATGCATATATTACTTTCCTTATATACATAGGAAAGATTCCTTATATACATATTTAATGTATAAGGAAAGCATTGTAACGGGGGCGGAAAATCGAATTCGAGTTTTCGACGGGAAAGCACTTTTCAAGCATCCCTGAACGCGAATGAAACGTTTTTGAGGTGGTGTGTGTGTGTGTATCAGTGAGTCTGTGGAGACGATATCTGACGTACGAATGGAGCAATTTGAATGAAATTTGATACGAAAATAACAATCCGTGAATACTGGAGGCCTATTATTTTTCAACACAATCGAGTGTTCAGAAAACCTCACTAAATTTTCGAGTGAAATTTTGAAAAAATCATCAAAAAATCAAAACCTTTCATAAAGTTATAATAGTAATTTCTTATGTAATTTTTCATTAGAAAACGATTGACACAAACTTTAGAACGCTAGCATGAACCGTTCTTGGAAAAAGTTATTCTTATAGCAGATAAATGACTATTGGCGTCCAACTACAAAAGTATTACCCAAAGTAACTTTTCTCATGAATGAAACGAGCTAAATCCAGGAGAATGATGTTACCAAATTTATCGCATAATATTACATATGAAAAGTGAACATATTTCACAATAGTTAATATTTTGTTTATGTGATTTTTTGATAAATCTATTTGAAAAAGGTGCACTATCTCTAGAACGGTTCGTGCTAATGTTCTAAAATTTGTGTCAATCATTTTCTAATGAAAAATTACGTAAGAAATGATTATTTTCGTAACTTTATTAAAGGTTTTAATTTTTTGATGATTTTTTCCAAAATTTCACTCGAAAATTTAGAAGGGTTTTGTACATTCGATTGCGTGTAAAAACAATAGGCTTTCAGTATTCGCGGATTGCAATTTTTGTACCAAATTTCGTTCGAATCGCTCCATTCGTTCGTCAGATGTCGTCTCCACACACTCACACACACACACACACAGACAGAGCGAGAGCGAGAGAGAGAGACAGACAGACATCACCTCAAAAACTTTTGATTCGTGTTCAGGGATGCTTGAAACGTGCTCTTCCATCGAAAACTCGAATTCCAATTTTCGACCTCGTCATAATACTTTCCTTATGCCATATACTATATCTATAAGGAAAGTAATAAAACCAAACAGCCTAAGAGAATGTAATTTAAAAAGCATGTTCCTAATTTCGCCCCCTCTTTATTTATCATTAAATAAAAAAAAATGTCAGTTATCTCACATGAATAACGCATTCAAAAATAACACCATGTATAAAAATCTGATATGGGCAGCACATGACTTTCCCTACAGACTCAAATTCATTTTCTCGTTATTTCTTTCATAATTCATTAAATTGAGTTTAATTGCACAAAAGAACACTGGATTTGTACTTTTAATTCAATTTTTGCTTTTATTTGGTATAACTGACAATTTTTTCAAAGGCTGTGCAACAAAAATGCGAAAAAACTCAAATATCTGGAGAACGGTTAGTCCTAGAGTAATAGGGTTACTCTTATTCTTTTCCTCGTCAAAAATTACAAATTAAACAAGCATTTAATTCATTTTAGATTTTTGCTGACCATTTCATAAAAAAAGGCAGGTTCTTCTTTTCCGAATCGTACTAAAATTTAATTAGCACCAGGGTATCCAATAAGGAATTTATCTAGGGGTGCGATAGCCCAGTGGTTAGTGCTTGGGGATTACACTCGGACGTCCCAAGTTCGATTCCCGGGTCTTCCTCACGCGGAATACTGGCACGTTAAATATGTGGATCCGTAAGTCCTTACAAGAGGATGGTGGTAGGGGAAGGACAGATACCTTACAAACAAATACCTTACACCTTCGGGTAGGTCAGATGATCTGGGTATACGAAGAAGTGACTTATATACCAAATTTTGTAAAATTTGGTCAATTATTTCGTTAGCTAGAGTGGATACATAAGATTTTTGCTAGCCATTTCGCAAAAAAAGACGGTTTCCTTTATCCCGAATCATACCACAATCTAATTAGCTACAGGGTCACGCAGAAGTGACTTACCTTTAAAATTTTATGAAATTTGGTCCAATAGTTGAGTTAGAATGGATACATACATTGCACAGACAGACACAGAGACACACACGCAGACGCTACGGTAAAGAAAAAAATATATTTATTCATGTTCTAGAGGCCCCAAAACGCGTAGATTCGTTGAAAACTCGAATTGCGATTTTCGACACAATTCCTATACTTTCCCTATACATTACCATGTATTGCAGGTATTGCAGGGAAAATTAAAAAAAATGCTAATTTTCTAATTACAATATTTTGAATACTACTGAGCAAATTCGATCTTCCAAGAAAGAGTTGCACATTTATAGCCCATTTTCTTGGTTTTTATCACATTAATAGCTCTCTCTCTGTATAGCTTCTTTATCTCATTTTTGGTCCGTCGCTATCATGAAACAAATCTGTTAGAAGTAAAAGATCTAGAAAAATGCGGAACATCAAGTGAATAAAACTGAGAACTTTCGCTACTTCAATATAGCTATCGCTGGTTGATTCCAATTCGAGGATACTCGAAACATCTAAATCTATCAAAATTCTAGAGTCTGATTCTTGATTCTATCTTCCTCTTTACATACCATATATTGTAGAAACGTAAAAATATATTTGAACATAGAATGCATTAAACTAATATAGTAAATCTAATTAAAAATTGATAACAATGCAATCAATAACTGAAGTGAAATATAATTACGTTAACAAAAGAGGAGTACACATTGAAAAGAATTTATATCTAACTTATACAACAGGCACGGTAAATAAAAGGCAAACGGGCCAAACTTGGCACGTCAAGCAATTTTTGTGGTATAAAAAATAATAGATACAAAAATAAAATTAAATATTTAATACTATGATCCTTGTGTTAAATAATTTTACGAAAGTATGTTGAATAATTGTAAATTGATGTACGCACCAAGAGTTGGCAAATAAAGTAATTAAAAAATAAGAGATTAGATGTTTATTTAGAATTTATTTAATCTTCACAAAGAGATGAACTACATAATATCTTTTAATAGGGTTCAAATTTAAGAAAGTTGTTCTTGAGGAAGCTTATGTTCTTAACTTTTATCAAATTGCTTTTTAATTTTCACTTTTTCGATTCATATCACTTGCCTGGCAACAGGTAACTCGCATTGCTTTTGTACACAAAGAATAACCTACATAGTTATATCTATTTTTTTTTTTTTTTTTAAACAAACATACAGGTTTTGTTACTTTCTTTAGCAGCTAGTCGGTCATCCAATATACAAGAAAATAGCTACCACTTCCTTTCAACGTTTGAAGCGAAAGCAGTGACAACTAAATTAACGGATTTTATCATTTGCTCTCTATAGAATAAGTCTGCATATGAGATAACAAGGGATTAAGTGGCAAACGACATGAAACCTTCTCTTTGCATGAAACAGAACAGGGGGGAACGGTTAAGTGCAATGAGAGACCTTGAAGGAGAACTAGATTATGAATGAACTGAAACCGAGCACCTTTTCATTCATGGACGTTTTTCCTTCACAAGTTTCTGTTTCAGACATGCAGTCTCTGGAATATAAGCAGTGGTGTATTCGAACCGGAACGGCGTTCCGGTACTTTAAGTGGATTTACTACTAATTAGATAATGATCCGCAACTTTATTTTGACATTATTCTTCTATATTGCTTTGTTGCCGAGTCCATTACTCAAAGTTTTAAATTATCAGCTAGGGGCACTTTTATCAAGTATAGTCAGGCGAGGGGCACGATCAAGTATAGTCACTTTACTATATACAAATACCTACCGTATACTCAAGGGCATAAACCTGCCGTGCACTCAAAGGCCTTTCCTTGCAAAGTTATTGGACCTTGTAGAAAAATTGTTAATGATTGTGAGACTCGGGTTATTGTCTTGTGGGACAAATGTACGTATTGTGAAATTTTAAAATGATGAGGGACCCAGGTTAGAATTTCGCGGAGGGTGTACCAGGAGTTTTAAATTTCCATAACTGGGCACGACCCGAACTCTTACGGGCCAATTCCAACCGATTCCCCAAGACCCATTTATACTAGGCAGTCTTCAGGACCTTTTGGCCAGAGGGGGGGGGGGGGCGAAAGATGGAGCAAGTATTCTATTTTCCCTATATAAATATATCTAAATGCTGTGACATAAATAGAAAGTAAGTTAATATAAAATGCCTCTGTTGAGGGGGGATGGGAGCGAATCATCGGATGTATGCCTGAAAGAAACACTGATTAATACATATATGTCTATCCGAGTCACCGCATTTTTATAAGGTAATTATAAAACAGAAATGCTTTAACATTTAACGAAATAAATTAATTCAGGAAAGAATCCAGCAAGAAGGTTTTCTAGTAAACAGTAAACACGCTATTTATTGTTTCCACAGACACAGCAAATGCGTTATTTGTTGTTCTCTTGGGAACCGTAAAGAAATAATTTATTTACTCAAATGTTTCATAAAAATTAACCCTTTGACTACCCAAAGCATAAGTTAAAAGTTACGAATTTTTTATATGATTTTTATACGAACCTAAATATTAAAACAAATCTAGTAAAATTTTGGTGTCAATCTTTAGAGTTACAAAATATCAATGATCATCGAAAATACTTTTTTAAAAATGTGAAAATTTTTTATAAGACTCCGTGAATTTGTATTTTAGTCATAGATTTTCTTAAAAAGTATAGCATGCTTTTAAGAAAGGCAAAGAAAAAATGAAGAATGATTAACTTATGCTTTCGAGAAAGACAAAAAAAGAAATAAAAAAAAACATAATATAAAACACCTATATGGCCATGTTTGCCTTTAATAGTCAATTAATTTTTTATAGTTTACTTGATTTTTATATTTTCGTCTAGCTGTGACCCATTATTTCCTAAATAACCAAATTTGGAAAAATTTGAATCCTACAATTTACGAGTCAGCAAAATTAAAAAAACTAACCGCCCTTCCTCCACTAAAAATGCTTTTTCTCATTATGGCCCTGCATTCGGTGTAGCCTCGTAGGGTCATTACGGGGTATATATATATCTATATATATATATATATATATATATATAAAAATAGAAGTTTGAAAATCCAATGAACGAAAAGTAAGAAGATGTAACACGATAAACCTAACCTTTTTAAAAACACCCACAGAATAAATAACCAAATATAACCAAATATATATATATATATATATATATATATATATATATATATATATATATATATATATATATATATATATATATATATATATATATATATATATATATATACATATATATATATATATATATATATACATATCCCGTAATATATTAAGAATTTTATTTTACTTGTATTATAAATACCAGTGACTTATATTTTATTGAAAATGGTCTGTAGAGCATATGTGAAAAGAAATGGTCTGAAGAGCACATTTGAAATCAAAATAGACTCAACGATAGTCTGGAGAAAAACTCATTATAAACAAGAAAGATCAATCATGCATAAAGCACTGATTATGTGTGTGAAACACTTCCCAACTGAAATTCAATTTTATTTAAACATCTCTAAAATGCGATATATTCAACGGTGATATTTTAAAAATTATCACAATACTACAATAATTTATTACATTTGAAAACTTAAAACTTCATCGAAAAACATGAACTTTATTTAAATGACGTCATTGAAATGTAAACCGGCTGGCTCTCTATGTAAAAGCAGTAAATATTTCATTCATACACTTTTATTCCATTCCTTTCATTCATCACAATACTATAATAATTTATTTTATTTAAAAACTTAAAACCAGAGGTAAAAGTAATTTAACTCTATGCTCAAAGCTTCATCGAAAACGTCTGCTATAAAATCGTCTGTTCTCTATGTAAAATCAATGAATGTTTCATTCATATCAGCTATATTGCAGACTCCAGAGCTAAATTATTTTGTGTTAAAGAAATTCAGCAATTCTTATACAACTCATCCTACATCTTTATGTGTTTACATTCTTCATAAGTGAAAATTAGGCTTCGTTGTAGAAATAATCAAAGTTTGATGATCATTTAAACTGAAATATATTGTAATTGCGTTGTTTCAAAATGTAAATGCACAGAAATTAAGCAAAAATAAAGAGGTTTAAGAACGCATACAACACTAAATATAAATTAAAAAGAACTTTAAAAATCACGATTTTGACACAAAATGGATGGCATTGATCATTTGAACTCAAATATATTGTAATTGCGTTGTTTCAGAAAATAGATGCACAGAAATTAATCAAAAATAAAGCGGTTTTAGGACAGATACAACACTAAATATAAATTAATAAGGACTTTAAAAATCACGATTTTGACATAAGATGGATGCCATATTTTATTTTGAAGTGGGTCAAGTGATCTCTTCATATAATATCGGTGTAATTATTATTTTAATTTTTATTTAAAAAACTGTCGAATATATTTTGCTGACATTTTTTTCATATTTTCTATGGGATAATTTGAATCTTTCGAAGCAATTTGTGAATTTTAAATTCGCTTAAAAAATGTTTAAAATATTGGGTCCCATAAGGTTCAATGTATTTTTTTTTCAACCCGGGTTCAGTCCAAAACTAATTGGGTAATATTATTCATTTATATTCCCATATGTCCCACAGACCGTCTGAACAACATACTAAAATTTCATTTTGATAAAGTCATTCTTATGGCAGTTATCGTGAGAACGGACAGACAGACAAAATGAACAAAGTCATAAACACTTTTCAACTATGTTGTAAAGTGTTAATAAAACAGGTACTAAATAGATATTAAATACCCCTCTTTTTCTGTTCCATGTATAAGGTAAGCACAATTGGATTATATTTTTAAAAGTCTGGTGAATAGAAATCTTTAACTGCACCCAAAGATTAAATTACGTTTTAATTTTATTATTATTTAAAGTGTTATAAATCATATAATACAGTTAATAATACCCTTGTTCCCTGTCGTAACATACATGGTGTAAAAACATGAATAGTGTAATAGATGAAAAGTTTCAAACTGGAAAAATTACACATGGAGCTATGCCTGGGCCAACGGCCGTACCGTGCTGAAAACACCGGTTCTCGTTAGATCACCGAAGTCAAGCAGCATCGGGCGCGGTTAGTACTTGGTGGGTGACCACCTCGGAACACCGCGTGCTGTTGGCCATCTCGGGTGCGGTATCCCCGTGGTTTGCGCGCTAGATTTACACGCTACCACAAATGCCGCCGTGTTCATGCGGAGTACGATCACGTTAAACATGTGGGTCCGTAAGTCCTTCCGAGAGGTTGGTGGTAGGGGAAGGAGGGTACGGTCCCTGTGGATGCCTCCCCCACTGGGTTCCGGTCTAAATTGGGTGGCACTTCCCGGCCGTCCATACAGTTACCTTACACCTTTCTGGTAGGTCGGACGGTCTGGGTCTCAACAACAACAACATGGAGCTATGCCTTTCCGGACTCCCAAAATTTATTTACATGAAAAAAAAAATAATTGAAAAAGTGAAAAATATTTCCGATGTCATGTACGTTATCAAGGGCCATACCTGGTCCGTTAGTTCGTTAATACTGAATTTCTGCTTTTCCGTGTGCGTAAGTGTAAATTGCTTTAGAGAAATTATGCACAACTCAAACTGCACAACTCCATCCCTCAATTTCATCAACTCCTATAAACTCTAATATCACTATTATCAGTAAATAAATTATTGCTTACTACAAACTTCCTAAACAGAAACACAATCTTAATTTTCCTTACCTGATACTCATACTTAAATTCCATAAATCACCAATTTCCTTTAGAACTAATTGTAACTATAGGATTTAATTCATACACCAATGCTGCTGACAAACAACTTCTAATTATACTAAATCAAATTTATGATCATTTTACTACACAACAAGCACATATAATCAAAAATACTCTAGAACTGATTAATAACCTAAAAGAACTACCTTACATACATGATATTAAAACTTTTGATTTCAAAGACCTCTTTAATAACATTGATATTAATGATTTATATAAAGTCATACTAAATTTATATGAACAATTTACTCAATCAAAAAACATCTCTTTTCTAAAATTCAAAACATTATTAAAATTCATTCTGTTCAAACAGTATCTATCTCAAGGAAATTACATACACAAATTAAATAAGGGAGTACCACAGGGAGGCATCTCATCCACAATATTGGCCAACCTTTATCTACATTTTTACGAGATTCAGTACCCTTTCAACAGTCATATCATGTACAGATTTATTGATGATCTAATTATTATTGGAATTACTAATGAAGCACCTATATTAAACTTTAATTTTTATACACCTAATCTACAACTAATGTATATACATGTAAATCAAATCTACACTAATGTATATGCATGTACAACTAATGTATATACAGTAAATGTATATACATCAAACTGGACCAATGTTCTAGACGTCAGTTTAAAAATTCAAAATGCAGACACATTAAAATTTTAAATATACAAGAAAACAGAAACTTATAACTTCAAAGTAAATAAACTTCAACATTATTCATCCAATCTTTCAAAATCAGTATATAAAAATATTATTAATAACCAGTTGTTAAGAATAAAAATCTGATGTGGGCAGCACATGACTTTCCCTGCAGACTTATATCCACGTTCTCTTTATTTTAATTACATTTATTTCACTTTTATTCAATTTTCGTTCTCATTCGGTAACCGGGCTTATTTTCAAAGGTGGCGTAGGGAAAGTACGAAAAACTAAAATATCTCGAGAACGGCTAGTCCTAGTGTAATGGGGTTGGTCTTATTCTTTTCGTCGTTAAACATTACGTATTAAACGGGCATTTTATGGATATATCTGAGTATACCTAGTTCTTTAGTTTAGATTTTGAAGATTTTTGCGGGCCGTTTTGCAAAAAAAGGCAGGTTATTTTTTTCCGAATCGTACCAAAATCTAATCAGCACCAGAGTGACCTATACGTGACTTATCTACCGAATTTTGTGAAATTCGGTCCATTAGTTTTTCAGCTAGAGTGGATACAAGCTTTTGCGGGCCATTTCGCAAAAAAATGCGGGTTCTTTTATTCCGAATCGTACCCAAAACTAATCAGCACCAGCCCCGCCCACAAGTGACTTACCTACCAAATTTTGTGAAATTCGGTCCATTAGTTTTTTAGTTACAGTGGATACAAAATCTGCACAGACAGACAGACACACAGACAGACAGACAGACAGACACACAGACAGACAGACAGACAGACAGACAGACAGACAGACACACGCACAGACGTCACGCTAAAAATGGTTTTTTCGTATTCTAGAGGTCTCGAAACGTGTAGATCCGTCGAAAACTCGAGTTGTGATTTTCGGTATGATTCCAATACTTTCCCTATACATTACCATGTATTGCAGGGAAAGTAAAAATGTTAAGTACACCATGTTACTACAAAGAACATCTTTTTAAATTCATAAACACCACTATCCAAAATACCTACCCGCCAAACCTTATTTTTTCATTTATTAAAACACATTTTAATTTTAAATTCAACACCTTGCTACAATTGCAGCAACATATTGACAGATCATTCTCAAACAATTTTAAATAATTTTTCATCTCCATGTTTCACTTCCAACAGTTGAAATCTTAGTATATAGAATTAACTGTAACCTGTTTTGAGTTAAAATGCCTAGTCTGTATCACGTAATCTACACTGTTAAGCAGCACAAGGGGTAAATACATTTATATTATTATATTCTTATACCTCTTCATTACATTGTATTCTCCTATAAATACTTAGCCACACGCTGGTATATTTGATTATATTTGATTTTTATATTTGATTTCTTATATATTTGATCCAATTTATATTTTCTTCTACGTCGGGCCATGTGCATTATTTCATTAATAAAATTTGCAGTAATGCACACAGAAACGTAGAATCCGCATTAACGAAACATGTATGACCCTTGATAACGTACATGGTTTCGAAAATGCTTTTAACTTTATTCAATTTATTCAATTTCAACATTTTGTTTTGGAAGCCAGAAAAGGCCTAGCTCATCGTGCAAAACAATGTTTCTGTTTCGCAACTTTTCATCTTTTCATACATTTCTTGCATTTACACCATGTATGTTTATGCAGGGGACAAGGGGATCCTTACGTACTTACATTACATATATTATTTATATAAAAAATACTTTCATCTTAATGTGTAGTTACAAAAACATTTTTCTCCCATCTTTACCACATGTAATTCTTATTCCATTCCTTAACTTATATATGGAATAAGGAAAAATGGGGTATTTTATGCCAATTTAGTACCTGTTTTATTTATAATGCTTACTTATCATGTTCTTTTTAAAGTATTCAACAGCTTGTCGTATAGTCTTTTTGATGTCACATTTACATTTCAGTCCGTCTTCCTTTCACTTTTGCTATACAGAACATTTTCTATTAATGATTAATCTGAGGTATATATAATACAAGTAAAATAAAAATTCTTCAATTATATATATATATATATATATATATAGGCTACAATAGTCCAGTGAAGAGACTTTCAGGATACCAAAAATCTACTTTATTATATGACACTCGAAAATCATGATTAGTTACATAAAGCCGAACTCTCCTGATCGTCGACCAGCTCTCAAGAAATGTCAATGCAGTCTGGGTTGGTTCACAAAATGTACAGTTACAGCAGGATGGGGGGGGGGGGGGGGGGGGGATATGGCGGTATGGGGAAGATACTGCCTTCGCGTTCTTTATACTTTAAAAATATGATGGAGAAGCAGTTTCATATGAGAAAGTTTACGCAGGTGTTAAGATTAGTGACCATATATGGTATGGTCGAGAAAAAGAGGAAGTGCTGACAGACATTGTTAATATTAGTGGCCTGGAATAAAATTTAATATAGCTGCAATACGTACTGGACATGAAATATTAATTTGGAATAATAATTATGAAAGAAAAAGGCGCGTTATTGGGAAAAGCTTAAAATTTCTGTATCGTATATATATATATATATATATATATATATATATATATATATATATATATATATATATATATATATATATATATATATATATATATATATATATATATATATATTAAAAGCATAGGAAATATTAGAGTCTAAGACGATTTTGTTAGATGGTAGATTCATATGCCATGAATATTTAATTTGAAAACAGGCAATAAACAAGCGTTTCCGCTGGTGCGAAAATATGAAATAAAAAGTTTAGATAAAAGAAAAGTATTATACGAAGATAACATAACATTCTCAAAACTATCAACAACGGAATTTATTGGAGGCAAAATTTTTGTCTTCCCATTGTTTTCAAATTTCTGCTTCTTTTGAAGCATTTTATTTTTTTTTCTTCTCAAAATCTGCTATATATGCTGATTTATATGGGTTCATCATCAAATTTCGTTTAAAAAAGAGTTCAATAAGAATTTCAACTTCTAGTTATTTTTCAATTTCGGTTTCAAAAATGTTCATTTTCCTTGAAACATATATTTTTCAAGATTGGCTATAAATAGAGCTAGATGATAACATATGGATTCAACATCAAATTCTGGAGGAGACAACGTGGTTCACAAAGAAATTCCACATTCAGTTCCTTCTCTTCTAACAGTTTTAAAATGAGCCGAGGTCTGTGCCGAATTTCACGAAAACTTTTAACTACTGATTGGGCGAACTTAGATATTTTTAACCACCGGATCGGCTGAACCATCTGAATGACACCACTGAATCAGTCAATAATAAATGTCTTATTTATCACAAAAATTTATCTTTGCTTACTTAACTGCACAAATAGTATTCTTATTTTGCTAGGATAATTTTTTTATTAAAACAGCTACAATTCAACCCCCATTCGATGAATGTCATGGTTGGAGAATTTCTCTATTTAAGCAAGTTTACTAGTAGAATGTAATATTTATAAAAATTTCCTTCTTAACAACCTTTAATGAAAGAATACAATTCACTATTTCATAAAGATTTTCTTGTGATTCTAAACAATGTTATACGAAATTTATTGACATGGTCTTGACTGTTAAAATTTCTTAACCTGAAATTCTGATCCCGCCCCCCCCCCCCCCCCCATCGCTATTTACAGTTCTACATTGTGAACTTCAAATTTTTTATAACGAAAAATAAGAGATAGTAAAAGTATGGGCTGTATTTTCTTTCCTCTTAAAGGGAAATTAATTGGGTTGGAGTGTAAAAGTCAAGAAAGCAGTTAGTTATGTAGCAATTAAAAAGATGGTTTATTCTTTTAAAAGTCAATCGCCATTTCACAGTCTTTCGCCAATTTAACTTATGAACAATTTCAAATGGATACATTCTTCCCTCCTCACACAAACAAGGACCATGATATCCGTTTGCTCTTTTTCAAAATATTTTTGATAGTTAGAGGCTAACCATACGTCAAATATTAATTCCTTCTTTCCTCTTAAGTCTAATACACAAGTATCAAGACCACCTGTTAGAAATGTGCCCCTGTAGACGTTTCCTATACAAATATGCTTTTTATTGTTTTTATGAATTTATTTATGAATTTTTTCTTAATATATTCTTTAAAATTTTTTAACTTCAACATTTATTGGTTAAGCCTATCTCCCCCTCACATAAGACCTGTTTAAACTTCCTTCACTGCCTCCTGCGAGCAGTCTTTAGGTTCCCCCCACCCTCATCAATAGCAAAAAATTGAGGTAAATCTCCGGAAGATGGCATTGTACACTTGCATATCAGTTCAATTCATTCTAGACGAATACCCCCCTCCCCCAAATGTCTGATCAAAATATGCTGCTTTCTAAAATCAAATAAAGTAAAAATAACTTTCACAAATTCTGCATTGAAAATATGCTACAACAATGTACCTTTAATTACATTATCAGTAGATAATCGACAAATTATATAATTAAAGATATATGATTTTATGAAATATATAAATTAAACTGATCGAATCACTCTTGCTGATGACCCCCAAAAAGAAAAATAAATTTAATACAGCAAAATGCTATTAAACTTTCCGAAATTCTTTTGGTTTTGTTTTAACGGAGAATCACGACTAAAAAGCTCCTCGCCCTCCGAAACGAACATAATTGAAACCACCTTTCTTCTTTATCTGGTCGCTTCCTCAACGATAAAAACTTTCTAATTGCGCACAGATTTTGCAATCGTGTTGGCATTGCCTCAAAATCCATTTGGTGAGATCGTTCGCTCCCTCCCCTGGCCCGCAAACTACAACCTCAGCTGACGGTAGTAGTTCGCGTTTGCACACCAGCTAACCAGCACCGCGAAAGAAGGCTTTCCCGCGCCAATGCTGACAGCTGATTTAGCAGCTGGCCGAGTTGTACTACGAGTCCGAAAAATAGTTCCTACGTCTGGAGGTGTTTACTTCAAAACTATCCACAAATAGAGTGTTTTAATGTTAGTAAACTTCATGGATGTATGTTTTAAAGATATTTAACTCACATTGGATTCGAATATTGTGAATTAAAACTGCACGTGCGCGGAAGGTTATCTACTCTGTGTCGGTGATCGTTTCCCGCGCAAAAGCAGCCAGTCGGTGAATTAAGGTGTGATCCAACGTTCTCTTCTTCGGAGGAGTTACACTTTGCGGATAAAAAAGAATCATTTACTAACCATAACTAAGGTTGCGGAGTTATGGCGTTTTATCATCGCAACGGTGATAGAAAACGGATAGCTCATGATTTTCGGCGGCAAGAAGAAGAAGTCGTAGGGAGCTTGTGCAGGTAAGAATTTGAAATGGTGACTGCATTTTTATTCGTAGTAGTAATCATCGTAGTAACCGTTGCCGGCGTACTCCGTCAGCTGTGCAGCGTGTTTTACTTTTTCACGCGGTACTCTTCGATTCAGGAGGTGATAACTAACGTAAACTATGAGATTCGTTAGGAAATGTTATCAAGATAATTCCGTCATTGATGATTTGTAGTATCAGGTTTTGTTTTCCCAGAACTTCTAAATGTTTTTGATAGCGGAAGCGTAAAGAGGTGTGTCACGTAGTATTTGGGTGGCGGAGCGCCGCCTCCAAATTCGGGTTTAGGTTTCGATATTTTTATACCGGTTTTTCATGGAAATATTTGTTTACATTTTTGGATTGCATATTCATAGCGTTTCTTATTTTGAAACCGTCAAAATATTTATAATTATTTTCTTATTTGACCTGGGTTATATTTAGTTCTAAAAGCAGTAATATTTTCGGGGGAAATTATGTTTAACGTCCGCTTTAAATTTTAGCGAAACAAATGTATATTTTGAATATCATGAGAGTATGTTTGACACTTTGTCATATAAATATAGTTTTATTTACATTAGATTTACTAAAAATCAGCTAACTTATTTGCTGCAAAATCAAATTAAACACTTTATCTTAACAAATTTTATTAAGGATTTTTAACTTTATTTATATTTATTTATTTATTTATTTATTTTATAAGTAATAGTTTCTTATAAGCGAATTCTTTTAATCTGTTTTGATTTCTTTGCACTTAAATTTTTACTAAAGCGCAGATCTTAGTTTTGTTTTGGTAGCTAAATTTATGAAAAATTGCTAAATATATGATCTAGACAATATAAAACTTTTTCAAATGTAATTCTTCTGTTCATTTTGAATAATGCTTTAATGAAACCCATATGAAAGGCTTGTGCATTTATGAATTTTTTTCCATTATTTTAATTGGAGTTAAAACCTTTGCATTCAAGATGTTTTCAATTCGAATTAGATGCATATGAGGCTTATATTTTAAATTACTTTCATAGCATTTAATTTGTGGTTAATATATAAGCATCTTTTAGAGTAAAACCTTTTTTAGTTATTTTTTTACACAAACTGATGTGATGTATTAAAGGTAACCAGATTTTTTTTTAAATATGCTTTTAGATTAATCAAAAATTCTCAGTCTATGTAATAGTAATTCACTTCTCTATATCAATATCCACTTTATAGATTACTCTCTATATATAGGGAAATTTAATATTTTATCTTACACTTGCTGATTCAGGTTTTTTAAATATTTATTTGAACAAATACGTAAGAAAAGTATAGTTAAAATTATTGGAATATAATTGTTGGCTTTTTTTTTTTTTTTTTTTTTTTCCCCAATGTTGATTACGAAATTTCTGATTTCTTTTTTTTTTTTATCTCATTCTGCATTTAATTATGGGAAAACTAGTATTTGAATTTTTTCCTCAATAGCAGTTTCGTAAAGTAATTCAATAATTTTTAGTAGCATACTTGGTAAGAAATAATTATTATTATCAGTATTTTTGCAGTAAAATGTTTACAAGTTCAAAATTTTAAAGCGTTTATAAGAAATAAAAATTTGATTTGGGGGAAAATTGATTTGGAAAAAGATTCTTTTATATTATTAAAAAAAACCTGAAATTATGAAAAAGTAATATTTGAATTATTTCTCCAGTAGCAGTCTTGTAAAAATAATTCTATAATTTTTAGTAGCATACTTTGTATTATCAATATTATTTACAGTAGAATGCTTACAAGTTCAAATTTTCTTATTAAGACATTGAAAAAAAAAATTTGAAAACGAAAAAAAGATTCTTTAATTTTATTGAAAAAATCTATGTAATTTAGAAAAAAAAATATCTGTAATGTTTTGTTTATAACATTAATATTTATGTTTTTTCTATAAGGTCTATTTAATCTAGTTTACATTACAGCTAAACTATTTTTATTGTAACATTTTGTTGCTAGTTTTATAAATGTGTAAAGTCCAGTTTTATCACTATTTTTGCTTTTCAAAAATTACAGACAAAGCTTAGTCTCATTAGATTTCAGGTTTTATTCAAATAGCTCTAAACGTTTCTGCAATTGTTTTTCTTTTTTAAGTAAATATTGTTTCTTAAATTGAAACAAAGTATTTAAGCTTCAATTTGTCCATGCTCTAAATCATGGCCTTCCAAAAGGATTGAAATATTTTGTTTAAAATATTGACATATTGATTGTATATTATTAAATTTTCAACCCCAGAAAAGATGATATCGAGGAATAGAGAATCATCTGTGTCCACGTGCCCAGCCCCAGCCATTTCATTTTACGCTGGTTTCGCTTCAAGCGGAGCTGCGCAGACATCGCAGTCGTGTGTCATGGCGCCGCCTGATTTGGCTCTCTGCCAATATAGCAACCCTGGATGTGATTTAAATTGTGTCAGGAGACAGTTGTTCATCTATTTGGCGATGAAATTAATTCAACATTATAATATGCTTTTCAAAACCGAATGTTTTGTTTATGTTAAATTGTGCATAGTAGAATTTTTTATGACATATCCAATTTATTTTCTTGTTTTCTATTTTATTGCCACATTACGTAATTAGCTTAATAAAGTAATGCTTTATTTTTAAAAGTTTTTTGCAGATATTTATATATTTTAAAATACTGCATACGGTATAATTGAAATTTAATAGTCAAATAATTTATATTCTATTTATATGCAAATAACTGTAATTAATTTTTAAATAAGAATTTTCATTTTACATTATAATATAAAAATAATTCAGTTAGAATTAATTACATTTGAAAATATGTTTAAAATTGTTTTCCCTTAAAATCGTTGGCTGAACTAGAGGCTATCCTGTTTTATAATGTTTTACTTACAGGCAGAACTAAGAGTTATCCTTTTTATTTGGGGAAGGAGGCCTTAAAGTTCTTTTTTAGCCCTTCCCCATTCTACATGTAAAACTTGCAATATCTCAAGAACGGCGCAGGTTTTCGTTTTCAATATTATGTCATTCACTTCTAAATAAATAAATAAATAAAATAACGTATAAAATGACTATTGATATGAGCCCCCCCCCCCCCCCCCCCCCAGAAAAATAAATAAATAGGCTTCTGAGATTTATTGATTAGAAAAATCGTACCAACTTTTGTTTGATTTTCTCACTTTGTTTAAAAAATAGAATGTAGTGTTCGTGTTGTTGAGACCCAGACCGTCCGACCTACCAGAAAGGTGTAAGGTAACTGTTAAAAATAAAATTTCAATATGTTTTTGTTTTCTATATTTTAAATATAAAAACATGAAATATCTTAAAAACAAATCATGTTAGCATATTATAAATAATGCTATTCGTTTTAAATGAAAAATAATATATTGATTATTCTTTTTCGTAACATTCCTATGTCATTTTATAACGATTTCCTTTTTAACACTTTACAACAAAGTTGAAAAGTGTTTATGACTTTGTTCATTCTGTCTGTCTGTCCGTTAGCACGATAACTGCCGTAAAAATGACTTAATCAAAATGAAATTTTAGTATGATGTTCAGACGGTCTATAGGACCTATGGGAATATAAATGAATAATATCACCCAATTAGTTTTGGATTGAACCCGGGTTGAAAAAATGGAATACATTGAGCCCTATGGGACCTAATTTTTCAAGCATTTTTTAAGCGGATTTAAAATTCCCAAATTACTTCGAAAATTTTAGGCAATATTCAAATTGTTCCATAAAATATATAAAAAAAAATTCAGCGAAATATATTCAGTTGTTTTTTAAATAAAAATTAAAATAATAATAACACCTCTTATATGAAGTGATCACGTGTCCATGATATGAAACGATCACATGACCCACTTCAAAATGATATATGGCATCCATCTTGTGTCAAAATCGTGATTTTTAAAGTTCTTTTTAATTCATATTGAGTGTTGTATCCGTCCTAAAACTATTTTATTTTTGCCTAAATTCTGTGCATCTACATACTGAAACAACGCAATGACAATATATTTCAGTTTAAATGCTCTTCCAAATTTCATTATTTCTAATATTAAGCCTATTTTTCACCTATGTAAAATGTAAACAGCAAAATATGTGGAATGAGTTGTATTAGAATCGCTGTAATTCTTTAACACAAAATCATTTAGTCCATGGAGTCTGCTTAGCTGATATGAATGAAATATTCATTGATGTTAGAAAGAGAAGGACGATATTTTTCGATGAAGTTTTACGCATTGAGTTTACTTTCTTGTAGCTCAATGGTCTTAATTTTTTAATAAAATAAATTATTATAGTATTGTGATGAATGACATGAATGGGGGAATTATTTATGAATGAAATGTTGCTTTTATAGAGAGAGCCATGCGTGTTATTTTTTTATGACGTCATTTGAATGAATTTCAGTTGTTTTCGATGATGTTTTCAAATATAATAAATTATCGTAGTATTATGATAATTCTTAAATTATTACCGAGGAATGTATCACATTTTAGAGATGTTTAAACCAGGCAATTTATACTTTAATGCCGTCATTTGAATGAAGTTAATTTTTTTCGATGAAGGTTTAAGGTGTCAAATATAATAAATTAATGTAGTATTGTGATAAGTTTTAAAATATTACCGAGGAATGTATTGCATTTTAGACATGTTTAAATAAAATTGCATTGAAGTTGCAAAGTGTTTCATAATCAATGCTTTAAGCATGATTGATCTTTCTTGTTTTTTAATTTGGGGGAACTTTTAATAGGCCTCTGACATTTACCCATTGGAATAATCCTACTAAATTTTATTAGATATCAATTTGTTTGAAAGTCACAGATGGATGAACACAGAATAGTTGACTCATATTTAAGGGTACTCAAATCGTGTAAATCTATCAAGTTCAAGAGATCGCATTTTTGACCCCATCATAATACTTACAATGTAATAATTACATTACAATGTGCCCTTTACATTACAATGTACGGTATAGAATGTAAAAATAGATACGTTTTCCCGATCTTATAAAACCAAGAATGACATGTACAACGAATATTTGACCCAGTTTTAATAATTCTTTCATTCATGCCAATTGCCCCTTCACGCGTTCTGATAATTTTTAAGCATTTTATTTCCTTGGCTTCCGTGTTAGAAATTTCCCTCCTCGGTCGGCACTTATTTAACTTATTATTCAGTCATTTGTGTTCAGAAAAAATATAGGTCAAATGGATGCGTAGGAGTAATTAGCAGTTCTAGTAATCGAGTTTTTTCTGTTGACCTTATGACCTCCTATTTTATTTGAAGCGTAACCACATCCTGACCCCCATTAGAGATAGGTTGAGCCCGAATCGAGCTTGGGATCCAACTTGTTTATCATATTCCAAGCTAATTTCTGTATCATATTCCGGTTTCAAAGACAAAAAAGATCCTTCTTCATCAGGATAAATGAGGCAGAATACCAGTACCAACAAAGGCAAAAACGCGTCTAAGGCTCTTTTTTGTCTCTGAAATCAGTTATTACTTTTATTCAACAGTGTGTGCCGTGCCTAATGAAGTTTTTAGTATGCAGATTTATTCAGCAAGTAATATGAGCTAATTTTTATAGTATACTAGCAACATATCCGTTCTTCGTACGGAGTATATAATATAAAGAAACTTGTAATTCGCAATCATGTGCAAATTCTATTAAAATATGAAATTTATTGCTCCTAAAGAGAAGTTTAAGAATATCTGTTCTCACTATGCAAAACTGTCTTCACGGGCAGATCTGAAGAATAAAACATCCTGGCCCCTTTTGTAAGCAAATTTACAAAAAAAAAAAAGGAATTGAATCAATATATGCAACCCCGTACTATTTATATTGTCGCAGATTAGAAAATATGCCAGTGTTAGTAGATTACCCGTATTACAACATAAGTCTCAAAAATATTTGCCAAAATAAGAGATGACGTAATAAATTGAAAATATCAATAATCCCCGTACTCTTTATACCAGAAGGTTGTAAATGATCCCAATATATGCCAATATATATCAAAACATATGCCAATATACCTGTACTACTTATATTCTCGTAGATTAAAAGATATACCCGTGTATTTGTAGAAGATTACTCGTACAACGTACAATATGAGTTTAAACAATTTTTGTCATAATAAAACAATTGCATAATAACTTGAAAATATCAATAATCAACTCTGAATCAATAATCCCCGAAAATATCAATAATAATAATGTTTAAACCTGAAGACCGTAATTGATATTATCCAGTCAAAAATGCTATATGAAAAATCAAATCGTTCTTTTCTAAAATATATTTTTATATCCATTTATTTATTATTCAAACCGAAAAAATAATTATTAAAATTAACAGACAGATTTAATTTAATTGCGTTTCTGAGTAACATGATATAAGATAGAATCTTCCTCATAAACTGCGAATTTAAATAACCATTTTGATTTCTTTATACTTTTCATTATTCAGTAAAAGCTTGTTTAAAATAAACCATGGAGATATATTTCCCATTTAAATCATGTTTCAAACAATTCATGTTTTGAGAAAGTGACTAATTAGCGCAAAAAATCTCCCATCAAACTCAGAGATTAAATTTTAATTCACTTTTAAACGATTTTCAAGCTTTTCGTTTGGATAAACCACGGAGTTAGAGAGTAGAACTCCTAGGAAAAAGTTTCGTTTTTCATTAATATCTCGACAACCCCTGGTCTTAGATACTCGAAACTTGGGCTAAATTTATGGGGGGCTATTTCAAGGCTAACCACAAAATTTCATCAAAGTCGGTAAGTGGGACTATTTCCAGGCTACCCACAAAATTTCATTAAATTCGGTTCAGCCATTCTCCCGTGATGACGGGGCAGACAGACAGATTTTCAATTTTATATATATAGATTTCCTATTTAAAACTATTATACGTATTATGCTTATATTTGTCTTATAGTTATAATTGTATTTATTTAAGAAATTTTACAGGTGTGTAGAGTACCAATTATTTTATAAAGAAATAAAAATTAAATATACGCTTACATTTTCGAACGTTTCTTATATAATAAGACAAGGTTATTGTTTTATTATATGCTCTGTCTGCGCGTATGTGTCGTTGGTACAGGAAAATCTAAGCTTGGGACAGCCGCGAAATTCGATACTGGGTTAGCTAAACCTATTGAGCTAACTCTTTAATATAACTGGAGAGAATGTTTATCGCACTTTAATATTGTTTGGCTGCGGCCTTTCAAGTTACAAAAATCGTCTGCGCTTGAAGCATATACGGCAAAACTTCTTGGTTTCCCTATTCAGAATAATGCTATCTAGATATTTAGTTTTGAATAATTAGCATTCTAATCGTGCACGTTACAAAAAATTTCACAAAGTTCTAGATTATTACACAATCTTCATAAATATAAAAATTTATAACGATATCTGCATTTGTTCTTTATTTCTGTAATTCTTGTAAGCATTACTGTATTATTCAAAATAGTATGTGCTGCTGAAAAGTCAATCAGAGTTCTAGTTATGAAAGAAAAAAATTACATACCTTTAAGCTAATATCATAGCTAATGAATATCTTGAAAATGATAAGATTTAATCATGCTATAGAAACTGAAATGAGGTGCGAATATCTCCATGAGTCACAAACAACAAAAATAAAATAATTGAATATATTATAAAAATAAGACTATCATCTTATTCTAAAACACTTCCCACACCACATTGCAAAAAGTTCTAATACAACCACCATACGTCAAAAGTTGTCAAAAATTGTTTTGTTTCAAAACTTTTAATTCAAAATAAGTTTTAGAATTCTGATTTTGTTTATTTATCCATTATCTCTCTGTTTTTAATAATAGTTTATTTACTTGATATTAACATATATACGCCCCATATGTTTTTGTACATTTACCTTTAAATACTGAGCTTCTTCATTTTATGTTTAACTTTAGAAGTAATACATAATATTTGAGATTTTCTGGTGCATGGTAAAATTGCATAACACGTATAAAGTTGCAAAAGATTACTTCAGATCGCCATTCATAAAGTTGTAAAAGATTTTCTTCCATCCGCTCCGCACTTATTCTCCTAATATTCACAGACACATGCGATCCATACCCCCCCCCCCCCATTCAATATTACTATTTCTTATACGACTCCCGATCAAAACATACATAATACCATCCCTTAACGCCATTAATTTACGCTCTCCTAGATCCTCTAGCAAACGAATTTTTCAAGCTTAGTGTACCTCAAACTTTCGATTTTCATCGTTTAATGAATTTGAAGATTAAAGGAGGGAGCAATTATTTCTGACTCCATGGTTTAAATATTCATATTCTGAATTTTTTTTAATTGGAATGACCTCTCAATATTAATTTTCTATTCAGCTGAATTATAAAGGTAAAGGGATGGTCTCATCCCTAACTCCACGAGCTGAATATAGTTTTCCTTTTGGTTTTTTCAGACATTAAAATCTCATGACCATGCAATTACATCATGTTGTGGCAACGCCTTCTGCTCGGTTTGGGATATAAAACTTTATCTCACATTGATGGGCTACACACCCAGGACAGTAGTCCTTCCGAGAGGTTGGTGGTAGGGGAAGGAAGGTACGGTCCCTGTGGATGCCTCCCCCACTGGGTTCCGGTCTAAATTGGGTGGCACTTCCCGACCGTCCAAACAGTTACCTTACACCTTTCTGGTAGGTCGGACGGTCTGGGTTTCAACAACAACACCCAGGACAGTTCCCCCACTGGGTTCCGATCTAAATTAGGTGGCACTTCCCGGCTGTCCAAACAGTTACCTTATACCTTTCTGGTAGGTCGGACGGTCTGGGTCTCAACAACAACAACAACCCAGGACAGTGATTGAGTGTTGTCTTTTATAATATAGCATATTTATTGTTTTGATTTCCTAGTCCGATTGAATTGATAGACCAGGATAATGTGTATTTAAACTGAATTTTAACATCAAGTAGTTTTCTTTTTAACCAAAAATATAGGCATAAATATAATTTGCATCGAAATATATTGTATAATTAATTTCTTATTTTGCTAAATTTAGTAATAAGTATATATTTTACTTTTTTATTGCATAAACTAGCAGTATACCCGTTCATCGGAATATACATTATAAAAAAAATTCATAATCATGTGCAAATTCCTATAGTATTCAAAATGACATTATTATTCAAAACACTCTATTAAAATATTTAAATTAATGCTCCTAAAAAGAAGTTTAAGAATCTCTGTTCTCTCAATACAAAATTATCTTCACAGGTAGATCTGAAGAATAAAACATCCTGGTCCCATTTGTAAACAAATTTAAAAAAAAGTATAAAATTGAATCAATATATGCCAAAATAGAAACGTTAAAATTGTATATTTTCTTTATATATACCCATGCTGCTTATACCCTCATTAGAAGATATATCCGTGTATTAATAGAAGATTACCTGTAATACAATATATGAGTTTCAATCTTTGCTAAAATAAAACAGATCACGTAATAAATTACAAATATCGATAATCCTCTTAATCTTTAAACCTGAAAGCCGTAATTGATTCCAATATATGCCAAAGAGTTTCAAAAACATTTGCCAAAATAAAATAGATGTCGCAATAAATTGAAAATATGAATAACCCCAGTAATCTCTAAACCTGAAGGCCGTAATTGATACAATTCCGTCAAAAATGCATGATAAAATTTATTTTATATACATTTCTTTATTATTTAAATCGGAAAAGATTTAATAAAAATCGTCTGCTACATAAACACATTGCATTTAAATCCGTTGCTAAGCGACATGTAATTTTCTTCAAATAAATTGGCGGAAAAAATATCGTCTGCATAATGCTAGCTCCATCGAAGGTTTGTTTAATTGTGGGGTTTTTATTATCTCGACAACCCCTGGCCCTAGAAACTCGAAACATGGACTAAATTTTAAGTGGAGCTATTTTACGGCTACCCATAAAATTTCATGAAATTTGGTGCAGCCGTTCGTTCTCCCGTGATGATCAAACACTACACACATACAGTCAGGCACAGATTTTTAATTTTATTTATATCGATGAGTGTCTTGAAGCACAAATACAATTTATTATTTATAACATTACTAGAAAATATGCCCTGAGGTCGTAGAGTAGCGCGCCCATGCAACAGTATTTATGTACTTATTTTGTTATTATAAGATATTGTTATTTTGAGTTGCAAGTTTAATATCATTATTATTAAATTTGTCTAGTTCGAGCTTGTGCAATAGCATTCGTTCTTTATTTTCTACGTAAAACGTGTTAAATTTGTTTAGTTCGGGCACAGGGTTTTCAAAGAAATTTCAGCCTCAAACGGGTTTGGACCTTCGAAAGTGAACCCAAACTCAACCACCTCCATGACCCCAACGATTTCCTGCTATAATGTAAATATATATATGTCCCCTGTGTGCCGTTTTCTAACCATAATTTACCGCTCATTGTGCGATAAGAAAGAGACGTTTCTATAAGGCATAGTTGGCGGTGAGGGAATATTAATTCAATTACTGTCGAATAGTTTATAAGATCCATCCATAGCATAAGATCCTGGTATTCACAGAGGTGCAATAAAAACAATTCTTTGCAATGTATGTTCACGGAAACGGCCTCATGCAAGGTAAGTTTATTGACTGACGAGTACTAGGGTAGCTACAAAAGCTTTTAGGCATTTATCTCATAGAATAATATAAATACTTGTGGGTACAAGGTAAAGGATTTCAGGATTGCACTAGGCAGTGCAACTAACTGTTTTTCCTAGTTTTTTAAAGCTAGAAGAAATCAGTCAAGTTTAAATGCAAGAGTCTGTTACATTGCGTCTATTTAAAAAAAAAAAAAAAAAAAAAAACTTTGAAAGTTTTTTTTTATTGCTTCTTTATCCAATTGATATCTTCTTGGATTAGGAAGCAATCGTTCTATCATGGCTATAGAGTCGCTATATCAAACCCTCGCTGGATCTTTTTTTGGGGGGAGAGGAGAGGGGGGGGGGTACTATTCGACTTTGACTCCTTTTTTCTACTAATCGACTACGCCTTTCTTTTCCTACTGCCTGACTCGTCCCCCCCCCCCCCCCCCCCACTGTCTGACTCACTCTTCTTTAATGTAAAAATTGTTCACATCTGCAAATTTTGTGTGATTATTTCAAACGTTGTGTACGCTTGGGATTCTATCGGAACGCCTCTATTTAGAGCTTAAAACCGAAGTATCTCCCAAAATTTTGGACAGTTGGTCCTATCCACAGTCTTAATAGACGTTGTAATATTCAGACACACACATATAGATAAATCTACGGGCAAGGTGGGAGCAAGCGTGGCCCAGGCGCTGTTAAAATTCAATGATATGTTATATAATTTTGTGTAAAAATATTGGTGCGTTATTGGTTACTGAAAATTACATTGAATCGGGTATGTAAGAAAAAGAACCGGGCATGTTAAGATAATTTTTGACGCAGAACAAGTTCAAAATTATCAAAGTCATTTTTCATAGGAAGTAACCCTTATTTACTTTATTCTTCAATCCTTATCTCTTGATTGTTGGTATTTTCGTTTAGCATTACTTCATTTTCTGCGATAACTTCTGTGATAACGTAAAGACCCCTCCCCCTTCTGTATCCTTATTGCTGAACTCTGTGGTATTAGCAATTGTTTGAGAATGACAACAGTGAAATAATTTTATGCAAATGCAATGATTGCAGCAATACATGTTTGGGCTAATGTAATGTTCTTCGGCTATTGTCTCACATTATCATTTAAACAAAGTTCAAAATTAATAAAAAATGGAGTTCTTAACCAATGATTATACATAACCTTCCAGATTTATGGACCGATCCATAGTGTAGTGGTTACGACGTACTAGGTGACGGGGAATCAGACTGCAGATGTTCGATCTGACGAACGGTATCTATGAATTTCAACAATGGAAATTCGCAACTTCCCATACCGAGTGGTAATAAAATCAATTTTCCCTTGGCAGCATGGATATACCTGACTCTTGCACTTGCAAGATAAAACATCTCTTCTATATATAATTATTCAATAAAAGTACGTTTATATAAAAAAAATATAATTTTACAAAGCATATCTGGTAATATTGTAGATCTAAAAATGCCATTCATACATAAGTATGTGCAAAATTTTGTGGGTAAAAGGAACTCATGGTAGGGGTTACGGCTTCAGGTTAAAGGGCGTGTAGAGACCTGTGCGGGTCGGGATTGATCCGACCTGAACCCGCAACAGAGAAAATAGTCGACCCGTGACTCGCAATGGAATTATATTTTAAAATTCAAGTTTTAAATCTCTAATGCATATGTATAATTTTCCGCTATACAGTTTGTAACCCAAATTTACATATTTATTCAGTTACTCTTATAAAAAAAATGTGATAAGATGAAACTTTTAAAAATAATTTTTTCAGGTAGACCCGCAACCCGACTGATAAAGAAATCCGATCCAATATAAGACTCTAGTCTACACGCGTTTCGACAGACCCACAGGGGACTGTCCGACCCGAATTTCTCTTAGATAGTTTTAGTCTCTTAGATAGTATTAGTCATGGAACGTGTTTGAAAAAAAATCGGGTTGGATAATCTAGATGTATTTAATCTATGAATAAAAAAAATTATATTACATTTGTTAGTTGTTTACAGTTTTATAAACATAAATATGAGAAAACCAATTTTAGTTTAATTATGCCATAAAATGTACCACATACTCATATTTTTGACACCTTTTGATAAAGCATCATTTCAGGCCAGACCGGGTCGTGATTCTTGGATCTTCGGGATTTGGTCGGTACGGTCGGGCAGGGTAAAAGTCTGAATTTTCGGCCCGTGTAGATGTTTACTTTTGACCTCAAAGAATATATATCCAGCCCTGCTTGAATGCAGTAGTGTCTCTAAAAGAGGGGAGGAAGGTCATATTGTTGAATTTTACATATTTCAGTTTGAGTACTATAGTTTACGTATTTCAGTTTGAGTACTATAATAGATTACTTATTTCAGTGTCAGTACTATAGTTTGCATACTTCATCAGCTACTCATCATTCTAATCACCGCTTTTCTGTTGTGGTTTTAGGTTGGGGAGCCGTCCGATCTCTCCCAAGAGTTTACTAGAACAGGAGAAGCGCATTCGGCGAGAGATCGCCAATAGTAACGAGAGGCGACGCATGCAGAGTATCAATGCTGGATTTCAGTCCCTCCGAACCCTCCTGCCTCACCGGGAAGGAGAGAAACTTAGCAAGGTAAGTGTTTGTATACAATCATGTGCAATACACATACTAGCAATTTACCCCCCCCCCCCCCCCCCCCCAAACATCCATGTGGTAAAAAAATCTACTCCGTCTCCATTCAATTTGTCGGTCTGGAGTCCCTGGACTAGAAAAATAGAAAAAAGCCCCTCAATAGAAAAAAATAATAATTAAATAAATAAGGAGGGGGGGGGGGGGGGGGGGAATTCTTCTACTGTAGTAAAACCTGAAGTCTTCAAATTTGAAAAAAAGAATCCTGCTTCTTGGACCTGGCAGAACAATCAGCCTGCCGGGAACTAATCTAACGGAACTTCTAACTTCAGCCACGGTAGCCGAGAGGTCTAACACAATCGTTTCCTCGAGCTCTCTCGACTGCGGGGGGGGGGGGGGGGGGGGGCATCATGGGTTAGAATTTCAACTGCGGGCATGGGTGTAAGATTCCCCCCCCCCCCTCCTCGTGAATCGCTGGAGCAATGTTATAGACGGCAAAGTGGTTGGTTCACATTCCGGCCATTATATGGGTGTATGATTAGTTAATCAATTGTCTGGCCATTAAAGAAACATTATAATCAATTATATTAATTATCATACACACAGTACCCGTTTACAGCGGATAATCCCAAAGTTAGGATTTCGCTCCTATTGCAGACAACGGTATCCATAGGTCGTTTTTGTGCATTTTATGCGCTCTTCAGCAATCGAATAGAATAGCCGGTACCTGCAATGAGCAAGAAAACTTGCTAAATTTGCCACAATTTTGCTGATCTCTGTGGACACCTACAAATTCAGTCTTACTACGCTGTCGGCTTCAATTTTCTAAGAGATTAAGCTCAGGCTGCAACTACCAAGTTCATTTATTCACGTGCAGCTGACTTCGACCCCCTCTAACCATACCACCCCACAGGTCAGGCATAAAACTCAGTCGTAAGAACTTGAACGCTGAAGTCTGATCTCAATCTTTTAAGAAATTTAAAGTAGTAGAACTTGATTTATTTGACAACATAAAGGTTCGTAAAATTGTGACACATAGCAAATTTTCTTGCTGCCACTGCAAATATCGGCTATTCCTCGCTGACGAGAGCATAAAAATTATGAAACCGGTTCATGGATATTCTTATCTGCAATAGGAGCGCGATCTTAACTTCGGGAACGTCCCCTACACTCGAGTTCAGGGAGTATAAAATTTGCCTTTGCAGCCTATGCTCAATTTTTAGGAAATTTGAAGTCGGCTTCTTGGTAGGAACAGATTTGTAGGGCTCCATAGAGGTTTGCAAAATTATGGCACTTGAGCAATTTTCTTGAAGGCAAGGACAGGCACCAAAGGTGGGAAAGCCCAGTGGTTAGCGAGCGGGGATTTCATTCTGACGACCCGAGTTCGATTCCCGACTCTGCCCAACTGTCCCTGTGTTCACGCGGCGTACGGGCATGTTAAATATGTGGGTTCGTAAGGCCTACCGATATATTGGTGGTAGAGGAAGGAGTGTACAGTCGCTATGGATATCTCCCCCAGTCGCTGTGGATATCTCCCCCACTGGGGGAGATATCCATAGCGACTGTACACTATCTTATATGCGATATCTCCCCCACTGGGTCCCGGTCTAAATTGGGTGGCACTGCCCCGATCATCCAAACCTTATACTTCCGGGTCGGTCGATCTGGGTCGAAGAAGGACAGACACCACTCGAGTGTGGGTGGGAGGGACAGGGCTTCAGATCAGACCACACTAAAGAAATGGGATTTTGGGCGCCTTCCTGACTACCCCCCCCCCTTTTTTTTAGGCGGACGAAAACATGATAAAATCTCAAAGACGAGAAAATCAATTACGAAGGGGGGGGGGGGGGGGTGATAAATGTTTGTAGGTGGGTCCACATTTTTATGGACGACCATACTATAGGTGACAGCAATTCCATGCTGCCAAGCACATAAAATAAGCACTAAACCAGTCCATGGATGTTGCTATGTCAATAGGAGAGCGATCATTAGTTATATAGTTATATAACCCATTTAAAATTTTAAACGCTGTTTTTCGTGTCCTGGTACGTGTATCATCTCTACCTAAACTATTGAAGACAATTCATATTTTACGTTAATTTTTAACCATGTTATTGTATATTTGAGGACTTTGAAATATTACGCAGAGTATGTATTAACGCAAATTATTAATACAATAGCAAATTAAATTATTTGCTATTGTATTAATTCTAGCCATAAAATATGAACAAAGACTAGAATGCCCACTTCATTTGGCATTCGAGTTTCCTGCTGTTGATAAAAAACAGAAACATTCCATTGGCATTCCTTTGTGTTGCGTCGTAGAGATGCAATCTTATGGTTCAGTTGCCGGCTTTTCTCAGCTATCCGTCTCTTCCCATTATGCGCTAAAGAGAAGCTCTTAGATCTTTTACTTTTCATTTCATTTGTTTAATTCTTTGAATTTCCCTGAAGTGTTCCTGCTGACAAGAATCTAAAATCAATGTAGAACTCTATAACCCCTAATTTTATCTAGGAAAAAGTGTTTAAAAATTCTCTACTTTTATACTTATGAAGTATTTTTAGCCGATGGAGATATATATGATCTATATGCATATGCCTCTCCTTACTATGCCAGAAGTTTTCTGTTTGTATTAGTGATTGACAACTAGTAGTGATAACGTGTTGGCTTAGTCACTGTATATAGATTTAAATTTGTATTAGCGATTGCCAACAAATGGTAACAGGAAGATCAAGTGTTTCCCCATAAGCAAAGTCAGAATGTTTAGTTTGCAGGTGTTAAATTTCTTAGCACAGCAAGGCGATTTAACTCCCAGGGCGTAGCCTAAAAAGGCGCCCTGGCTAAATTGAAGTGGTGTCTCTTAATATAATTAATTAATTAATTATCTACGAAATGCGCCCCTTTGCTATCTAGCTTCTGGGGCATTTGCTCCTGTCGCTCCATCATTGTTACGACGTGATTTAAGTCTTCCGTTTTATTTAGAATGTAGAATACGTAGTGCATCATTTAAAATTAAGTTTCCACACTAAATATTTCGCATTTTAATCATCCCCTGATGAACACTTGTACTCGTTTTGTAAAAGTTTTTACTTGACTAGCAAAAGTTAGTTTACTTACAAATCTGTTTTGCTATCACCATCATTTCACAAAATCGCTACCATAACTAAAAATTTTAATTTAGAAAAAAAATATATATATAGTATATAAAGTAGTTGTAAATGAATAATTGCTTGTAACACTAAAAATTTTTTAAAACAATCTTAGTCTACATATTTTTGAATCTCTAACGAAAAATTTCGTTTTATTTGATTGGTTACTATTTGAATATTTATTACCCACTGTTTTAGTTAGAAATATTTTTCTTAATTTTATAGACTTGAAGAAGAAAGCAATTTGTGTGTGTGTAATGATGTATATTCTCGTATAATTATGTCATTTTATATTTTAATTCATCAGAAATTGATTGAGAAATTATCAATGTATGTTTTGAACGTCAAATCGTTCAAAATACAAGTAATATTTGTATTTTTAACACTTTACAACAAAGTTGAAAAGTGTTTATGACTTTGTTCATTCTGTCTGTCTGTCTGTCCGTTAGCACGATAACTGCCGTAAAAATGACTTAATCAAAATGAAATTTTAGTATGTTGTTCAGACGGTCTGTAGGACCTATGGGAATATAAATAAATAATATCACCCAATTAGTTTTGGATTGAACCCGGGTTGAAAAAATGAAATACATTCATTGAACCCAATGGGACCAAATTTTTCAAACATTTTTTAAGCGGATTTAAATTTCACAAATTGCTTCGAAAATTTTAGGTAATATTCAAATTGTTCCATAAAATATATAAAAAAAAATTCAGCGAAATATATTCAGTAGTTTTTTAAATAAAAATTAAAATAATAATTACACCTCTTACATGAAGCGATCACGTGACCATGATATGAAATGATCACGTGACCAACTTCAAAATATAATACGGCATCCATCTTGTCTCAAAATCGTCATTTTTAAAGTTCTTTTTAATTCATATTGAGTGTTGTATTCGTCGTAAAACCTCTTTATTTTCGCTTAAATTCTGTGCATCTACATACTGAAACAACGCAATGACAATATATTTGAGTTTAAATGAGCATCCAACTTTGATTATTTCTCTAACGAAGCCTATTTTTCACTTATGTGAAATGTAAACAGCAAAATATGTAGGATGAGTTGTATAGGAATTGCTGTATTTTTTTAATGCAAAGGAATTTAGCTCATGGAGTCTGCATAGCTGATATGAAAGAAATATTCATTGACTTTACCGAGAGAAGGACGATTTTTTGCAATGAAGTTTTAAGCATAGAGTTAAATTACTTATAGCTCCATGGTCTTAATTTTTAAATAAAATAAATTATTATAGTATTGTGATGAATGACATGAATGGGAAATTATTTATGAATGAAATGCTGCTTTTTTAGAGAGAGCCAGGCGTGTTATTTTTTCTATGACGTCATTTGAATGAATTTCAGTTGTTTTCGATGAAGTTTTTACATATAATAAATTATCGTGGTATTATGATAATTCTAAAATTGTTACCGAGTAATATATCACATTTTAGAGATGTTTAAACCAGGCAATTTATATTTCAATGCCGTCATTTGAATGAAGTTCATTTTTTTGGATGAATGTTTAAGTTTTCAACTATAATAAATCAATGTATTATTGTGAGAAGTTTTAAAATATTACCGAGGAATGTATTACATTTTAGACATGTTTAAATAAAATTGCATTGAAGTTGGAAAGTGTTTCTTAATCAATGCTTTAAGCATGATTGATCTTTCTTGTTTTTTTCTCAATAATGCACATAAGATCATCCTTTTATCTCTTGAATCACAGGTGTACCTTTATCATATCACTATCACCGCACGGGATACGATATCTAGCGGCTGCTGATCGCGGGCGTGACTTGCAGCCAGACAAAAGACGCGCTCCCGTTTGGCGAGGTTGGCGACATTTCAGATTGTTGGCACTGTGCCAGGCGTTGCGGCCTTTTCTTTTACGGCAGGGAATGTCTGTTGAATTAATTGTATTTGAAGTCTAGCTAAATGTTTTTTCGACCAGCTGATGTTTCAAGAGCCTGAGATAATTTTTTCGTAATTTTAGTTACCTCAGCAGAGCGCGCTTATATTTCAACGTTTTATTACCGTACGTGTATATTTCATAATTTCTGCTGAAGTACTGTTTTGTGCGCAGTAGGAATTTAACTAGTAATAAATTATTTTCAATAGTAGTAGTTTGCGAGATAGAGGTCAAGCTGATTTGTTTTCAGTAAAGCCTAAAGAATTTGCATATTTTACGTTCTTTTTATCAATAATTTACTGTTTGAGCTTCCATATTTTTATTTCCAAGTATATACTATATTGATTGTTTTTTTCTTGGAGACTTTCTAATTACTCATCAAATATTGAGCAAAAAAAAAAAAATGTGCTGATATATTAAAAGATGGAAATTCAGTATCGAAAAATTCTGATTTTATGGTTCATAAATTTAAAATGAAGAAAAATATACAGACTGATGTGGGTAAAATTAGATGACTACTTCTTTGGGGCTGTTGATTTGAAAATTGAGCCTTTTGTGCTAAATTCATAGAAAGAATCTATTTATGTAGTTTCTGCGAGAAACTATGATATCAAAGTACTGAGCAAAGAGACAGGCGCCTGGGGAGTCATTTCCTCCCACTGGCTAAATAATTACATTAGTTCTCGATAGGGACATTTTGGAAAATGAAATCCAACTCTGCAAATCTCTATTTTGTTAGCGCCTTTTCGAGAAATTCTAGCTACGCATATGGTAGGGTTTAAAAAGGGTTCAGTGTTCTCTAAGGGGGTATTTGTGGAAGCCTTGTATTTCAGTGGTTCTGGAGTTTATTCCCATCACTCTCGCAAATTATTAACAAGATAGATCAATCATGCATAAAACATTGATTATGAAACACTTTCCAACTTCAAGGCAATTTTATTTAAACATCTCTAAAATGCGATACATTCATCTGTAATATTTTTAAAATTATCACAATACTACATTAATTTATTATATTTGAAAACTTAAAACTTCATCGTAAAAAATGAACTTTATATTCAAATGACGGCAT
This sequence comes from Amaurobius ferox, assembly GCA_951213105.1. Lineage (NCBI taxonomy): Eukaryota > Metazoa > Arthropoda > Arachnida > Araneae > Amaurobiidae > Amaurobius > Amaurobius ferox. The sequence continues at coordinate 29,463,342 of OX578142.1, forward strand.
TGAAATATAAATTGCCTGGTTTAAACATATCTAAAATGCGACACATCCCTCGGTAATATTTTTAAAATTATCAAAATACTACAATAATTTATTATATTTGAAAACTTCATCGAAAACAAATGAACTTTATTCAAATGACGTCATTGAAATATAAATCGCCTGGCTCTCTATAAAAGCAGCATTTCATTCATAAACTTTTTTCTATTCCTTTCATTCATCACAATACTACAATAATTTATTTTATTTAAATACTTAAAACCATGGAGATACAAATAATTTAACTCTTTGCTTAAAACTTCATCGAAAAAATCGTATTCTTCTCTGTAAAATCAATGAATGTTTCATTCATATCAGCTATATTGCAGACTCCAGGACTAAATAATTTTGAGTTAAAGAAATGCAGCAATTCTTATACAACCCATACTACATCTTTTGTTTACATCCTCCATAAGTGAAAATTAGGTTTCATTGTAGAAATAATCAAAATTTGATGATCATTTAAACTCAAATATATTGTAATTGCGTGGTTTCAGTATGTAGATGCACAGAATTTAAGCAAAAATAAAGCGGTTTTAATACGGATACGACACTAAATATGAATTAAAAAGAACTTTAAGAATAACGGTTTTGACACAAGATGGATGCCATATTTTATTTTGAAGCGGGTCAAGTGATCTCTTCATATAAATGGTGTAATTATTATTTTAACCAAGATTTTGGAAAGGAAGGATTCATAGTGCTGGATTTCGTTTTCCAATATGAATCCTATGGATGGAGAACGTTATCGTTCTTTGGGGAAAGGGGGCCAGCTTTTTAAATGTACACCAGCGCACAATTTGTGCAGTGCTGCTTACTTTTAATATTTTTTTCAGTGTTTCTGTTTAGCGGATATATTTTTTCTTAAAGATTAAATTTGTTTATTCTGATGGCCATAAATGTTTTATTAACATTTAACAGTCCGAGTTTTATTAAAATTTCAGAGTCCAAATATATTTAATATTTTTATCATTCTAATTTTTCACGCTTTATACAACGATGCTCAACTTCTACGAAATGCAGAGTAAAATTTTCAATCAAAATATTTTTGCCACCGTTGAAAATAATTTCATTAATATTTATGACATGTATTTCATCAAGTATTTTTTTTTTTTTCCATTTTGAAATAAATTTTAGTTACTTTTAAATATGTCATCTAAGCATTATTTTTGTTCTAGAGCCGCAAGTTGGACAATTTTGCATTGGAGCTTGATTTCATGGCCAAGTTATCTAAGAAATGGTGGTAGCCCCCCCCCCCCCCCCCCCCACACACACACACATACACACACACTCGAAATGCAAAACTAGAATATTTTATAAAATTATTAAAATAGCCATATTTTAAACTTTGAAAATTATCCGTGAAAATCCGAATAAAAACATTTTTAGCGTAACGTCTGCGTGTCTATGTAATGTATGTATCCACTCTAGCTGGAAAACTAATTAATTGACCAAATTTCACAAAATTTGATATATATATATCACCTGTGGGATATTTTGATGCTGATCAGATTTTTGGTACGATTCGGAACGAAAGAATCTCCTCTCCCTCCCCCCACTTGCGAAATAGCAAATCGCCACAGTCTAAAATAAAAAACTACATATGCTCAAATGTATCATTTAAATGCTTGTTTTATACGTAATTTTTGACGACGAAAATAATAAGACCAACCCCATTACTCTGAAATGGACCGTTCTCGAGATATTTAAGTTGTTCTTAATTTTGGAGAGATAGACTTTTTTCACTGTAGATAATAAAATATTTGAAATTTCTTAACATTTAGTAGTTGAGTCACTTTGAGATCATCATGATACTGATTAAATTTTGGTATGATTTAAAAAAATATAAAACCGACACTTACTCGTAAAATGGCCAGCAAAGATCGTGGAAATCTTAAATAAATGGCTAAAATTCCTGAATTAATAATGTTTTTTCCTTCGTGTAATATTTGACAACAAAGCGAATAAGACTAGCCCCACGATTGTAGGATGAACCGCTCTCGAGATATTATAGGTTTTAGACTTTTGGGGGGAGCTGAAAACGTTTAATGCATAAAATTGCCAAATGAAACGAAGATGCATTAAAAATGCAAATAGGATATAATATCAGAAAAGCATCCATGTTATTTTCTGCAATTAAACTCAATTTAATGTATCATGAAATGAAATATTGCAGATATATAACTGCAATATTTTACTGTACTATATAAACATAACGTGTCCATTCATGAACTTTTATTTGCAATGTTTTGTGATTTTCCTAGGAACCTTGTATATAATTAACAAACTGATATCGCTCTTCCATTGCAGATAATAGCTTCCATGGACCAATTTCTAACTTTTTACGCGCTTGTTATTATGCTATAGCCGATACCAGTAATAGCAGCAAGAAATCTCAAGCTATGTGTTACAATAAAGCTTAGTAGAACTTCACAAAATTGTGGCACACAGCAAGTTTTCTTGTTGCCATTTCAGGTGTCGGCTATTTCATGTTGACTATTACATAAAATGTGCGAAATCGATCTATGGTGCTACTATTTACAATGGGAACGTGATTGTAAATTCGGGAACGCACCTATATGCGGATTCTGTAAGGGGATGTGTCTACGTGCATAAAATAATAGAGCCTGAATTCAACCGGATTTTGTTATATACAGAAAAAAAAAATCTCAACTTACATAGCTGAAGTTTACAATAATATTTTATATACTGTATAAATGTCACAATATTTTAAAGCTAAAATATGTTAAAATTTTTAAACTGAGTTTAGTTCGCTGGTAAGTTATTCCTTCACCGTAAAAGCTTGAAAAATTGCAGTTTTGAGCAAGTTTTCATACTGCCAATAAGAGGTCTGCATAGGCCAAAATTTCATATTTTTATCCAGCCCAGACAACTGAAATCCGAAACCCGCTCGAGCCCCAAAATACTTTCATATGTAAAAGCAACGTGTATTTCTTCCATTTTCAGCACATATTTTCTGTTTGCAGCATTTAAAGGGTAGTTTGTTTAAGTTATTTTTAAGAATACCTGAATGTAGTTATTATTTGCAATGCGTTTTTTGTATCAGACATATCTCATCCGGTACCAATGTTTGTTAATATCAGTCCTATTCTTCCTACTCTTATAGTACACAATTGGAGTGAAATTACGGAGGCTTCAGAAATAAATAAGTTTTATTTTTTCCTCCGACGGTGCTCATGTACCAGACATGTACCGTCAGTGCGGTACACTTGGCAACCTGCCAGTGTACCGCACTGACTGCTGTGCTGGGGTCCAAGATGGCGTAACACACGTGCCCTGTTCATGATGTCACCCGTTTGGTTACCATAGCAACGTATCCCATGATCGATCCGCTCTACGTCACCAGGGCACTGAACCTCCTAGTTACCAGACTGTCTTGATCGAAGGCGATCAAAAGCTGGCCCCGAAATTTCTCGTCTGGCAATACGTCTGGCCTTTCACGAGGCATTCCTGGCTTAGTAGTGGGAATTTAGTTTTACTTAAAAACTCGTCCACGTATTAAGGTTTTTGATTTTTGATGGCTAGACTTGAACTTTATTCAGTTTTAGTTCCGGTTTATGTTTTCTTTATCCGTCGTGATGAAAAATAACAGCTCGCCGTTCTTTACAAAATCGTCTTATTCCGTAAGTGTTAATTTGCGTTCATTGCCCCTGAAAATTCTATGGAGATTTGAAAATCAAGGCCGTTTATACGTGTAACTTGAATGAAGAGAAAAAGAGCGTGGATAGTAAGTTACAACTGCGGTTGGTAACCTCGTGTGTCTAGTCTTTTGTTTTGCTTTAAAATGGATCTGCTTTCTATGTGATTTTCGAACTGAACGCTACTTCTTAGAGTTTTTCTTTAATATTTTACATTGAAATAAACAAATCGATAACGAATAATATGTGGATGCTCGTTATATTTAAAGAAATAAGGGATATAAATTAAGTCAGTTAAGGCATTATGGAAGTACAGGGAAGCGACGTTTACCATTTAATTGGACAGGGCCTGACTAACGCAGGGGCACGCGGGGCAGTTGCCCTGGCCCCCGCATTCGAGAGTAGCCAAATTAAACGATTGGAACATTGAAAAATTAACAACTGCTTCCTGAAAAATAATATGCCATCGGAAAAGTTTGCTCAGCGAAAAGATTAATTTTGGGAATATGAGTATACTGGCTTCTCGGCTATGATGAGAAAGTTGACAGTAATTTCAATTCTATTAAAACATGTAAGAGCTTCATTTTTTATACCTTTCTCTAGAATGCAATTATGTTTTTGAAAAAATATTTCTGTTCATTTCATATATGTCGAGAGGTGGAGGGCCCCCCTAAGGAATGTCTTCCCAAGGCCCCAACTAGGTCGGGTCCTGTAATTGGATGTTGCATACAAACACGTAGGAGCTCAACTGGGTGTCAATAGGCATATGCGTAGTCGAAGTCTCGAAAAGAGAGGGGGTATTACAATGCTGAATTTGAGGACCAGTTGAGCATTTTCTTGCTTATACGAACTCTACAACAAAGCGTGAGATACGAAAAAAGCCAATTATAAAGTTATAGAAATCGACAATAAAACTGTTACAGAAGGCATTTATTTCACGCAATAGGGATATTGGCGAATGGTTTTCCTAGTATTCTAAAATACTAAAATAAACAACACTTACAAGCACAGGAATATAATGTACACGGCCTGTTCAAAATGCCCTCCATCAACATTGATGCATATTTGAATTCGAGAAAAAATATGACTGCGTGCTTTAACAAGCATTGCAGGTGTTACCGTGCTACAGTTCCTGATGATACGATTTTTGACAGGTATTTATTGTCTTCCATATACGCGTTTCGTTCATTCCTGATGTCGATTCCTACTAATTAGACAATACTCTACAACTTTTAGTTGATTTTTTTTTTGTCTATTTCATTTCCTTGCCGAATTCGTTATCCTAACTTTTTCAATTTTGTGCTAGGGATCCGGCAATCACTTTTATTCTGTCGGGTATGGTCACTTTACTATATATACACTTAACATGTTGTTCCCCATGTAACCCATGACCTTCTCATTAAAATTATTCTGGTGCTTAAGGACTTTCATGGGAACCCTGTATATACAGTGGTGCTAAAAATATTGCATCACCCACATATTTTCATGACTTTGATGGAGAAAAAGGACAGTACATTTAAAATGATTTTATTCAACGTATTTAATATTGACGAAACCATACATTGAAAAGGGGTATGCTGTCATGCACAAACATTATTTATTTAAGAATTTCTATGCGCAAATATTCCGAAACAATGAGAAATATGCGACATTGTTATTTTATTAAATGTTTAGTAATAAAGAGAAATATATAGCATTGTAATTTTATTAAATATTTTCTAATAGAAATATGTAGCATTCTTATTTTATTAAATATTTAATAATAGTTTTTCATAATTAAAAAAATATTTTGTTAAATTTTCGAAATGACACTTGAAATTTTCATATAAGGGTCAATGCACTAAAAATAGGATGCCTTTAGGTTTGTTACGCCATATTAATTAATTATTTTGAAAATACTGAATTTTTCGGGGTAATGCAATTTTTTGAGCACCACTGTACATCAGCGACATACCTCGAAGTTACAACAGGGTGGAAAAACAAAGTATCGTTAATTATCAAACATGATAGTTAATTCTTAATTTATAAAACTAATTAGCTATATAAATAATTGACATTAATAATTAATGATTCATATTTTCTGTCTATCTCATGAAGGGACTTGAAACGAATGTGGACGATATATTTATTCTCTTGTTAACTTCTGATGCTGTTTTAAGATAAATTATGCAATTTATTTTAGATTTGTGACAGCAGCCGACTCACCGGGTCCCTGGTTCGGGCCCGGCTCCGGATCAACTCCTACAAATTCAATACAATTCAAGGTGCATAGAAAATTAATATGAAGATTAAACACATATTGTCTGCCACTGTCGCAAGTTGTATATTCCCAAGGCCGCCCATACAAATTGTGGGCCCCCTATAAAAATTTTTAATGGGCCCCATTCATCTTTCATGTCTTTCTCTCTCAAAAAAATTTAGGTGAACGGCCCCCTACACACGAATGATATCAGCCCCCCCCCCCCCTATTGGCGACCCCGATATACCAAATACGAATAAGGATACTTGAACATAAATTAATATTTTGTGTGAGTGGTAAAAAATCATTTTACCTAAAAATCCACACAAAAATTTATCGATTAAAGATCAGATGTATTTTAAAGGGGAAATTTCCCCTCCCTCCACAGTACATCACTAATATATATTAAGGAATCTTAAGTCTCCTTGCGTGACCATAATTACGTAGCGTTTTCATTACTAAGTGACCTACTTGGCCGATATCATATTTAGCTGCTAGAGGATGTTTCGTGCCAATCACATTCAATCCTTTCGGGCTGGGGGCGGGATCAGTCGCATGACATGTTTCTGATGTGGGTGCGGCTTTATCGTGCGCTCCCTATCAGCTGGTCGGCAAGAACAGCTGCTTTGGAAAGGAAAATATGATGTAGGTCGTTTCCATGGCTGCTCGTGACGCATTCCGTGCCGAAAAGCTTCTAAAAGCACGTGGCAGTGTTTGTAGACTTTGTGTCTTCACTTAATGCTCAAATATGAAAAGGGTTTAGGTACCCGATGATGTAAAGTTGAAATATTAACATTTGGATATTGATATGGGTAAACTGATTACAATCAAATACACATAACTTTCTAGAAATCTCGGAATAAAAATTGGCTTCACTGGCAACGCTTATAAAAGTTCAATTTACGTCTCTCTAACTGTAGTTATTTTCTCCAGTCTTTCATTATCCTACTAATTTACAAAATTAAACATATTTTAATCATCATAATTAAAAAAATGTACTTTTCTAGGCGTTTTTGTTTTTAATGGGATTTTGAAAATCTTTTCTGGTTTCTTCTAGAATATTTTTTGTACGTACAAGTTATACTCAAATATTAAAAACGGTACATACAGCTGTACTTTTACACAAAATCCAATATTTGTCTAAACTAAATCATTAGTTAAAATCTAAAGTTAAAATACGATGATATTTTCTTTCTTTTGTTATACACTACATTACTGTACCGCATTCTGTCGCAATCAGAGAACTGCTACTGCTGTTCCCAAAACCTTGATAGCCATATTCCATTGGCTTAATATCTTGATAAAAACGCTCACCTTGCTTATCGCTCAGTTGAGAATAAACATTATCCACATGATCACCTTGTGAAAATATGGTCAATTAACCATCCCTCCTTTCCCTGCACGTTATCTCTAAAACTATATGTGTTAGAAGAAAGGGGGGGGGGGAGATATAGAATCAGAAGAACAGACTGTCAAATTTACATATTAGTTTGCTTGATAAAAATATCTTGTTGACAAGTGTTACTGCACAAAGTTTCTAGTCAAGTCCTTAAGCACCCAAATAACTCCAAATTGAAAGGCCACGTTAAGCCTATCTATACTAAAAAGACACGTTAAGCCTATCTATACTAAAAAAGGGGGGACCACATTTTCGAAACAGAAGTGATGTCCCCAAATCAAGGCGTCATTTCCGGACACACATTTGGGAACATGAATTTCAGCAGTAAATGCATATTTTCACCTACCATAATATATTTATAAAAACTTTGACATACTAAATTTTCACTTGCAATTAAGATTTCAAGAATAAAAAGAAATTTTTATTTTATAGATTATGAATGAATATTAATGATTTCTTGATATGCAGTATATAATATCTTCTACAACAGAAAATGAATATTTTTGACTATTTATTCCAACTAATGCAAATTCTGGATTACTTAAGTTTTAGAGTAATTAATGGCTTTTATAATTTGTACTTTTCAGAGGCATGAATAAGCTGAAGCAGAATTTGGGGACATTCATTCAAATTTGAGGGCATTTTGTGTACCCAAGCATTTTCTAGTTTTCAGGGACTAGAAGTGAAATTTGGAGACTGTCTCCAAGATTTGGGGACGACTGGTCACCTTATATTAAAATGACTATGCCCCATCGAATAAAAGGGATTGCAGCTTGCGGCGCCCTCAACGTAGACCTAAGAAGTTAGGAAAATGAACTCGCCAGCAATGCGAGATAGAAGAAAAATGACAATTACAAAATTGTATTATCTAATTAGTAGGTATTGGTATCATGAACGCACCAAACTCGTACATGGAAAGGAGTCAGTCAAACGTAATCATTTGGCAGATTCTTAAACACGGTGACACTTGCATTACTTATCAAATTATGCTGTAATATTATTTCTTTGTCGAATTCAAATGTACAGTCGCGGAAAAAAAAAACGCCCCACCCTCTGTTAATCGAGCATCGTTCATCGTAGAGAAAATTGAATGATACCATTCGATTAGGAATAACATCCTCTACAAATTAATGTGAGTAAAATTTGCATAAGGGGCCATCTTCATATCTAAACGCGCACAAACTTTGAAATTATAAATGGCAACACCCAAGTTTGACAACATAGTTCGAAACTAGAGCAAAATTCAACCTGTGATACCAAATTTCAAGTCATTTGGGTGAAGCATTTCTGAGTTGTGAGTATGTAAAGTTTTGGGTTCCTAATGTTAAATTAGTTTCCAAGACTTCCATTCATATCTTCTGTAATAATTATCTGCTCACGCTGATTATTTGTATGACGTTACTACTAAACAACCCAAACACATTTACGTTATTTTTATTTTTGTAGAATAAATTGTTTGTATGAAATATTAATTATGAAATCAATAATCGAAAAAATATGAATACAAACCTGGACACGTTTTGATAAAAATCGATTCACAAAGAGGTTTTATAGGTTTATATAAAATTCCAGGTGTTTCCACCCACTAGTTCTTTCAAAATGTTTAAATATTCAGCATCACGATGACACTTTAGGGGTCGTATATTAGTTTAAAAAAGGACTAATTTGAAAAAGTTATATTAATTGTAAGTTAATCTTTATGTAAGAAAACGGACATTTATTTTTACCCAGTTTTAATAAAAACTTTGTATAAACAGTGTTGTATAGATGCAACCTAATCAACGTAATTCTGGTACTGTATTGAAGGGTGCAAACTTGTATTGTTATAAATGGGATCTACTTATGTTACTGCCAATTAATAGTTCCCGAGCTACTGCGAGTTGAAATCGCCCACAAAATGTAATAATTTATAATAAAAAAATATTTATATAAAACAATAACAAATTATAAAATTATGTGATACTAAACACCAACAAGACATCAAACGGTGATTGATAATGACGGATTGATACTTTTAAATTCGTCACCAAGTTCCAACAGAGTTGTTTTGTCGCGTCATCTGCAGATATTTGTTAGTCTTATAAATTGATTTTGAAACAGCATTATAAAATGACATTTGAAAATAAACATTTCATTCTTCTTTATTTCTTCTTCCTTTTATTGACCCTGGCACGAATACCCCATTAGTTTTTAGCAACGTTCCCAGTACGACTTTTTACCCCTAATAATCGTGCCCTATTTGAGGCTCACATAATCCTACCCATTACAGGCCCACTGCCTTAGTAACACACACACACACACAAGACAACACCACACACAGCCATGAAAATGCTCACCCTCTCATGCAGGAATCAAACCTGCGACCCTTTGACTGTGAGGTAAGTCATAATGCTGAATGTCAAGAGGATAGTTCAATAATTTACAACAGTGCAGTGGTCAATCAACGAAACATCGCCCTTCAAATTGCGATTTTCAATATGGAGCTGATCTCCGAAAATTACACATTCCGGAATATTGAATATCTTCGGATATAAAGATAGAAACGTCGTGAACATTTGAATTTGGATTAATTTGGGGGTCTAGAACTTAGTGGGTGACGTCAAAATTGGGTGTTGTCATTGAAAATTTCAAAGTTTGTGCACGTTTAGATATGAAGACGCCCCTTTATGCAAATTTTACGCACATTAATTTGTAGAGGATGTTATTCCTAATCGAATGGTATCATTCAATTTTCTCTACGATGAACGATGCTCGATTAACAGAGGGTGGGGCGTTTTTTTTTTCGCTGCTGTACATTGATTGCTGCTGATGGCGGGCATTTTGAAAAGGCTTACATTAAATTCCTGCGCATGTACGTGTTGTTTATTTTAGCATTTCTAAATATGGAGAACGATTCGCCAGTAACCGTGTGTCAAATAAATGCCTTCTGTGACAGTTTTATTATTGATTCCTACACATTAGACAATGCTCTACAACTTTAATTGGTTAATTATCTATCTTGCTTTGTTGTCGAGTTTGCAATTCTCCGCAACATCTACCCATTATTTTTTTTTAAAGTTTTATGAACAACCGTACAATTAATCAGATTTATGTAGTCATGCAGTATATTTCAAAAATACTGATTGTATTAGTACAAATATATGAGTGCTGAATATTATTAAACAAATAAAAAAATAAACAACTCAAAAATTCAAAATTGCATATGATATATGTAATGTACACATTTATTTGCTGCACGAAAATAAATCAGAAATGTATGAAATATATGTATTAAACAAACACAAAATAAAATGCACGAAAAATTTTTCTATATAGTCTCAGAAAAATTGTCTTCCAGCAAGCACACCGAACTTCTAAATTCGTCAAGCTACCGAAACGTATTTTCTTCAGCATAATGGTCAAAAAACAATTTTTTCGAAATGAACAATTTTTAGGCGTAGTGCTTTTCCACGTGTATGGCTTTAATGCTTGGTTATTTTTTGTTTTTCTATCTTCGAATCCACACCATTGATATTTTTGATTATCTTAAGCATGATGACTAGAAATAAGCATTTAATTTTTCTCGTGATGGTTGATTCTCTATTTAATACTTATTTTTAATTTGTAGGCATATTTTAAGTTAGGGTTTTTGAGTTACAACTTATATATATATATAATGAAAGATTTTAATCGAAAATGATGCATAAACTACTGTATGTACAAAAAAAACCCATCTCTAGCATATCTGTTACAAATGAGTAACTATAGACCAAGACTATATATATATATATATAAATTTTGTCTACGATATCTATTTGTTATACCTACAATGAAATGTGGTTTCTCGAAATGCAAGACCCTATTTAGTTTATACGTAAATCCGTCCTATGCTCAGGTATTGGGCCTTCATATTTGCATTTTAATTGTATATGCATTTTTGATATAATAGCATTGCAAATAGTTCAGCTGGTTGAATATAAACTTTATATTCAGCCAGCTGTGCAACATATGTACGCTTGAGTCTGAATCATATTCAAATTATTCATCTAGACAGTTGGATAAGGGCCAGATTCCAGGATTTAAAAAAAGCGCGGGGCAAGGAACTCAGTTTTTGGCCTGGAACATTTTAAGAATTTCAATACAGCTACGCTCTCCCCTAATAGCTAGTGCTTTGGATGCATTTCATAGCTATTGTAGAATGCCGTTTATTCGAATCAAACAGGATCGGATAAACACAAATATGGATAATCCAAAATTTCTGTAAATATCAGCAAATGAAAAAAAAATTGCAAATGAAGTGTTACTAAAAGCTATTTCTGTAGACTCAAGTTGTTCAAATTATTTCCGATGTGAAAAATAAATTTTATTTAATTTGAAAAATCAAGTAAGAAATTTGCATAAAAATATTTCCATGTTCTTGCTGTACTGACTGCTATGTCACAATAATCGTGTAGAGTGTTCCTTTTTGCCTTTGAAACCGGTTAATCATTTAATCAACTATCCATTGAGATAACTAATGTTAATTTTAAGATTAAGGAATTTATACGCAGAGAAAAAGAGTTTACTGCATTTTCCTTATGTAAAATTAAATACTCCTGGAAATTTAAGAAAATACAAAGTGCGTATTTTGTATTTGAAACTTTTTTAGCATTGATTATAAAAACTCAAATACGTTTCAAATACAGTTGGTTAAAGTCTCATCGTACTATATAATATACATAATCTTCATCTCAATATTAGTAAATGTAGTGTTGTGTCTTTTACTCGTAGAAAAGTGTCTATTTTATTTTCTTATGGTATTGGCAACTCCGTTTTGGCTAGAAAGTTCTCTATTACTGATCTTGGAAGTTATTTATACGTCCGATTTTTCCTTTTCTCCTCATATTTCTAATATCTGTTCTAAATCTTATAGGAAACTCAGGATTTTACAAATCTCTGAACGGCTCATTTCGGTTAAATTATGCAACATTCTGGACTTAAGAAGAGACTGTTCAAAATGACTTCCGGAGTTATCACATGACCATTTCCTGGACGTCTTAGTCTGGAAACCGTTATAAGAGATAACACGGAGGAGCCTTTTCATGCTGCTTCCTCTGAAAACGGGTACGAACGGGGTTGAATGTTACGCAAATTCGTTTTATTTTGTTTTCTCAATTTAATAGAAAAATGGATAACCCGTTCGAAAATCTCACAACTAACGCGGGGTCGGCATTTAGTTGAAAAGAGAGAGAGAGAGATTCATTTAACAAAATCCAGATATAGCCTTACTGACGGACGGCGATGTTTTTCTCGGAGGACTTTCTAAGGAAAGTCGAGTCGTATTTACATTGTGTGCCAAGAAAACCGTGAAACAAAGATCACGTGGCCTGACAATTGCATAAAGTCCTTATTATACGTAGCAATTGTTGTCTCTGCTATTAATCTTCCCTTAGCTCTTCCTTTACTTTGTGAGTTAGGCTAAGATTGGATCAGAGGGGAAGAAGACTCATATGATTTCAGATTTCCTAAAAGAAACTGTAACTATTTTGGGCTTGGCAATAAAAATTTCTGTAGTTATTAAAACTCTTTCTCTCTATATGTTTCAATGAATATACTAAAGTGTTGTCTGTAATGCCGCCCCAAAAGCTACAGAGACTTCTAGTTCGCGCCATGTGACGTCGCTTCATAGATTTATTGGTCAACAACATAACCATGATTCGTAGCCAAAAAATATCTTAACTGAGTCGTCATGGTGTGAAGCTTTTATTTTCTTCTGACTCAGAACATCCGCCCTACCCGAAGGTGTAATGTATCTGTTTGAAGTTTGGACGGCCGGGACAGTGCCACCAAATTTAGATTGAAACCCAGTAGGACAACATCCGTAGGGATCGTAACTTCATTCCCTACCACCAACTTCTCAGAAGGACTTTACTTTCAGACCCACATATTTAACGTGTCCGTTCCTCGCTTGAACACGAGAACAGTTTTGACAGAGCCGGGAATCGTACTCTGGGCCCTCCGAGTACAATTCCCATGCCTTAAGCAATGGACTGTCCCGTCCCTACGGTATGTAAGCTTGAGTTCTGTTAATTTTCCAATCCTAATGAACATTTGCAGCCCGCGAAGTATTCTATTTGGACATCCCGGTGTTTTCAAAACAGGAACTTCGTTTATAAGAAGGAAACAGGACTTTTACGCAAGATCAAATATTACTATACTGCCAAAGAGCCATCCCTTAGTGGATGAATTTCTGGCGAAGAACAACACCTTCTTCATATTGCATTCTTGGGAAAATCGCGGAAACTTAACATGCAATTTCATTTTTAAATTCAGGCCACGAACTTAACCCAAAAACTCATAAAAATTCTTAACGAAACCACAGCTTGATTTAGTTTAGATTGAAACACCTTTAAAAAGAGTAGCTCCATTTGAGTGCAACGCTGGGACTTTGATAAACCAAAATGTCAACAAAATCAAGATAAAGATACCGTTAACAATCTCTAAAGCGAGAGATAAGAGTTTTATTTCGATACTATTGTTTACTATGATAACGGCAAACAGGAGAGGCAAATTATTTCAAGGTTTTTTTTTTAAACATTTCCTACCTACAATAATACAGTGATATTGCAAAGGGAATTATCAATAGGTAAGGGCAATGACGTAGATGGGTGGAGGCAGTGGTGTCATCCCAAATATTTAACAACCAGTTTCTGGCAAAATTATAGCTATTAATAGCTACATAGTTTAAAGTGCCATAAAAAGAATAAATACATTTAAGGAGAAATACTAGGCTCGAATTAATTATCGTTTAACAAATAAGTAATGGTAAATTAAAAATACTCTATTTATTGCTCTAAATGCAGCATCTATTAAAAAGATAAAATTAATAACAAAATTCGAAGAACTAGAAGAGATATTATAAAACATCTTAAGAAATCAGAAATGACAAAATAATGGATAGATAGTCACATACTCATCTGGTGTTAAGATAATAATAAAATTCTGTAACATTTGTATCTGATTAATAATTTGGTGGTCATAGAAAATTTTGAAATAAATGTAATTGATTGTGACCATAAATATATTTCAGCCAATTAATAGTCGGTTTCCGAATTCATTTTTATACAACCGGTTTCCGGAAACCGGGTGGATTGTTATCCACCGCGCGAAGTGGGGGATATTTTTTTCCGACTGTCTAAACAATTGCATTAGTTTACCATAGGGTCCATATTGGAGAAAAAAAAATCCAGTAATACCAGGGTCGGCATAATTATGCATAAAAAAAGCTAATACTGACATAATTATGCATAAAAAGGGTGTTATTTATGGTTCAATTAATGCGAAACTTGGCAGTTTTAATCATTGTAGTGAGAATTAGCCTCGATACAGTTTTTGCGTTCGTGACATCATTAGCCCCCTCAGGGAGTGGCAAGTTATCCCCCCCCCCCTCCCCGAGGGAGTACATTGTCAAACTTGGTATCAATCAAAAGATTCTTTCAAACCCTTTAAAATTAAGGGTGACATGCTATAATTGCACATTGCAATATAAATAACATGCATTTGTACCAACGACACAGATTTTTCAAATTTTTTCTCTTCTAAAATTTGCAAAACAAAAATGGAGTTTGGTATGAGAAAGTCGAATTGAACCACACTCCAATTAATTTCATCAATTTTCATATATGCAATCACTTACATATAAAATGGTGAAAAAATAAATTAGATTAGAACAAATTATATTACATGTAAATTAAAATAAAATAAATTTTAAGTTAATTAAAGTAAAGTAAATTTTAATAAAGTAAATTAAATTTTAACAAATTAAAATATAAATTAAAATAATTTTCGGGACTGCCACATAAATCAGGCTGTAAGAGCCCCAGCTCAGTCTCGTAGCTGAACTCCGAAGATGGAGCTAAATAAACCTATGTCAAATTATTGTTGTTGGCCGTTAATTTTGATAAATCTACAAATATGGTGACCAACTGAATAATTCTAAATATTCTAATATTTTCTTACGCATTATTGATATTCTCAGTTACGTATTTAAAAAACGTTACAATTCCAGACCGTTACAGTAATGTTGGATGCCCAAGAGTATTAGTCCAAGACTACCACTACTACAGACCGACGGATCACGAAACTAAATAGCTCCTTATACACGTAATCAGAGTTACAGTGTTAGCTAGGACTTTTCATTGTAATCGTAAACTAGTTTTAGGTATTCTTTACCTGATCCAGGTCGAATGTTCAAAGTATTTTAGCTTAGTGCAGAAGACCTGGAATCCGTTACGACTAAGCAAGAAGGGAGCCGACTGACCCCTTTGGCGCATCCCCTTGTTGACAAAATTAGATTAGTTCCTCTGTCAATGTGTGATATCGTGTTTGGCGATCTACCACAAAATAGCAGCTGTAAGCAAACACTTTTTACACCTGGCGTAAGATTTTCCGTGTTTTGTTTGCGATCTGCTTACTTGTCAGTTTGGAGGCGTCACGGAAGCGCTTGATAGATCAGAATGAATATGCCTAAGTAGAGCATTTTTATTAAATTAATTCTTTTGAAAATATAGTTGTAGCAGAATATATTTTTATATTTATTAACCATTTCTCTAATGAATTGTGTGGGCGGAGCTAATTTTAAATTCTTTTGTGTGTATGGTAGAATACACATTTTTTATATTTATTTACCATCGGAAAACGATATTTTTTATTTATATTAGTTTAATTTATAATTATTTATTTATTTACTTTTTTATTAACGTTTATTTTATTTTACTTTTTCAATTCTTATGCCCTTATTTAAGTTTTGTAGTAGGGATATTATTTTTAACAAATTATTTTCTGTATCATTTGGGTGTAATCTGATATAAGCAAATAGCACATGACTTTTCCCGATTTTTTTGTGTTCATTACAATGCGTTTTATCGCCCAAAATAAGAAATAAAAGAAATGCTTTTTTGAAACCACAACACGTTACTTAGCAATCGGACGAATTACAAATGATGCAAATTAGCCAAAAATAAGAGGGAGAAATATTTTTAAGAGCCCTTTATTCTAGTCATCATTCATTTTATCAAATAATAACAATGTATTATTTAATAAATAAATCTTAACAAAGTTTAAGTTTTCTTAAGCTTTCTTTTATTTCGCAATTCACTTTCTGATTTTTATCTATAATTAAAAAAAAGAGCCAGTTATCTTTCGACCTTTTACCGAAATATAACCATCGCCAGATTAGCGCATTACTCTACTAACTCTCAAATATTATGAATATCACACGTATAGTTTTGAGCAACAGTGGATACACACTGTTGTACAGATACACACACACAAAGATGTTACGCAAAAACAGTTTCATGCTCTATTCTACGACACCCAAAACATTTAAATGTAAACTCGAATTCGAACCTACCCCAACACATCTCATATGCATACTATATGCATTGCAGGCAAAATATAAAGTATAATCTAATGTTTTCAAACTTTTTTTTTTAACCCTTTTCGAGACCCATTGATCTGTAAAAGCTTAATTCCGCTGTATACAAACGGAAATAATACTTATTTTGTGTCATTTTTAAGGGGGAAAAAAGTTTCTTGCTCACAGAACTATTCTAGTTCAATTGTATCAATTTTCCCACCCTATAGAATATCACAGTTGTCTTTCTCGCCAATCCTTTTATTGAAATGTCTCGAAAGAAAATAGTTCATCCGACTGCTATCATTATGACCGACGCAACTTGGTAACTTGTTTGTTTCCTTTTTGCTCCATGTTTGATACTTTCTATCTTTCTCTGCCTGTACTATTTGCTTTTGAAAATTACAGGGTTATTTTTCTTTTCAAGGGCAAGTGATACCGCGGAGCCTATATTTTTGTTTTCTTCATTTTCTTGATTTGCGCGCGAATTTGTGTTTCTACGGCGAAAAGGTGTGGAGCCAGCTGCTTACTAGAAATTGAACTTCCTGGTCGGTGACCAGCCCATTGGATGGAAATGCGCTATTAAGAACAGCTGGCTTTGTGAAAAAAGATAATTAAGGCGCCGTGTTTCCGAGTTTTATATAGTTGATCTCTCTTTGAAGTTCTCAATATTTCTTCTGGACGTGGGGCTCTTAGAAGATGGCGTCTTTCTCAGTCGAGAAAATTCTGACGCCAGTGTTATTTCGTTTTATGCACGAAGTTGAAACTGCTCTTAGAATATAATTTTTATGCGCTTTTATTTTTCGTTAACAAATGTGCGGATTTTTTTAAAGCCCGGAGAGCTCAGTCGGTACAGTGCTAGTCTGGAGATCAGTTGGTCGGAGGTTTGATTCCTTCTTCGGGCAAACGAGTCACACTATACAGTTTTCCTCCTTATTAAATCATTATGCATCCTTTTAACTTTCGATTGAAGTGGTCTAGAGCTGCAGAAGCAAGGTTTACTAATAAGAAAGCGACTATATACTATCAATTTGCAGCACCTCTAACAGCGAATTTGAAAAGTTAGAATTCCTATCTCGAAAACGAAGTAAGATAAGCTTCGTTTCCAAATAGGAATTTAGTTGTATAGCATTATTTTATTTAGTATGGTTTGCACATAACATGTACACAGACGATACAAAAAATTGGGAAGAAAACTAAAGGGGACAATTATTGTACTTCATTTGTCTGCCATTTTTATACAACTACCATTGTTTACTGCAAAAAAAGTCATTCTTAGTAAATTAAAATTAATTTATTACGCAAATTAATATTTTTCGATGCTTATTTCTCGCCATTTCCTTCAGAAGTTCTTAAAAAAAAAAGTACTTCGGTAGTAGACATTTGCATAATGTCTTCATACTTCTCATAACTGAAATATTCTGAATTGAGTTCTACACGTGCTCGAGCTTGGACTGCGCTCGAAATTAGTTTTATAATTTTTGGGATCGGGTCCAGCCGAACATTTTCAATGTTTGATAAATTTGTAAATAAAATTTAATAGAATGCTACATATAATTATTATGTTGGTTTCATTTTTGAAAAGGTAAATGCTTAAAAAAAAATCAATTTTTGCCTTTATTTTTTATGATTTTGACATATTTAAATAAATATCATTTCGGGTCGACCTGGCCTTGGGCCTTACATTCCAAAAAAATTTTCGAGTCGGACATAAATCTGAAATTTGCAGACCTCTATCTTCTGCATAGCTAACTTCACTTATTTATAACTCAGCTTAACCATGGGCATAGAAACTGGGGATAATGAGGACAAGATCCGACCCTTCCCCAACTTTTTACATAAACATTTTTTCGAAATATCTATTACTTTTTTGTCAAAGGGACCCCCCACCCCAAGTTTTCAGAGTTTTTGATTTACGTTTTTAATTATTTATAAAAAAACACTAAATTTATTAAATGATTTTGTGAGTCGAGAAACATTTAGAATCGAGAAAAATACTCTCTCTATTCTGATTATCTAATTTATAAAACTAAACCACACATAATTGATGTATAAGTAGTGCAAAAAATTTTTTAGAGAGAGAGGCTTGAGCCAGGTATGCCCTCTAAATATGCCACTGGCTGCCCCCTACCCAACTTTTCTGCTTAGCTTCACTTGCTTGTAATTATAGTACTCTTTGAGATATCGCTCCGTTTGAATAAACATCCATTTTATGAGAATGATTGTAGGATCCAATTTAATTATAACAGAAAAGATTATTGCCCCCCAGTAGATTAATATATAGTTTCGTTTGGTTTCTGCAAGACCCTGCGATGTATAACAGTATTTTTCAATTTACGAGTGTCACGGCGAAAAGGATGCTAACCTGTATAACAAGATTTCACATCTGAAATTGGATATAGAATTCACTTTAGTTGTAGACAACTAAACTGTAGACAACCTTTTCAACTAAATCCATGACTAACGTCGCCTGACCAGCTACAGATCCGCGACTCAAATTCTGCTTGAGGTGCGAGTTCTTTACATCTTTTATAAGCAAAAACTGCTGCACTGTGTCAGGGTACATACTACATATGTCTCAGGTAAAAACCGTATTCTCCAGCGAATTTAAATTTAGCTCAGAATCTCAGCTACGAAATTCAGAGAAAATAATATTAAAACAAGAAAGATCAATCATGCATAAGCATTGATTATGAAACACTTTCCAACTGAAATGTAATTTCATTTAAAAATTTCTAAAATGTGATTCATTCAGTGGTAATATCTTTTACATCTTTTCGAAAACTGTATCGAAATATAAATCATCTGATTCTTTATGCAAAATCAATGAATATTTCATTCATATAACTTGTATTCCAGACTCCAGAGCTAAATAATTTTGTGTGAAAAAAATTCAGCAATTCTTATGTAATTCATCTTACAATCGCTTGAGATATTTGCATTCTGAATATGTTAAAATTAGGCTTCCTTGAAGAAATAATAAAAGTTTAGGGATCATTTAAAATCACAACTATTGTAATTGCATAGGCACGGAATTTAGATACACAGATAATACACAGATAATATATATGTGTATGTGTATGTACTCAAAGTATTGGAATCGTGCCGAAGATCGGAACTCGAATTTTCAAAGGATCTACACGTTTTGGGACTTCTAGAACACGAAAAAACTACTTTTAGGAAGACGTCTGTGTGTGTAAGGGTGTATCTGTGTATATTTCTGTGTGTCTGTGTGGATATTACATCCACTCTAATTGAAAAACTAATGGACCGAATTTCATACAATTTGGTAGGTATGTTTTTTGTGGGAAATCCTGATGTTCATTAGATTATAGTACGATTCGTAATAAAAGAATCTGCCTTCTTTGCGAAATAGCCGCAGAAATTGCCTTTATCCACTCTAGCTAAAAACTAATGAACCAAATTTAACAAAATTTGGAGTGTAATATTTCAATAACCTACAAGTGATTTATATACCAAATTTAACAAAATTTTGTATATAAATCATTTGTAGGTTATTCTACTACGATTCGGGAAAAAGGAACGGGCTATTTTTGCGAAATGGCCAGCAAAAATCGTTATATATAAAAATAAAAGACTACGTGTGCTCAATTATATCAATTAAATTCCTATTTTATATGTGATTTTTGACAACAAAAAGAATAAGACTAACCCCATTACTCCAGGACTAGCCGTTCTTGAGATATTCTAGTTTTTTCGCGTTTTCGCTACGCCATCTTTGACAATAAGTCCAGCTATCAAATGAGAACCAAATTTAAGTTTAACGTGTAAATTCAATGTCATTTAAAATACTTATGTTGTGCAGATAAACTCAAATTATCATTGAATAAATAAAGAGAACGAATATGAGTCTGCAGTGAAATACATGTGCTGTCCACATCAGAATTTTTAACAATATTACACCAATGATTTATAGAAGTGAACGGGGATTATTTTCAGGCCATTTCGAAAAAAATGTATGATCTATATTTAAAGATCCATCAAATTTTTGTCGAATAAAATGTTCAACAAATTTAAGCTGTGTACCAAATTTTAACTCTCTAGGACGTAGGTAAGTGCATTTAAAATGCCATCAATTAAATTGATCATGAAGAGTTATATAAAATTTTAAAAAAATGAAAAATTGTTATCTACCAAATTTATTTTAAAATATGAAGCCACTCCCATATGCAAAACGTTTTAACAAATGGAGAGATATTTATTATATAATATCTCTCTCTTTTCTTTCTGGAAGATATCCCAAAGTCAGAATTTAATTGAATTTGTTTTTTTCCCTATATTAAATAATTTTTTTAATTAAAAAACTACTTAATATATTTTACTGAAATTTTTTTTTATATATTTTATGGGATAATGTGAATATTTCCTAAAAATTTCGAAGCAATTTGTGAATTTTAAATTTGCTTAAAAAATGTTTGAAAAATTAGGTCCCATAGGGTTCAATGTATTTCATTTTTTCAACCCGGGTTCAATAAAAAACTAATTGGGTGATATTATTTATTTATATTCCCATAGGTTCTACAGACCGTCTGAACAACATACTAAAATTTCATTTTGATAAACTCATTTTTACGGTAGTTATCGTGCTAACAGACAGACAGAATGAACAAAGTCATAAACACTTTTCAACTTTGTTGTAAAGTGTTAAAAATCGTGGAGAACCTGGAAAGAGCCATATGTTGATGTCTCGGACCATAAGCTTTTCTTTTTAACACTTTACAACATAGTTGAAACGTGTTTATGACTTTGTTCATTCTGTCTATTTGTCTGTCCGTTAGCACGATAACTGCCGTAAAAATGACTTTATCAAAAAGAAATTTTAGTATGTTGTTCAGGCGGTCTGTGGGACCTATGGGAATATAAATGAATAATATCATCCAATTAGTTTTGGATTGAACCCGGGTTGAAAAAAATTAAATACATTGAACCCTATGGGACCTAATTTTTCAAACATCTTTTAAGTGGATTTAAAATTCACAAATTGCTTCGAAAATTTTATGTAATATTCAAATTACCCCATAAAATATATAAAAAAAATTTCAGCAAAATATATTCAGTAGTTTTTTAAATAAAATTTAAAATAATAATTACACCTCTTATATGAAGCGATCACGTGACCAATATATGAAAAGATCACGTGACCCACTTCAAAATGTAATATGGCATCCATCTTGTCTCAAAATCGTGATTTTTAAAGTTCTTTTTAATTCATATTGAGTATTGTATCTGATATTCTGTGCATCTACATACTGAAACAACGCAATTACAATATATTTGAGTTTAAATGATCATCCAAATTTTTATTATTTCTACAACAAAGCCCATTTTTCACTTATGTAAAATGTAAACAGCAAAATATGTAGAATAAGTTGTATAAGAATTCCTGCACTTTAACGCAAAATTATTTAGCTCATGGAGTCTACGTAGCTGATATGAATGAAATATTCATTGATTTTACAGAGAGAAGGACGATTTTTTTCGACGAAGTTTTAAGCATAGAGTTTAATTACTTGTTCCTCCATGGTCTTCAGTTTTTAAATAAAATAAATTATTATAGTATTATGATGAATGAAATGAATGGGAAAATGTTATGAATGAAATGATGCTTTTAGAGAGAGGTATTTCGGTGGCGTCATTTGAATAAATTTTTGTTGTTTTTGATGAAGTTTTCAAATATAATAAATTATTGTAGTATTATGATAATGTTAAAAACATTACCGAGGTGCCAGGCGATTTATATTTATTGACGTCATTTGAATGAAGTTCAGTTTTTTTCGATGAACTTTTAAGTTTTCAAATATAATAAATTAATGTAGTATTGTGATAATTTTAAAATATTACCGAGGAATGTATCACATTTTAGAGATGTTTAAATGAAATTGTATTGAAGTTGGAAAGTGTTTCATAATTAATGCTTTATGCATGATTGATCTTTTTGGTTATGTTTGTGAATCGTACGATTCTTATTACCAAAATTATATTAAATCAGCTAATTTTTCCTGTTAAATCATTTTATCAGTTACTAAATTTGAATAAATATTTCACTGGATAAAAATATAATGTACTACAAAATGTCGTGTCTCCCTTCAATCTGTGGAAGACAGGTTTTTTAACACTTTACAGCGTAGTTGAAGTTTATCGTCTGTTGTGACGGTCTATG
This sequence comes from Amaurobius ferox, assembly GCA_951213105.1. Classification (NCBI taxonomy): domain Eukaryota; kingdom Metazoa; phylum Arthropoda; class Arachnida; order Araneae; family Amaurobiidae; genus Amaurobius; species Amaurobius ferox. The sequence goes on from OX578142.1 coordinate 29,486,229, forward strand.
GGACATATGGGAATGTAATATCACCCAATTAGTTTTGGATTGAACCCGGGTTAAAAGAATGAAATTCACTAATTGCTTCGAAAATTTTAGGAAATATTCAAATTATCCCATAAAAAATATAAAAAAAATTCAGATAAATATGTTCGGTAGTTTTTCAAATAAAAATTAAAATAATAATTGCACCCATATTATATGACCCACTTCAACATAAAATATGGCACGTGACCCACTTCAAAATAAAATCGTGATCTTTAAAGTTCTTTTTAATGTATATTTAGAGAGTTGCATCCGTCCTAAATCCGTTTTTTGCTTTTACACTTTACAACACTTTACAACAAAGTTCAAAAGTGTTTATGACTTTGTTCATTCTGTCTGTCTGTCGGTCAGCACGATAACTGCCGTAAAAATGACTTAATCAAAATGAAATTTTAGTATGTTGTTCAGACGGTCTGTAGGACCTATGGGAATATAAATGAATAATATCACCCAATTAATTTTGGATTGAACCCGGGTTGAAAAAATGAAATACATTGAACCCTATGGGACCTAATTTTTCAAACATTTTTTAAGAGGATTTAAAATTCACAAATTGCTTCGAAAATTTTAGGTAATATTCAAATTATTCCATAAAATATATAAAAAAAATTTCAGCAAAATATGTTCAGTAGTTTTTTAAATAAAAATTAAAATAATAACTACACCTCCTATTATATGAAGCTATCACCTGACCATGATATAAAAAGATCACGTGACCCACTTCAAAATAAACTTTGGCATCCATCTTGTCTCAAAATCGTGATATTTAAAGTTCTTTTTAATTCATATTGAGTGCTGTATTCGTCCTAAAACCGCTTTATTTTTGCTTAAATTCTGTGCATCTACATACTGAAACAACGCAATGACAATATATTTGAGTTTAAATGATCATCCAAATTTGATTATTTCTACAACGAAGCCTATTTTTCACTTATGTAAAATGTAACCAGCAAAATATGTAGGATGAGTTGTATAAGAATTGCTGTATTTTTTTAACGCAAAAGTATTTAGTTCATGGAGTCTGCATAGCTGATATGAATGAAATATTCATTGATTTTACAGAGAGAAGGACGATTTTTTTCGATGAAATCTTAAGCATAAGAGTTTAATTACTTGTAGCTCCATGGTCTTGAGTTTTTAAATAAAATAAATTATTTTAGTACTGTGATGAATGAAATGATTGGGAAAATGTTATGAATGAAATGCTGCTTTTAAAGAGAGAGCCAGGCGTGTTATTTTTTCTATGACGTCATTTGAATGAATGTCAGTTGTTTTCGATGAAGTTTGTATCTCCATGGTTTTAAGTATTTAAATAAAATAAATTATTATAGTATTGTGATGAATGAAAGGAATAGAAAAAAGTTTATGAATGAAATGCTGCTTTTATAGAGAGCCAGGCGATTTATATTTCAATGACGTCATTTGAATAAAGTTCATTTGTTTTCGATGAAGTTTTCAAATATAATAAATTATTGTAGTATTTTGATAATTTTAAAAATATTACCGAGGGATGTGTCGCATTTTAGATATGTTTAAACCAGGCAATTTATATTTCAATGCCGTCATTTGAATGAAGTTCATTTTTTTCGATGAAGGTTTAAGTTTTCAAATATAATAAATTAATGTAGTATTTTGATAAGTTTTAAAATATTACTTAGGAATATATTGCATTTTAGAGATGTTTAAATAAAATTGCATTGAAGTTGGAAAGTGTTTCATAATCAATGCTTTAAGCATGATTGATCTTGTTTAATTTCCTGTGGTGTCCCAAAATACAGGGTGTCCCAAAAAGATTGAAACGTGCTTTAATTCTTTACCTGTTGAAGATAAGTGGGCAATGTAAATTGCAAAAATGTTGAAAGTAAGGTAGGAAATAAGACTACGTTAGTGAAATAGTCTTCCCATTAATTTTCAAAATGTTACACTTTTTAAATTTTTATACGACACCCCCTTAGACAAATTTGGTCAATCAGAAAATTTTTATTTTTAATGCAACAAGATTTAAAGCAATTGTAATTCTGAACTATTTTCCGTGTTATTTTAATTTTAATTTTTAACATATTGTTTGTTAGCACAATTATATAGTTTATAAGTATGTAAATAATCTTTATTTGTTGAGAAATTGTAATTGACAATGGTGCAAATAAATTAGTTACTAGACACACAAAACTGCGTTTTTAAAGCTGTTTTAAATTCATAAAATTAATCTTTTTTATGAAAACTGTATTTGTTCCAGATTAAGAATATTTTTTTCATAAATTCGTTTCCGTAACTGGAAGTTGCATCTCACATTCCTTTGCTCATTATTATTCCTTAGAATCCGACTAATTAATTTTTTTTTCTATACACTTTACGCCACTCTTATCCCTTTCAGTACCATTCTTTAATAGTTGAAATCCCACACTAAGCAGCAAATTCTCATCCAAAATTTGATCCTGGGCGCGCTGATTCCAGCTGTTGCTCAGTTCAAGGGCCCTGCGGCGTTCAAGGTCACCTTAAATTGCCACGTGTCTGTTTCTGGCGCAGTTATTTTGCTGCTTAGCCCATTGTTTCGAAGCTTGCGGTTGCCAATTTTGGCGAGCTGCTTGCTCTCTGTTGCACTCGGATGCTATTGAGAATCCTCAGACGTGGGCATTGATTTTTTAGCTAAGGGGGAAAGTGGCAAGATTTATAGTGGACAGTTAGTTCTACGAGGGAAATGTTTGATCTCCGCTCTGCAGTGATTTGAGAAAAGTGTGAACATGATTTATCAGAGTCCCGGAATATAACTTAATAGCTCACAGTATTTACGAAATATCCAATGATTGTTTTCAAATGAAATCGTTAGTCAACAGAACTGATTTATGCACGGGCCAATTTTAGCTGCACCAAAAGAATAAACTGAGAAATATGTAGATATTATTTTATGCTCGCTTAAAAAATGCAACTCTGTTGAAAAAAATATATGCATCTGTAAGAAATTGAGCTGCAGCCGCAAAACTTGGCATGTATCTATCTATCGTTTGCGGAGATATGCAAAAGGTGAGAATTTGGGAGAAGAAAACGTTTTATCGAGAAATCGTGGGAACAAGAAGATGACATTTTACCAAGTAGTAAATCCTACTTTAGCAGCTATACAAGCCGATATTTGATACGGCATAAAGTCAAATAAGTTGCTTATGTCCCTCTGCAGAAGATTCTGCCACAAATGTTGCAACTGGTCAGCTAATTTAGCGATATTCTGAGAAGGATGCAATTGCCGTCCCAGGCGTGTTCTATTGGTGATAGGTCTGGGGTCTGGATGACCATGGAAGGGTATTAAATCCTCGAAGACATTGTTGAAAAAGTCGTGCAGTATGTATGTGGTCGAGCGTTGTGTTGTTGGTAAATGGAACCTATGCGGCTTGATAGCATAGAGAGCAATCGGTTGTAGAATTTCGTGGACGTACAAGTGAGCCGTCAGATTGGCTTGCAGCACAACTAGACAAGATCGACTGTCCTACGAGATGGCTCCCCAGACCGTCACACCACGTGTGATGGCCGTGTGCCGCCCAACAGTAGTTATAAAAGGGGCGTACCAGTCCAAAGAGGGGAGGTGCAGCAAGTGCAGCAGGAGGAGAGGTCCTCTTTGGGAGGGAATTTCCCTCTTTGAGAGGATCCTCTTTGGGAGGATGCCTCTTTGGAGTGTCTTCCCTCTTTTGAGAGGAAGCTCCTCTCAGAGGGTCTTGAGACCCCCAGGATGCCCCCCTCCCCTCTTTTGGAAGTTTGGTGAGGTGCAGCACCGGATGCCTCTCTTGGGAGGATGCCTCTTTCCTAATATTGCGAAAGAGGCATGATGACTCATACGGAGTGAGTTTCACTCTTGAGAGGGAATGTCACAATCGCTGACCTGAGGAAGTGGTTTCAAGCGATGTCGCAATCGATGACCGACCCTTGACCTGAGGAAGAAGTTTCAAGGGATGTCGCAATCGAACAATCTGGAAATGACGTGTCGCGATTGATAACCTTAGAAGTGACCTTTGACAAGAACACACGTCCTCCCTCTCTGCTGGTCAGCGACAGACTGAAAGATCTTATCAGCAGGATGTAATTAAAGCGCCCTCTGGCGAATTTTGATGAAGTGCTGCCATCTATCGGCATTTTTTTTTTTTTCCAAAAGAAATTAATGTTTCACTTGTCAGGAGCTGGATTCGATCTTGGGTCCAACTGATTAGAAGTCGCGCGTCTTACCATCGTGCCAAAGCACCCGTGCTTTATAGGCAGTTAACTTCGAAGTGTACCTTATCAGTGGAAGTTAGATTATTTTTCAAAGTTCATTCGAATAGCGATGCAAGGGTGCGTTTTAAAACAGAATGCTACGGACTGAATATAAATATGTATATTATAACACAATGATTTTTTTTTTAAAACAAATGTATACACAAACTTTAAAAACACGAATGTAATAATTAGCTAAAATTGTATTCAGTGGATTTTTTTTTTTTTTTTTTTTAAATAAATCAATACGATTTTTATAATAATAACGAAATGATTTCGAATGTTTAAAAACAAATTGATTACGGATTTCCAATGAACACACAAATTGTGTTCAGTGGACACAAAAATTGTGTTCAGTGGACACACAAATTGTGTTCCGTGGACACAAAAATGGTGTTACATGAATACGATTCAACCCTTTATGTGTTGTGTATCTAAAAACAAGTGTATACACAAACTTTAAAAACATGAATGTAATACATAGCTAAAATTGTGTTCAATGAACACACAAATTATGTTTTGTGAACAGGATTTGACCATTCTAAGTGTGATTTTTGAAAAATAAATCTAACAGTATAGAAAAATAATATTAATGAAAATTAGAACTCACAGAACGACCTCTTCACTACTCGCTGGTCAAACTCCAAATGAGTGAGACACTCTCATTACGCTATTAAAAATTAGATCTTATCATCACCAGTATGAGGTGTTGCCACCTATTTTTTCTAATAATATATTTTTAATAGTTGGATACTTCAAGGGTTTGATACAAAATAATGACGTCAGCAGTATGAGGTGTTGCCAACTATTTTTATAATAATATATTTCTACTAACTGGATACTTCAAGGGTCTGATACAAAATAAACAAGTTTGAATGAGATTGATATATAATTTCAGATGTATATTCGATTTTTTTTTTTTTTTTTTTTTTTTTTAAATAAATCTAACTATCAATATAATTTTTTTTTAAATAAATCTAACTATCAATATAATTTTTTTTTAAAAATGATTTGAATACACCCAAGTATAGTTACGCATTTTCAAAATAGTGTTAAGTGAATAGCATTCGACCATTCTGAGCGTTGTGTATTTAAAAACATGAATGTAATACATAGCTAAAATTGTGTTCAATGAACACACAAATTATGTTTTGTGAACAGGATTTGACCATTCTAAGTGTGATTTTTGAAAAATAAATCTAAAAGTATATAAAAATAATAATAATGAAAATTAGAACTCACAGAACGACGTCTTCACTACCCGCTGGTCAAACTTCAAATGAGTGATACACTCTCATTACGCTATTAAAAATTAGATATTATCTATAATGACGTCAGCAGTATGAGGTGTTGCCACCTATTTTTTCTAATAATATATTTTAATAGTTGGATACTTCAAGGGTCTGATTTGGTACACGTAATCTGAAATACATCATTTTAATGATATTACGCATTGAATATGATTCGGCCATTTTAAAATGGTGGATGTAATTGAAATATCGAAGTTTAGAATTTAACAAACTAACGAATTTTCACCCCCAAAAATTTTAGCATTCAGTTTAAATAAAACCCAATGAATATGATATCACCATTTTAACATCGTAATTTTACTACCATTATAGAACTTAGAAGTGAGTGTACATTATTTTTTTTCAGGACACCAACACATTTTAAAATCTATTGAATAGGAATAGACCATTTTGCACATACATGTACCTAGATTTCAACACCCGGTATTAAAACCTGCTAAACATGAAACGAGTAAGTATTGTGTGAGATTTTATCACACTAACTTTCAAACTTTTTAAATTTTTAAAAATGTCCGAAATAGTTGTATTTCATCGGTAGACATAAATTGTATGGAACACATTTTTATGAAAAAAATATCTGTTTCGACAGCTTTTAAAAATAGATTTCTACAGTTGTACACTACGGTTCTAGAATTTTCTAAATACGAATCGACTGTTTGAACTACCAATGGTGGTTTTACCAATGCAAATATTTACAGGACAAATATTTCAATGAAACCGAACTTAGTTGAAGCTTCTAAGTTTGAATATTTAGAATCATTTCATATAATTTTTATATTCACATTGAAAATAGTTAACAAAATTGGAACTCACGGAGCGACAACTTACTGTCCACACTCCAAATGAGTGATACACTCTTATTACATTATTAAAAATTAGATCTTATCTATAATGATGTCATTATGTTGCCGTATTGCCACCACACAATTATTCTTTCCAAATTATGCATTTTTTTTTTCTTTTTTCTTTTTAATAACTTGCTACTGTCTTATGCTATCCATTTTTTTTTTCATATAAGCAGATATTCCATATACCTTCTAAATGTTAAGTTGTAATTTAAAAAAAAAAGCATTAGAGGTGTATTTTACGTCTGAATTCGTCCAAGTGAAAATCCGACAATTGCAAATGCATGATTGCATCCTCACATTTCAATAGACACTACTAAAATGTGTGGATCTTATTTTGAAAAAGCTGCTCTCAGAAAGAATATGTATATGAATACATATTTTCCATAAATATACCCCCTCCCCCCCCCCCCTCAATACACACAACATGCAGGCCAAAGACTCACCCAAAATACATTCCAAATCGGCTCTATAGCTTATCGCGCTTATCAGTGTAACAGATAGTAACCCAAAGTTCATGTTCGCAAAGCGAGTTAATTGCAATGTTATTGTTTTAAGCAGTTCCCATATTTAAATGAAAAATTTATCAAATTATACAATACATACAAGAGCTGGAAGATCATAGCATTTCAATATTATGGAATACTCACGAATGTTTTTTTTTTCCCCATTTAAAATTATCAAATTTTAATGCATTTTGACAAAAATTGCACAATACTTAGTGTATGACTATCAAATAAGAGCTAGGTTTTATTGTTACAACAACGTTTAAGATCATTAAACGAGTATATATATATATTTTTTTTTTAAAGAAGAATAGTATATAACTTACTGTTTTTAAGGATAGGTGATTGTTAACATTGAATTTAAATGAAAGAGTGACCCTTTGAGACAAGTACAGTACATTGCAATAACATTAAAAAATATGAAAGATATGCAATTAACACCTTAAAAGAAACATGTAATGAGTTTTGATATCTTAATACGAGACATTATTGACATGCACATAGAAATGTCACAATTTTGTGGCTGTAGGTGCTCCATAAGATCCCTCTGCTCTTAATAAATGATCCCATTTGAATGTACATATTTAACAACATACAGAAAATGACAGGACTACAACAAAATTTTACACCTATTACAGAATAACTCCCAACTTCGTAGATTTTTAAGAAACTACAGTCGAATTTTCACCGATTCTTAGAGATTGAAACACAGCATTGTTTATGAATCTTCATACTTTAGAGAATGGAACATAACTTAGCATTTATTTTGAATGAATTCAGAATTTTGACATTGATTATAAATTTATGATTTAAACTCTGTAAAGTGTAAATATCCTTTGTTATGAAACTCACACTGTAGACATTTGATATGATTCGAATAAATCTATTTTTAATTTTTTATATTTTATTTTAAAAAGTGAGATTAGTAAACTTGTTACACTTGAATGTATAGATACATAACTCATAACCATATAACATTTCTTAAATGGAACATGCTTAAAAAAAAAAATTAGCTAATGAGTATAAATAAGAAATTCAATTTGAAAGATAAAAACCATTTAATGAATCTATTACTCATGAAATACACATTAACCATTATCAGTTGTACATTTAAACAAATAAGTTAAAATGATTTCCTTATTGCACATTCATAGTCCTCTGATTTGAATGACTCGAAAAAATTTCTATCATAGCAGTAAAAGACTTCTTCACCACGCAACAAAACTTTCTTAGCAATGTTATTAATGTCAAGATTTAGAAGCACTTGTTCAGACACTCTGTCATACATTTGTAATGGAGTGCTGTAAAGACATTCATGGTAACTTAAATCTACAACTTGAGCAACACAGCCGACACATTTGAAAAGTTTTCTTACATGACACATGATGTTGTCATGAATACAAGAGATTAATTGTTCGAATGCAAAATTTTTGTCACAAATAAGTGATGGTAGAAAGGTTATAGTGTTCTTTATTTTTAATATTTGAGCAGGAAGCCACTCTATAAATATACTTTCTCGAAGATGTATACTAATGTTGTTAACACTATTCTGTAAACATGCTATTTGATTTTTATCTAAGGTAATATGACACTGTGTTAGACAAAATTTTGAATCATATAATTGAATTATTTTCTGCAAATGCAATTTTCCGTTGTCATTAAAACAGAACAACTCATTGCGACTGACGAAAGAGGTATCTGCATATAGAATATTGAACGACCACAATTTTTGAGAAAATTCACTCCACGTAGCCGGTGACAGTGTAACACCTTCACGCGTAGGCTGTAATTCATTTCGATCGTTAGAGAGATATTTCCATATATACACTTTTAACTTCCCATGACGAAGTTTTAAATATACATACACATTAGATCCTAAATGCCAACGACGGAGTGCATCTTGCATAAAATCTGAAGAAGTAGATTCAGTCGAAACTGATTCTGTAGTGGAAGATAACACTCCGCTATGTGTTAGAGCACAAGAAAGTAGATCTTGAGTTGAGTTTTCAACCTCGGTGAGAACTTGTGAATTGACAACGGTAGATGTTTCTGCTGGGGTTTTGGAAGACATAAGATAGGTCTCTAACCAATCCTCAGCAAATTTTTGTGAGGGCGAATTAATCACATCTGAGACAATGTCCACAGATTTTGTTTCTTCTAGGGTAGGAACAGTCAACTCCGCACTATTTACACTAGAAATTATTTGCTCGAGTGATGGCATACTTTGAATTTTAGGCATTCTTTTTAGATAGTAACATCCAACTACGACATTCACAGTATAAGATTTATTTTTAAAACACTAACATCTTAAAACATTATAATTTTGTCGCAGCTATGAACGAACCAAACCTATCCACACAACACCCAAAGTTGAAATGACTTATCAAACAACTTCATAAGTATAATCACATAACCTAAATCGAGTGTCGTGTGCAAACAGATCACATAAGATATGAAGTGATTAGAACTTATAATTTTTAATGAATCGTACAACATTAGATTGTGGTAAATACAAATGTTATCTACATGAGAAAATTTCTATATTATTTCATTCAGCTTCGAAATCATAGAGTGAAAATATGTACCAAACTTACTTAAAGTTCCTAATTTTAAATCACATTAACATTATATACTTAGAAAAATTTTATATATATTTTTATAACTTTAGGTGATATGTATCACGCGGAATATACAAGAATAGCTACCAAAAACACGAAAATAACTAACAGTATGAGGTCTTCACAAGTCGACATCCAAACTAGAAATGAACGATAAACACACTAATTACAACAATTAGATGAGAGCTTATCAGTTCTTATCTAAGATTTCACATAAAATGACGTCATCACTCCAAAGTTCACAAGATGACGTCATTGGTCCAAGGTTCGCAAGATAGCCGTTTAGACTTTTAAAATTAAGAAGTAATTAAAATTTTTATAATTGTGAATAAGTGATTTAAAATTAAGAAGTAATTAAAATCGGTAGTAATTACTTCTTAATTTTAAATCACTTATTCACAATTATAAAAATTTTAATTACTTCTTAATTTTAAAAGTCTAAACGGCTATCTTGCGAACCTTGGACCAATGACGTCATCTTGTGAACTTTGGAGTGATGACGTCATTTTATGTGAAATCTTAGATAAGAACTGATAAGCTCTCATCTAATTGTTGTAATTAGTGTGTTTATCGTTCATTTCTAGTTTGGATGTCGACTTGTGAAGACCTCATACTGTTAGTTATTTTCGTGTTTTTGGTAGCTATTCTTGTATATTCCGCGTGATACATATCACCTAAAGTTATAAAAATATATATAAAATTTTTCTAAGTATATAATGTTAATGTGATTTAAAATTAGGAACTTTAAGTAAGTTTGGTACATATTTTCACTCTATGATTTCGAAGCTGAATGAAATAATATAGAAATTTTCTCATGTAGATAACATTTGTATTTACCACAATCTAATGTTGTACGATTCATTAAAAATTATAAGTTTTTATCACTTCATATCTTATGTGATCTGTTTGCACACGACACTCGATTTAGGTTATGTGATTATACTTATGAAGTTGTTTGATAAGTCATTTCAACTTTGGGCGTTGTGTGGATAGGTTTGGTTCGTTCATAGCTGCGACAAAATTATAATGTTTTAAGATGTTAGTGTTTTAAAAATAAATCTTATACTGTGAATGTCGTAGTTGGATGTTACTATCTAAAAAGAATGCCTAAAATTCAAAGTATGCCATCACTCGAGCAAATAATTTCTAGTGTAAATAGTGCGGAGTTGACTGTTCCTACCCTAGAAGAAACAAAATCTGTGGACATTGTCTCAGATGTGATTAATTCGCCCTCACAAAAATTTGCTGAGGATTGGTTAGAGACCTATCTTATGTCTTCCAAAACCCCAGCAGAAACATCTACCGTTGTCAATTCACAAGTTCTCACCGAGGTTGAAAACTCAACTCAAGATCTACTTTCTTGTGCTCTAACACATAGCGGAGTGTTATCTTCCACTACAGAATCAGTTTCGACTGAATCTACTTCTTCAGATTTTATGCAAGATGCACTCCGTCGTTGGCATTTAGGATCTAATGTGTATGTATATTTAAAACTTCGTCATGGGAAGTTAAAAGTGTATATATGGAAATATCTCTCTAACGATCGAAATGAATTACAGCCTACGCGTGAAGGTGTTACACTGTCACCGGCTACGTGGAGTGAATTTTCTCAAAAATTGTGGTCGTTCAATATTCTATATGCAGATACCTCTTTCGTCAGTCGCAATGAGTTGTTCTGTTTTAATGACAACGGAAAATTGCATTTGCAGAAAATAATTCAATTATATGATTCAAAATTTTGTCTAACACAGTGTCATATTACCTTAGATAAAAATCAAATAGCATGTTTACAGAATAGTGTTAACAACATTAGTATACATCTTCGAGAAAGTATATTTATAGAGTGGCTTCCTGCTCAAATATTAAAAATAAAGAACACTATAACCTTTCTACCATCACTTATTTGTGACAAAAATTTTGCATTCGAACAATTAATCTCTTGTATTCATGACAACATCATGTGTCATGTAAGAAAACTTTTCAAATGTGTCGGCTGTGTTGCTCAAGTTGTAGATTTAAGTTACCATGAATGTCTTTACAGCACTCCATTACAAATGTATGACAGAGTGTCTGAACAAGTGCTTCTAAATCTTGACATTAATAACATTGCTAAGAAAGTTTTGTTGCGTGGTGAAGAAGTCTTTTACTGCTATGATAGAAATTTTTTCGAGTCATTCAAATCAGAGGACTATGAATGTGCAATAAGGAAATCATTTTAACTTATTTGTTTAAATGTACAACTGATAATGGTTAATGTGTATTTCATGAGTAATAGATTCATTAAATGGTTTTTATCTTTCAAATTGAATTTCTTATTTATACTCATTAGCTAATTTTTTTTTTTAAGCATGTTCCATTTAAGAAATGTTATATGGTTATGAGTTATGTATCTATACATTCAAGTGTAACAAGTTTACTAATCTCACTTTTTAAAATAAAATATAAAAAATTAAAAATAGATTTATTCGAATCATATCAAATGTCTACAGTGTGAGTTTCATAACAAAGGATATTTACACTTTACAGAGTTTAAATCATAAATTTATAATCAATGTCAAAATTCTGAATTCATTCAAAATAAATGCTAAGTTATGTTCCATTCTCTAAAGTATGAAGATTCATAAACAATGCTGTGTTTCAATCTCTAAGAATCGGTGAAAATTCGACTGTAGTTTCTTAAAAATCTACGAAGTTGGGAGTTATTCTGTAATAGGTGTAAAATTTTGTTGTAGTCCTGTCATTTTCTGTATGTTGTTAAATATGTACATTCAAATGGGATCATTTATTAAGAGCAGAGGGATCTTATGGAGCACCTACAGCCACAAAATTGTGACATTTCTATGTGCATGTCAATAATGTCTCGTATTAAGATATCAAAACTCATTACATGTTTCTTTTAAGGTGTTAATTGCATATCTTTCATATTTTTTAATGTTATTGCAATGTACTGTACTTGTCTCAAAGGGTCACTCTTTCATTTAAATTCAATGTTAACAATCACCTATCCTTAAAAACAGTAAGTTATATACTATTCTTCTTTAAAAAAAAAATATATATATATACTCGTTTAATGATCTTAAACGTTGTTGTAACAATAAAACCTAGCTCTTATTTGATAGTCATACACTAAGTATTGTGCAATTTTTGTCAAAATGCATTAAAATTTGATAATTTTAAATGGGGAAAAAAAAAACATTCGTGAGTATTCCATAATATTGAAATGCTATGATCTTCCAGCTCTTGTATGTATTGTATAATTTGATAAATTTTTCATTTAAATATGGGAACTGCTTAAAACAATAACATTGCAATTAACTCGCTTTGCGAACATGAACTTTGGGTTACTATCTGTTACACTGATAAGCGCGATAAGCTATAGAGCCGATTTGGAATGTATTTTGGGTGAGTCTTTGGCCTGCATGTTGTGTGTATTGAGGGGGGGGGGGGGAGGGGGTATATTTATGGAAAATATGTATTCATATACATATTCTTTCTGAGAGCAGCTTTTTCAAAATAAGATCCACACATTTTAGTAGTGTCTATTGAAATGTGAGGATGCAATCATGCATTTGCAATTGTCGGATTTTCACTTGGACGAATTCAGACGTAAAATACACCTCTAATGCTTTTTTTTTTAAATTACAACTTAACATTTAGAAGGTATATGGAATATCTGCTTATATGAAAAAAAAAATGGATAGCATAAGACAGTAGCAAGTTATTAAAAAGAAAAAAGAAAAAAAAAATGCATAATTTGGAAAGAATAATTGTGTGGTGGCAATACGGCAACATAATGACATCATTATAGATAAGATCTAATTTTTAATAATGTAATAAGAGTGTATCACTCATTTGGAGTGTGGACAGTAAGTTGTCGCTCCGTGAGTTCCAATTTTGTTAACTATTTTCAATGTGAATATAAAAATTATATGAAATGATTCTAAATATTCAAACTTAGAAGCTTCAACTAAGTTCGGTTTCATTGAAATATTTGTCCTGTAAATATTTGCATTGGTAAAACCACCATTGGTAGTTCAAACAGTCGATTCGTATTTAGAAAATTCTAGAACCGTAGTGTACAACTGTAGAAATCTATTTTTAAAAGCTGTCGAAACAGATATTTTTTTCATAAAAATGTGTTCCATACAATTTATGTCTACCGATGAAATACAACTATTTCGGACATTTTTAAAAATTTAAAAAGTTTGAAAGTTAGTGTGATAAAATCTCACACAATACTTACTCGTTTCATGTTTAGCAGGTTTTAATACCGGGTGTTGAAATCTAGGTACATGTATGTGCAAAATGGTCTATTCCTATTCAATAGATTTTAAAATGTGTTGGTGTCCTGAAAAAAAATAATGTACACTCACTTCTAAGTTCTATAATGGTAGTAAAATTACGATGTTAAAATGGTGATATCATATTCATTGGGTTTTATTTAAACTGAATGCTAAAATTTTTGGGGGTGAAAATTCGTTAGTTTGTTAAATTCTAAACTTCGATATTTCAATTACATCCACCATTTTAAAATGGCCGAATCATATTCAATGCGTAATATCATTAAAATGATGTATTTCAGATTACGTGTACCAAATCAGACCCTTGAAGTATCCAACTATTAAAATATATTATTAGAAAAAAATAGGTGGCAACACCTCATACTGCTGACGTCATTATAGATAATATCTAATTTTTAATAGCGTAATGAGAGTGTATCACTCATTTGAAGTTTGACCAGCGGGTAGTGAAGACGTCGTTCTGTGAGTTCTAATTTTCATTATTATTATTTTTATATACTTTTAGATTTATTTTTCAAAAATCACACTTAGAATGGTCAAATCCTGTTCACAAAACATAATTTGTGTGTTCATTGAACACAATTTTAGCTATGTATTACATTCATGTTTTTAAATACACAACGCTCAGAATGGTCGAATGCTATTCACTTAACACTATTTTGAAAATGCGTAACTATACTTGGGTGTATTCAAATCATTTTTAAAAAAAAATTATATTGATAGTTAGATTTATTTAAAAAAAAATTATATTGATAGTTAGATTTATTTAAAAAAAAAAAAAAAAAATCGAATATACATCTGAAATTATATATCAATCTCATTCAAACTTGTTTATTTTGTATCAGACCCTTGAAGTATCCAGTTAGTAGAAATATATTATTATAAAAATAGTTGGCAACACCTCATACTGCTGACGTCATTATTTTGTATCAAACCCTTGAAGTATCCAACTATTAAAAATATATTATTAGAAAAAATAGGTGGCAACACCTCATACTGGTGATGATAAGATCTAATTTTTAATAGCGTAATGAGAGTGTCTCACTCATTTGGAGTTTGACCAGCGAGTAGTGAAGAGGTCGTTCTGTGAGTTCTAATTTTCATTAATATTATTTTTCTATACTGTTAGATTTATTTTTCAAAAATCACACTTAGAATGGTCAAATCCTGTTCACAAAACATAATTTGTGTGTTCATTGAACACAATTTTAGCTATGTATTACATTCATGTTTTTAAAGTTTGTGTATACACTTGTTTTTAGATACACAACACATAAAGGGTTGAATCGTATTCATGTAACACCATTTTTGTGTCCACGGAACACAATTTGTGTGTCCACTGAACACAATTTTTGTGTCCACTGAACACAATTTGTGTGTTCATTGGAAATCCGTAATCAATTTGTTTTTAAACATTCGAAATCATTTCGTTATTATTATAAAAATCGTATTGATTTATTTAAAAAAAAAAAAAAAAAAAAATCCACTGAATACAATTTTAGCTAATTATTACATTCGTGTTTTTAAAGTTTGTGTATACATTTGTTTTAAAAAAAAAATCATTGTGTTATAATATACATATTTATATTCAGTCCGTAGCATTCTGTTTTAAAACGCACCCTTGCATCGCTATTCGAATGAACTTTGAAAAATAATCTAACTTCCACTGATAAGGTACACTTCGAAGTTAACTGCCTATAAAGCACGGGTGCTTTGGCACGATGGTAAGACGCGCGACTTCTAATCAGTTGGACCCAAGATCGAATCCAGCTCCTGACAAGTGAAACATTAATTTCTTTTGGAAAAAAAAAAAAATGCCGATAGATGGCAGCACTTCATCAAAATTCGCCAGAGGGCGCTTTAATTACATCCTGCTGATAAGATCTTTCAGTCTGTCGCTGACCAGCAGAGAGGGAGGACGTGTGTTCTTGTCAAAGGTCACTTCTAAGGTTATCAATCGCGACACGTCATTTCCAGATTGTTCGATTGCGACATCCCTTGAAACTTCTTCCTCAGGTCAAGGGTCGGTCATCGATTGCGACATCGCTTGAAACCACTTCCTCAGGTCAGCGATTGTGACATTCCCTCTCAAGAGTGAAACTCACTCCGTATGAGTCATCATGCCTCTTTCGCAATTGCCCTCTTTCGCAATACTAGGAAAGAGGCATCCTCCCAAGAGAGGCATCCGGTGCTGCACCTCACCAAACTTCCAAAAGAGGGGAGGGGGGCATCCTGGGGGTCTCAAGACCCTCTGAGAGGAGCTTCCTCTCAAAAGAGGGAAGACACTCCAAAGAGGCATCCTCCCAAAGAGGATCCTCTCAAAGAGGGAAATTCCCTCCCAAAGAGGACCTCTCCTCCTGCTGCACTTGCTGCACCTCCCCTCTTTGGACTGGTACGCCCCTTTTATAACTACTCCCAACAACAAATGCGAGATTAAAACGCTGGCCAGCCTCCACACACGTATGCGGCGGTCACCAGTACTAAGCGAGAAGCGGGATTTAGCGCTAAATACAACATGTCTACGATAGAACACTGTCCAGACTGACCGAGCTGAGCACCAATCCAGACAGCACTGCCTTTGCTGAAGGGTCAGTGGTACGTACGCTCTTTAATGGACGTCGACATTCTGCAAGTCGTCTCCGGATAATATCCACGATACAGATGCGTGGAGGATGGGAAAAACAAAGAAATAATATAAAAGGGAAAAAATAGTAGGAAAGCGACAGAAATAATTCTTGTGAGAAGGCTTTAACTTAATTCATTACTCTACTGGTGATATGTTATCTAGAAATTTTTATCCCTTATCGAAAATGAAACAAATCGGAGGAAAGGAAAACAATAAAGATCAATCATGCATAAAGCATTGATTATGAAACGCTTTCTAACTGAAATGCAATTTTATTTAAACATCTCCAAAATGCGATACATTCAGCGGTGATATTTTTTAAATTATTGCAATACTACAATAATTTATTATATTTGAAAACTTCATCGAAAACAAACGAACTTTACTCAAATAACGTCATCGAATTATAAATCAACCTGGCACTCTATATAAAAGCAATGAATATTTCATTCATGAACTTTTTTCCATTCCTTTCATTCAACGGCGATATTTTTAAATTTTTCACAATACTACAATAATTTATTTTACTTAAAAACGTAAAACCATGGAGGTAAAATTACTTTCTAACTCCATGCTTAAAACTTCATCAAAAAAGCAATAATATGGAATCGTCTGCTTCTCTATGTAAAATCAATTAATGTTTCATTCATATCAGCTATATTGCAGACTCCAGAACTAAATAATCTTGCGCTAAAGAAATTAAACAATTCTTTACAACTCATCTTACAGCTTGATGTGTTTACATTCTCCATACTTGAAAGTTAGGCTTCGTTGTAGAAATGATCAAAGTTTGATGATCATTTAAACTCCAAAATATTGTAATTGCGTTGGCGCAGTATATAGATGCACAGAAAAAAATCAAAACTAAAGCGGTTTTAGGACGGATGCAACATTAAATATAAATTAAAAAGAACTTTAAAAATCACGATTTTGACACAAGATGGATGCCATATTTTATTTTGAAGTGGGTCACGTGATCTCTTATTATAATATAGGTGTAATTATTATTTTAATTTTTATTTAAAAAACTACCGAATATATTTGACTGAATTTTTTTTCATATTTTTTATGGTATAATTTGAATATTTCTTTAATAAAACTTTTCGAACCTATTTGTGAATTTTAAATTCGCTTAAAAAATGTTTGAAAAATTAGGTCTCATAGGGTTCAATGTATTTCATTTTTTCAACACGAGTTCAGTTCAAAACTAATTAAGTGATATTATCCATTTATATTCCCATAGGTCCCACAGACCGTCTGAACAACATACTAAAATTTATTTTTGATAAAGTCATTTTTACGACAGTTATCGTGCGAACGGACGGACAGACAGACAGAATGAACAAAGTCATAAACACTTTTCAACTATGTTGTAAAGTGTTAAAAATTGTAAGAAATTTCAGCAGCAATTGAAAAAAATTTTCTGACCACAGGTTTACGCCAGTATAAAACGATAATTGCCATTCTATTGAGCCTACTGGGAAGTGAACGGCGGAAATGAACCTATTTTGCTGAAAAAGAATTATATATTTTATGGGATAATTTGAATATTTCCTAAAATTTTCGAAGCAATTTGTGAATTTTAAATTCAGTTAAAAAATGTTTGAAAATTAGAACCCATAGGGTTCAATGTATTTCATTTTTTCAACACTGGTTCAGTTCAAAACTAATTAAGTGA
Organism: Amaurobius ferox; assembly: GCA_951213105.1. Lineage (NCBI taxonomy): Eukaryota > Metazoa > Arthropoda > Arachnida > Araneae > Amaurobiidae > Amaurobius > Amaurobius ferox. The sequence continues at coordinate 29,504,385 of OX578142.1, forward strand.
TATTATCCATTTATATTCCCATAGGTCCCACAGACCGTCTGAACAACATACTAAAATTTCTTTTTGATAAAATCATTTTTACGACAGTTATCGTGCGAACGGACGGACAGACAGACAGAATGAACAAAGTCATAAACACTTTTCAACTATGTTGTAAAGTGTTAAAAATTGTAAGAAATTTCAGCAGCAATTGAAAAATTTTTTGCTGACCACAGATTTACGCCAATATAAAACGATAATTGCCATTCTATTGAACCTTCTGGAAAGTGAACGGCGGAAATGAACCTATTTTGCTGAAAAAGAATTATATATTTTATGGGATAATTTGAATATTTCCTAAAATTTTCGAAGAAATTTGTGAATTTTAATTCAGTTAAAAAATGTTTGAAAATTAGATCCCATAGGGTTCAATGTATTTCATTTCTTCAACCCGGGTTCAGTCCAAAACTAATTGGGTGATATTATTTATTTACATTCCCATATGTCCCACAGACCGTCTCAACAACATACTACAATTTCATTTTGATAAAGTCATTTTACGGCAGTTATCGTGCGAGCGGACAGACAGAGAGAATGAACAAAGTCATAAACACTTTTCAACTATGTTGTAAAGTGTTAAAAATTATGAAGTAAACAACTAATAGGTGCTTGACAGGGTCAAAGAATATTGCCCACTCAAGACTTAGGAAACAGCTAGTGCTTTGAAAACGCGGTTTCGAACAATAGAAAACATAACAAAATGTTGGGTCGATCCGGTTGTCGAGCGGTCAGCGTTTCCGCCTGATCGCTGGATTGCCGGGTTGTGGGTTCGAATCCCGCCAGCGGGCATGGATGTTGTGTTGTCGAAGCGAAATCAGACTTCTGCTCTTGGGGAGCCTCAATAAAAAGTGAAGCTGCATTCTCTCTCCCCTTTGCCATGGGACCAGAGGTCTTGTGGACGTGGTGCATAGGCGCTCCTTCACCATGGGGGAGTAGTAACTGTCCCGAGGTAACTACCTCTTTTAGGACACGCCCGGTTAGAGCGCGAAGAAGAAAAGGGCCGTGTGTATATACAAACATTAATTTATTTACACTATATAAATATTTACACAGTATTGATTTAAAATATTTAAAACACAACTTCCCATATTCCAAATGGGATGAATACCAATTTAAGATAAACAATTACAAAAGTATATATAGTCTCACAGACTAAAATGTGAAAGATGGTAATTGAAATTAAGATTCACTATCCTAAGTTATATTTAATCATCCTTAAAACGGAGAGAGAGGTCGAACAAATACATAATAGGAAATATGTCCCAAATGGGTAATTCACCAACATCGCTGGCCGAGTTGCAGGCTCGCACTCGTTTGGATAGGAGCCGATCTTTTTACGTCTCCTTTTTAACGAGTCGTAGTTCCTTCTCCTCGCTCCCTTTTTTAAATTTCTGAAAACTCTCTCTCTCCAAGATTTTAAAACACGCCCCTGAGGCGCATACAACTATCTCATATGATTCTGGGTCTTAACCCCCTGACCCCAGAGCAACGCCATTGGCTTTTAGACCTCCAGAAACAAAAAAAACCCTTCTCAAGCCCCTGCCAAACTGATATTCTTTCGGCCACTAATTCAAATCAGCCGCCAGCCCTATGATCCGTCCGAATCGGACAAACGTTAAATCTTTCGATAAAAATGTGATATCCAAAGAACACTCCCCGACATCCCGTCTTCTATTTCTTCGGAGAGCAGCTGGCCAAACGAAAAGGCTGACCCCCAAAATAAATACGTAAACTCCAGATCGCACCCCCGAAAATATTGGATCATGGGTTTACCATGCGACAGTAACAACAACATAAAATGTTGGGGGGGGGGGGGGGCACTCAAATATTAGCTCTGACCTTGAGTGACGAGAAACGGCCTTGAGAAAATAACCTTATTAGCAATGCATGCACTGATGGAAAAACTGGAGTGTGTTCGATCTTGATTCAATCATTTGAACTGGACTAGAGCTGCTAAATATACAGGCTGACTTATCAGGGAGACTGACTTATCATCTTGGAAGCCCAGTAGGGTTGCATCAAATACATAGGTTACCATACAAGTATGCTCCTGTACCGGGTATTCAATCCAATAATCCCGCCGACCCTTTATAAGCCATTTTTTCCCTTCGCTCTTTGTTTGTGGGAAAGCGAAGTAATCTAAAACCTTTTCTAGAATGATTAGCGCAGTTCAGTGCAGAACACCCAATCATAATTATTTCAATAATACTTTCTAAAGTAAAAATACAAACATAGCTAATGCTAATGGATTACGCTTCCGGTGGGCTTCAATATGCCTGACGTGTCAGCTCGTATATATAGGAGCCTTAGACGGAAAATGAGTCTGCGGTATATTTGCACCTAGGAAAATTTAGTAACTGCAGAAATTTGTGGCTAGATATCATAATAAAATAAAAACATACCTGTCGAAGCATGAAGAGAATTTGGAGAGACAGTGTCTACCCAAACAACATGTTACCAAGTCCATTCCCACACAAACACTTGAATTATACATTATTCGAAATATTTTATGCACTTACTTCGAATAATGTACAATTTAAACATGGTCACTTGGCAGCTGGTTGTTCGGGTAGACAAAGTCACCCCAGGAAAACTTTATAAAACTACAAAAGAAATTGCTAAAATAGTCCCCGGCTGACTTTTCGTACCACCCATGCTTCTGTAAGTGTGAATGCTTTCAGACCCTGATTCACTTTGATCTGTATTCAAATTGGTAGTGCGAACTATGTTTAAAGTACCTTGAGTGCGAACGAGGTATAAGGAAATGGAATACAAGGAGCTGAAGGAAGTATAAAGCCCAACAACGGGTAGGGATTACGACCCCCTATCTACGATACTTTTTTGGCATGTATAACCCTTCCTCCAGTCTAATAGCATTTCTCCTGTCCTTAATGCGCTGTCTGAACTTGAAATGGGTCAACACGTTGAACCCCGACTTACCTGCTGAAAAATCAAAAAGTAAATTAGGAGCTTCCTATTACATTAAAGCAAAATTCGCTGCGTCATGCACCATGGTTCGGATTCATTCTTAATAATGACATTTCCGCCTGCATTTAGTCACTATAATGACCTGTTTCCTGTTTCTGCACTTTTCTAGCCGTACACTGTTTACATATGCCGACATACCCCCTTCAAGGACGATTTTACACCCCGATGTTTGGAGGACTGTTCGACGTAGTACGTGATACTTATAAGAAAACGTGGAAAACTTATAAAAAGGTGGGAAAGTTCATTAACCGGAAAATTTTCTTGTATTTTTCTCATGTGAAAAAGTAACTGGTTTCGGTTCATTTGAATAAAATACGTGTTGTTTCTTTTGTCTCAAATAGTTACTTTAGTTAAGATCAACGCGCTCATTTAGGGGTAGATCCAATAAGCCTTATGAGGGGGGTGGGGTCGGAATCAAATTGAAAATTATAGATTTTCCACATTTTCTTCTTTTAAATGCAACCTATGTATAGCATTTTTAGATACATGTGTTAAGTTCTACGGGGAGGGGGCATCGCTCCCTCTATAAATCCACTTCTGCTGCCATTACAGATAACTGCAACGGATCGATTTCGCGTTCGTTAGCATGGAATAGGCGACACCTGCAATAGCGAAGAAAACTTGCTATATACCAGTTTTGCAAACTTGTATGGAAACCCACAAATTCTGTCTTACCACGCAGCTGATTTCAAATTCCTTTGAAAGAGGTTGAACTTGACTGCAACGACAAAGTTCATATTTGTTAAAAAAAGGGAGGGGGTGCGTTTTCAATGCCAGGATCACGAAATTGTCTATAGCGATTTCTGTGTGTATGATTTTAATTTTTCGTTGACATTTGTAAACCTCAATAGTTCATTTGAAAATATTTATAAACAACAACTCAATATTTATGGGTTATAAATTGCCCAAAGTTATTTGTCAAGGATGTCGTTCAACCTGAAAAACAGAGAAACCCAGGAATTAGCTAATTCCAAATATGGACCAAAATATCTGGGAACATAATAGTCAGTTTTATCTGAAGTTCGAAATTTGGAAGTGTCATTAAAAACTCAGAATTGATAGGGAATTCAAAATATTTCCCAATATATCAAGGGATTGTATGAGTTAGCTGAAGTTCAAAATGTAAAAGTCATTAAAAAACAGGAATTGTCAGAGATTAAAAAAATATGGCAAAATGCCAGGTTAGGGCCAGAATGTTAAGGAATTTTCAAAGTTATCTGCCGTTCGAAAATTTTCCAAACGTTAGGGAACCCGGAGTTGTCAAAAACTTAAAAAAATGGGTTAAAATATCTGGAAATTTTAATTTTAATATCAACTCCTCGAAAAGTCCGTGCTTTAAAAAATTTTACTACCACTTTTAGCTCATTGTAAAGTTTCCCAGATACAGTAAACTTCCGATAATCCGGGACGTTCAGAACTTCAGAGGTGCCGGATTATCGGATGTCAAATAAAAATGAGAAAAATAATTTAAAACAAACTATTGGACCATAAATGTGATATTTATTTGCCTAATACGTTACATAGACTGGATTTCACTTTAGAATATATGAGAAAAACTGTTAATTTAAAAATTTATAAGGTAAACTTCAATAAACAGAAATCTGCATAGGAAATCATTTAGTCTATTACAGTAAGTTAAATGTACCTTAGTACAGCCGAACGAAGCTGAATACCGTTTGAGAGGCGTGCCGAACCATTGAATGTCGGATTAAAGGAAGTTTACTGTATATCATACAGTCTGCACGAATTGCGCTTGCTTTCAGATAAGCGCGATATAATTGTGAAAATTTTACATTCTGTTAAATTTCCTAAATCATAGCTTCTAATATTTCCTGGTTAAAAAGAAAAAAAAAATATTAAGAAAACCTGAAAACTCACAGCATATATTACGCTATTTGGGTGGAAATCCTATCACAACAGGGTATTATACGTATATTTTTGCAACGTGTCACTTAATCGTGTCACAAAATGCAGAGACATGGAAGTATGAAGATTTTAGGCGTAGTCAAATAAGATTCCACGAAAAGCCAGAATCTGGACAAAATTTATTAGACAGGCTTTATTCATTCTATATCAAGCAGGGATGCGACCATAAAGTCATTAGATTTGTAAACCAAAATATAAGCGTGTAAGCTCCTGTGTCGATTAGTTTATTGTATTTATGCTTATCACCCTCATTTTAGATTCCATTTGTTTGAACCAAACCGAAAATCAGACTTCGTTTAATTCTGTCCCGTGGACTATGCTATAAGTTTGCAAAGATTCAGATTTTTAGGTCACCTAGGGATTTTGAAGGGTCTGGAAAGCCTTTTCGAAACTTTTTATTCTTTACGCCCCCCCCCCCCCCCCCCCCCCCCCCCCCCGTCCTGACGAGGAGAATCGAAAATCTGGCCCGTAAGGTCTTGTCCCGCATCTTGTACCAGTGCTTTTCTAACTTTTTTGGTCACTTTTGAGCAGAACACTTTTGAAATTCAATTTGATAGTGGAACCAAAAAATGAGAAAAAGTCCATTGTGGTCTAAATTTTGCGTGGTTTTTTTTTCTTTTTAATTAAAAAAAATATAGACGAAACTATCACGTCGAGGAACCCCCCGAAATACTGTCGTGGAACCCGGTTCCGCAGAACATACTTTAAAAAGCGCTGTCCCATACTATAAATGTGCAGTGATTCAGCCTTCTAAGTCATCAGGGGGAGGGAGTCGGGAAAAACTTTTCGAAAAGAAAAGCATTTTCTCCGCCGTCTGATGTGAGGAGGATCGGAAATCCGGCTCAGATAAGTTTCGTCCTGTGGTTGATACTATAAGCATACAAAGATCGAACACTTAAATGTTAATAAGGTGTGTTGTTCGTCTGTCAAAATGCTTATTCCATTACACTAATAGGGAACTATAAAATATAGATAATACAACAGTTTGTTGACACACAGAACTGGCAGTAAGAAAATTTACTATAACGTGATCGAACAGTTAGCCATTCCTGGTATTTGGTTAACCGAAAATATTTTATTTCGATTAACCGAAGTAAACAGTATATTTAGAATCACTATAAACATCTGCCCTAATATACAGAATTGGAATTTGCTTGTACCACTGCCAAGCTACGAGGATTTCATGTTAGAGTTCGCCTAGTTTGGAACAAGAACCTCGTATGTAAAGTGGAAATCATAATTTATTTATGCAGAGAACAATAAAAATTTCAAACCTTTTCTTCGCGATTACAATAAATTGGGCATTTAAAATTAACGTTGAGAATCTAATTTAAATTTGCTAAATTGAAAGAATTTATGTTGTTGCATACTATTATGACGTTTTATAAATATGACAATGGGAATTATTTTTTTAATCATTGTGTTGTGTGTTTTTCATTTGTTGTATAAAATTTAATTTTTACATTGAATTTTACACAACACGATGTTTTTCTCTTTCCTTCTTTCAGTGAGAGTTTAAAAAGAGGAAATATTTTACGCTTTTGTAATTTTCTGATTTTGAATGCTTTAGAAAATTAACATTCAGATTTGTTTTTCACTAACCCACTAAAAAGGACCCAGTAAAAAACATCCATTGACCTTACAACATTCATATTTTTTATAAATTTGTGGTAAGTGATATTCATCGATCCCTATCATGGCAGTTTCTACCTCGTCTGCTCAAATTCTTGGATGCTACTCTCTATGCATTATCATGATTTTTCAGAAAGGAATATTTTTGATTAACATGCATTGTCTTAACACGGTGCTCAATAACAATGGTATTGTGAATCACAGGTGATTCATAAAAATAGGTAATGTGTTCAGGTGACCTAACTGTACTCTTATCTTCCCATATCCCTACCATCACTGTGAAGGTACGCGTTTGGGCAGAGTGGTTACAAAACTATTGCAAAACTTCACAATCCAGAGGGAAAACAGGGATTAAAGCAGGTGCGCTTTATAACCGAAACCACGTGACCCTGCTAACCTCCCTTTCTAAAATCTAGCAGGTGTTTGTTGGATTTGTTCTCTGTACGTTGCAAGCTACCTGAAGAGAAGAGCAAGATCGCAGGCATCTGTTTTCCGGATAAATCCAATTTTTTGTGTGATGCAACGGTTTTTACCTTCTTTGTTAATTTTCATGTTTTATGTACATGTTGAAACGGAAGTGAATGTTTGTAGCGCGTGCAAATTCTTCAACCTCGAAATTAATGACTCTGAATAGAGTTGTTTGAAAATTTCGAATGAAGTGCGTAGTTATGTCCGGTTTAAATGAGTTTGTTTGTTGCTTTCAATACTGACCAGTGCAGACCTAATGATTTTGAAGCGGTCGAACATTTCTCAAGAAACTTAATCAACTTTGACATCATTACACTTATTTCGATAATAATGAAAATTCTGTTTAAAAATGTCAGTTTGGGGTGGTAGCTAATAGCATATCCTTAATTTTTTATACATTATTTAAATTACTGTTATAATAAACGGACGTTTTGAATAAATCTATCGCAAACATTTAAAGTTTTTAAATTTAATAAAAAAGTTTATTTATTAAATTTTTGAAGGTAAGACTATACATATAGCCGTTAGAAGACAATGCCGTTTCCACTGTGGCTGAACTGTTAGGGTACTTTTCTTGTGATCCACAGGTTTTGTATTCGATTCTCGTTATGAGTACATAAAGGAAGCTCTGGTATGCATAGATCTTCGTAGTAGATCTGCATCAACTTTAAATAACAGGATCTTCAATTATACCTCGTGAGCAATAATACCGTTCCTATTTTTAATTATCTACCTTTCCTTCAGCGATACTCAGCTCTGACGCCATTTATGTACTAGGTTTTCTAGCATATAATGCAAATACAACTAGAATCTTGGTTTTGGTGCCATTCATTTCGTCTTAGACAATGAAGTCTCGCCTCTGCCTAAACTGTCCTCGTGTTCCGCGGAGTACGGGCAAGTTAAATATGTGAGTCAGCAAGCCCTTTCGAGAAGTTGGTGGTAAGGGAAGGAGGGGGTACAGTCCCTGTAAATGCCGCCCCCCACTAGATTCCTGCGCAAATTGGGTGGTACTTCCGGCCGTTCAAATAGATGTCTTACACTTTCGGGTAGGTCGGGCAGTCTGGATCGAAGAAGAGGCCAATGGAAAAATCTAGAATTTCAAAAATTCGAATTAGGAGTGACAGGTGCACAGGAATAGTCGAAACCACTTTCCTCAATAATTGAGCACACCCACTCTAGTTAGAATCTTGATTTTGGTCTCATTTGATCCGCCTCAGGTCAATGAAAAAATTAGATATTTCGAAAATTCGAATTAGAAGTGACGATGCATAGGAATAATAAAAAGAAAAGCAGAACTACTTTTCAACATGATCGAGCACTTCCACTCCAGCCAAAATCTCGATTTTAGTCTCATCCGACCCGTCTCAGCTTAACAACAACACAAAATAAATAAAACTTACACCACTTTGCCTATCAAAAACAATAAATGCATAATTTGATATCATTTTCGCCGAAACAATTAAAACTGGTTATCAACAATTTTGATTAAATGTGTGGGTGTCACATAGTGACCACTAGTCATTGGTGAACGCACAAAGCGCGGGTGAAATGGGTAGTCATGAGATAAGGAAAAGAGTGTAATACAAGTTTATTAACTGATTGAATGTTTTAAAAAAAAAAAAAACGTCCTATGGGCGCCCATGCCTCTGCCCGAACCTTTTACTTTTTAGCTATTTTTATTTTTTATTTACTCCCACATTCTTTCCATTGCATCTTAACTTTATTAAAATGGGAAACTAAATCTTTCCAAACGAAATAAATCCTTTTCCAATTACAACAGCTCACTTGCGTTCCGAGGTGTTATCAGATCTGAGAAACTGAAGATGTTTCGGAAAGAATCGCAGGAAGTGCAATGGATAACGCCGCCCGAGAGTTTTAACTCTGGGTTTGCATCCAGGTCAAGAGTTGACATTTCGTCCTGCGTCTATTCTTTTGTTCCAAGAAAAATCGCGTAGGTACGGGTAGGAAGGCTCTTTTCGAACCTACCCGTCATTCAGTCGCTACCATGTAAATTTGGTAAGGTTATCAATTAACTAAAGGTTAGGCTATTTATGTAATTGGAACAAAAACATAGGCGTAGCCAGAATCTCGAAACAGAAGATGGGGCGACGGACCAATGGGGGATTCTGATAGTGTGTAGTAGATATTGCTATTAGATATGTGGTGTGGGTGTCAATGGGTTTGTGCAAACCAATAGGAGAGTATGACCCCGACCCCTCTTGGCAATCTCATTGTATGAAAGAATATAAAACTCGGGGATTGAACCCACTGCTTCATCCTCATATGAGAGTAAAATAAATACATTTTTTATTTTAAATTCTCTAAAAGTTTGTAGTTTGAGGGTATCGTCACTGACGTAATAAAGTGGTTTGGTGTCCGAGCAGAACCTTTGCATTTATTTGCCAACGTAAAATGCTGTTTTCTATATCAACTTTCTTTTCACCCATGGTTTAAAATTTCAAAAATATTTCATAAATTTAAATCATAAGCAAAAATATTTCATAATATTCTCATTCAAAAATATTCAGAAATGTTGTGTTGTAATTGTTTTTTAAGTTTCAGTACATAGTATTTTTATGAAAAAACTGTAGTGTCTCACTTTTTGTCAATTTAAATATATATATATATATATATATATATATATATATATATATATATATATATATATATATATATATATATATATATATATATATATATATATATATAAACAGCATAACACAGAAAATAAGAAATGTTCTAATATCTCCAGCTTACACGCCCTTTCAATTATTGTATGCTTGATAATAATTATTTAGTCTTATAAATGTTAATGTTGGTAATTATTAAATGAATTATCAACTGAACAATTACATAGTTGAACACATTTATTACAAACTTGAAGATGAAGGAAAAATCCATTTTAATATTAATATTTAATTTTGTTTAGGAGTATTCAAGTTTATATATATATTTCACCCATGGTTTAAAATTTCAAAAATATTTCATAAATTTAAATCATAAGCAAAAATATTTCATAATATTCCATTCAAAAATATTCAGAAATGTTGTGTTGTAATTGTTTTTTAAGTTTCAGTACATAGTATTTTTATGAAAAAACTGTAGTGTCTCACTTTTTGTCAATTTAAATATATATATATATATATATATATATATAAACAGCATAACACAGAAAATAAGAAATGTTCTAATATCTCCAGCTTACACGCCCTTTCAATTATTGTATGCTTGATAATAATTATTTAGTCTTATAAATATTAATGTTGGTAATTATTAAATGAATTAAATGAATTATCAACTGAACAATTACATAGTTGAACACATTTATTACAAACTTGAAGATGAAGGAAAAATCCATTTTAATATTAATATTTAATTTTGTTTAGGAGTATTCAAGTTTATATATATATATATATATATATATATATATATACTGGTTGAAAATAAAATCCCAACACCAAGAAGGAGTTGTGCTAGATAAACGAAATTTGGGAGGCGCGTTTTTGCACATATGAAAGATGCCTATTCAAATTTCGCGCTAGACGAATAAGAGTCGCTCTAGTAGCGCCACTATGATCATGCAAATCACGTTTGCTTTAAATACGCGATGTAAACTTCGTGAGCCTTATTTATCTTCCGGATTGGACGTTGTGAGCTGGGTTTGAGTCAAGAATGCCTTTAAGGAGACGAAGAAGGCAGTATCAGCAGCTTAGTGAGTTTGAACGAGGCTATAATAGGGTTACGAGAAGATGGATTTTCTTTTCCGCGATACTGTAGGAAGACTTGGCAGGGATGTATCTATTCACTGGGCATGATTGTTGCCAGCAGTGGTCACGGGAAGGCACTGTCTTAAGAAGACCGGGGTCTGGCCGCACACGGGCCACTACTGAGAGGGAAGACCGCTGTATTCGCCGCATAGCTGTGGCGGATCGTACTGCATCTGCAGCAGCAATTAGAGCTTCTGTTGGCCCTAGAGTAACACAGCGAACTGTAAGAAATCGATTAGTTAAGGGACAGCTCCGAACCAGACGGCCTGTAGAATTCATATCACTAACTCCAAATCACTGTCATCTGCGACGTCAGTGGTGTCAAGCTAGAGCCCATTGGAGGGCGGAGTGGAGATCTGTTGTATTATCAGATGAGAGCCGTTGCTGTCTTGTGCCAGTGATGGTCGTATGTTAGTAAGAAGGATGCCAGGAGCGCGCTTGGAACCAAGCTGTCTGCGGCGTAGACACACTGGACCTACACTAGGAGTTATGGTCTGGGGAGCCATTTCCTACGACAGCAGGAGCACTCTCGTCGTTATCTGAAGCACCTTGACAGCAAATTTGTACATCAGACTGGTGATTGAACCGATTGTGCTGCCATTCATGAGCAGTATTCAAGAGGGTGTTTTCCAACAGGATAACGCTCGTCCTCATACCGCTGCTGTCACCCAACGTGACGTGCTTTACAGAGTGTCGACATGTTGCCTTGGCCTGCGATATCACCAGATCTTTCTCCCATCGAGCACGTATGGGACATTATTGGAAGACAAATCCAGCGTCATCCACAACCAGCATTAACCGTTGCTGATTTGACTGACCAAGTGCAACAGACATGGAACTCCATTCCACAAAATGACATACGGCACCTGTACGACACAATGCATGCACGTTTGCATGCTTGCATTCAAAATCGTGGCGATTACAGCGGCTATTAATGTACCACCATTTCACTTTTGAAATGGCTCTTCTCGCGCATACTTTAACCTGTGACCTGGAAACTTTAATCAAATAAATATGTTAACTACACAATTGCTTTGCCTAAATTTCATTCCTCTAAACTAATTTCTTCTTGGTGTTGGGATTTTATTTTCCGCCAGTGTATATATATATATATACCACATCACGAAAAATTAACGACCTAAATATTTTTCTCACGAAGCTGGTTGACAATCATTAACTTATTTTTCGAATTGTTCGAACGAACATTTTTAATTTCTATTTAGAATAATGTACTTGCATATTTCCCAATCTACCTTCAATTCGCCAGTATCTTTGACGTTTAGGTTTTATTTTCTTTACAAACAAATGTGCCTCTTTCTCAATGAAACATTAAACGGGCTTTCAAAAATGTCTGACATATTATTTTAAAGTTTTATCTAATTGATAACAAGTCAATTCAAAATAATACATTTAGGTTAAGATAATTGGCAACTTGCTGTGGAGAAGATATAAATATAAAAATCTGATGTGAGCAAGCAGCACATGACTTTCCCTGCAGATTCAAATTCATTTTGTAATTTTTTATTTCATTATGTATTAAATTGAGTTTAAATTGCAGAAAATAATATGGATAATTTTCTGATATTATATCCAATTCGATTTTTTATTGCATCTTCGTTTCGTTTGTCAACTTAATTCACTTTAAATTTTTCAGGTCCTTAAAGTTCCAAAAACTACAATATTTCGAGAACGGCTTATTCTACAGTCAGATTTATTCGCTTAGTTGTCAAATTTTACATGTAGAATAAGCACTTAATTAATATATTTAATCAATTTTAGTCATCTATTTCAGAGTTTCACAACCTTACACATATAGTATTTTATTTTAGATCGAATATATTAGATTTGCGGATCATTTCGCAAAAAAAGGCAGATTCTTTTTTTCCGAATCGTGTCAAAATCTAACCAGCATCACAGTATCCTACGAGTGACTTATCTACCCCTGATTAAAAATTTGTTTGCATCGTTCCCTTTATATATATTTCATCTGTGACCACTGACTCTATCTTTCAATTGAACTCTCTTCCTAGTTTTCAAAATTAATAAATATTGTAATTGTTATAAATTTGATTTCCTACAACTATAAATATACGTTACTCGTTTTAAAAATAATACATAATATAAATATGTACTGTACTTTACTTTGAAACGTCTTAGAACATGTATAATAAATGTAAGATTTAAAAAATATTAATAAAGTACGTATAATATGTGTACAAAAAACTAACAGAGAATCCTAAAAAAGAAAAAAAAATACATTATTTCATGCCTCCGGAAAATGTTGAAAATAAATACTGAGTTGGTTTGTAGAGCACAATATAGGCACTCTTCTTCAGGAACGGTAAGTAACCAACTATTGCCGAAGCAGAAAGCCTGCTTATAAATCGTTGAAGAGGCACATATTTTTCCAGATGCAAAATTTCGCAAAGTGGTATACTTGAAACTAGAATAGGTGACAAAGGCATTTATATTTGCTTTTATATTTAAAACTAGGTTGCTCCTCCCCCTGCTTACTGACGCTCACAACCCCCCCCCCCCCCCCCCCCCCCCCCCGTAACTCGCTTCACGAGTTATTTCATTCCATCTACTACGCAGGCCGCGCAAGGGCCGTCCCCTGCTCACTAGTATTCACCAACTCCAGGCCTCGCTTCCCGAGTTATACGTTTTGCCCCTTGTTCTTAATACAGTGACAAAAAATCGTTTTTTGCTTGTTTAAATCAATAATTTAAACATTACTTCTTTTGAAATGGCAACAGCGTTATTTTTATCCGATTGTAGTCAAAATAAAAGGCACATATAGCAATATATTTTAAATCATCATACTAACTTGCAAATCATTTGATGCCATAGGTCCGGCGCCAGAAAATTTCTTGACAGAAAATTTCTCTATTTTTACAGTATTTGGTCATCGGCAGCACCTAGCTATTTTTAACACTTTAATATAGTTAAAAAGTGTTTATGACTTTGTTCATTCTGCCTATCTGTCTATCCTTTCGCACGATAACTGCCGTAAAAATGACTTTATCAAAATGAAACTTTAGTATGTTGTTCAGACGGTCAGTGGGACATATGGGAAAGTTCTTTTTCATTTATATTTAGTGTTGTATCCGTCCTAAAACCGCTTTATTTTTGCTTAATTTATGTGCATCTGTATTCTGAAACAACGCAATTACAATATATTTGAGTTTAAATGATCATCAAACTTTGATTATTTCTACAACGAAGCCTAGTTTTAACGTATGCAGAATGTAAACACACCAAGCTGTAAGATGAGTTGTATAAGAATTGCTGAATTGCTTTAACGCAAAATTATTTAGCTCTGGAGTCTGCAATATAGCTGATATGAATGAAACATTCATTGATTTTATATAGAGAAGCAGACTTTTTCGATAAAGTTTTAAGCATAGCGTTAAATTACTTTTACCTCCAAGGTTTTAAGTTTTTAAGTAAAATATATTATTGTAGTATTGTGATGAATGAAAGGAATGGAATAAAAGTGTATGAATGAAATATTTACTGTTTTTACATAGAGATCCAGGCGATTTATATTTCAGTGGCGTCATTTGAATAAAGTTCATTTATTTCGCTGAAATTTCAAGTTTTCAAATATAATAAATTATTGTAGCATTGTGATAATTTTAAAAATATTACCACTGAATGTATCGCAGTTTAGAGATGTTTAAATAAAATTTCATTGCAGTTAGAAAGTGTTTCATAATCAATGCTTTATGCATGATTGATCTTTCTTGTTTAATATAGAAAGATATGGATTTGGTTCCATATAAGAGGAATTTAAAATTATTTTCACAGAAATTTAAAAAAAATTATATGGTTTAAAACATTATTTTGCTCAAGTCCCCTACTTTATCTTGGATGCTCTAAATAGATGCTAAATAAGTAATCTTCCTTATTTGTTTATTGTTTACTGTAAACCTGAAAATTTATGAAAATTCCTTTAGAAAACCTGGAAAAGTCAGATAATTTAGTTTTAGAAATAAGTTTTAGAATAAGTTATAAGTTTAATTTTAGAATATTGAGTATGAACTCTGTGCTACCCCTTGCAAGGTCATGAAGCAATCGTCAGATATTGGTAATTTTTAGTAAAACATATAGATACCAAATTTATTTTCTATCAACAAAATAATATCGTTGGCTGAAAATAATAAAAAAAAAATATTTTTTACGTAACTTGGAATAATTGAATATTCAGTATTAACTGAATCAGAAATACGTTTTAAAAAAGGAAAAGTTTTACTAAAATCGTGTGGTTGAGATGTTGACCACAACGGCTCTGATTATGCAGTTTTAAATAAATTGTGAAAAAATTGGAAATTCCGAGAAAACCCTCTCTCAATGTGTACTAAAATATTACCCTTTTTCTCTTTTATCAGAATAGTTTCGAAAACTTTTAATTGTATTATTCCATATCAGGAAATATTTATTACCTTATTTAAGTTTTAAAAAATCGCTAATCAAATTTAAGTTAACTACACAAAAAAATGCATTTCGTTGGCAAGCGCTAGGACCTTTGCGCCCTAAGCGACCGCATAGATTTGCCTTTAGACATCTTAAACTTATTGGGGTCCAATGTTTAGCTGGTTTAACTGCTATGGTGTTTGCTTACAACAAAAAGGTGCATATTCAAGCAAAAAAATACACATCCTAATGATAATTTTAATTTTCAATGATAGCTTCTGTAATCTGAACGATTCTTACTGAATTCTGTCGAGATATTTGATAAACGACTTTTTTTTATTATTAATAACAACATAGATATTTTGAAGACAACAGTATGATGTTGTTTAATGCGAGAAACGCAGACAATCCCCAACCCTGTTAGGAGCTAGAATAAAAAAAAGGACGCCAACTGCTTCGTCAATGGCACTCCGTAAGGCAACACAGATAACATTTCCCGTCTACCAAAAACTATGTCAACAGAGCGAGAGACTGACTCCCTTGAAGTTATCACAAAGTATTCAGTTGGCGCTAAAAATAAAGACGCGCCACATTATCGCTTGGCATTTCACTGTAGAGATAATAAAAAAATACCCCCCATTTAAAATATACTTCCTGCTAGCTTGCTGAAAATCTCGTATGGAACTATCAGCTGCGAGCTTGAAACGCTGTTACCTGTCTGGAGCGATGCCAAGGTACCCGCTAACTTCACACAGCTAGATACGGCTTATTTAGAAGCCCATGGGTGATCAACCCTGCAGTTTACCAAGATTTGAAACAGTGTAAATGTTGACAGTAGTTTTAGACTTTGGGTGTAAAATGCAGAGGCGTTTGCTACTTTGTCGACAGTCCCGTGTTTGAAAAGTTTTAAAAATGCTATTAAAGTATTGCAGCACCTAATTTATTTATGTGATACAGTGTATTTAAATCGTTTACAATTGGTTTATTCAAAACGTTTAAAATTGGCGTATTCAAAACGTCTAACATTTGCGTATTCAAAACGTTTAAAATTGGCGTATTCAACTCGTTTAAAAGTGGCGTATTCAAAACGTCTAAAATTGGCGTATTCAAAATGTCTTAAATTGGCGTATTCAAAATGTGTTAAATTGGACGTTTCATCAATGACTGATCTAGAAGGATAGAATATTTTCCCCATCTTCCTAATGACGGATAGGTGCGGGGACGAAGTTGGGAAAGAAAGTTTTCTGAGCAAGGCTTATGAATCAGCCATTTTGGGTCATACATGGTTCCATTGATTAATCTTCGCAGAGAAAAGTACCAAAATATATGAGGCATTTTCCACGAATAACATAGCATTAATCTAACTTTAAACATTATCAAGACGAAGAATCGCACTAATAATGACTACCATTAAATTTAAGATAAGTAGTTTGCGAAGTAGACTTAGCTCTTTGTCGCAGCAATAACATGACAAAGCATCTGTTTGCGTATTTTGTAGTTTTAGAAAGAATAAATTTGATTTCCCTTTAAAAATCACGTTACACGAGAATCTGAGTTAGGCAAAAGCTATTGATAATTTTCTATTGGATTTTTAGCATATTGTAGTTAAGATACTACTAAGTTTTCATAGAATATAGTATTTGTAAATAATTAATATACAAAATTGTTTAAGGACATTGTTGACTACAGTGATTTTCGACTAAGTTTACGTTCCAGATATATTTCTCACCAATTGTCAGTGCACATTTTAGGATTGCTTTACTTTGTTAGTTCTAGCTATTTATATTTACAGAACTTATATATATTTTTCTGTCACCTTCTAATAATATTCTAATATATTTCTACTTCATACATGGCGACCGTAAAACTTTTTCCAGTGGAATTTAGAAATAAGAAAACATTTAAAATCTTATATCTTGTATGTATTCATCTTAAATAGGTAGCAAATTTTAAAATTCTGCATTTCATCTACACTTTGCATTTTTATGTAAAATTATTTTATTTTACTCTCCAATAAATAATACTTATTGAAAATGTGAATTCCAATATAAATTTCACTTGTAATACCAAATCTTTTGCCAATCGCTCAGCCTTCCCAGTCAAAAATCTCACTCTACGCTACTGATTCAAACGAAACTGAACGAAAATTAAATTTTACCTTAAAATTCTCATAAAGTAAACGAGTGAGATTAAATATGTATATTTATATTGTGATTAATAATTTTAAGTTTTGTAGTTCACAGAAAGAATTAAAAGGTGATCCACACAGTGAAGAGCTTATCAAATGAAATAAATTTATATCATTAAACAAAAAAGATCAATCATGCATAAGCATTGATTATGAAACACTTTCCAACTGAAATGCAATTTCATTTAAAAATTTCTAAAATGTGATACATTCAGTGGTGATATCTTTTACATTATCACAGTACTACAGTAATTTATTATACTTAAATATTTAAAACTGTATCGAAATATAAATCATCTGATTCTCTGCAAAATCAATGAATATTTCATTCATATAAGTTGTATTCCAGACTCTAGAGCTAAATAATTTTGTGTGAAAAAAATTCAGCAATTCTTATGTAACTCACCTTGCAATCGCTTGGGATATTTGCATTCTGCATAAGTTAAAATTAGGCTTCTTTGAAGAAATAATAAAAGCTTAGGGATCATTTAAAATCACAACTATTGTAATTGCATAGGCACGGAATTTAGATACACAGATAATATATGTGTGTGTATGTATTCAAAGTATTGGAATCGTGGCGAAGATCGGATCTCGAATTTTCGAAAGATCTACACGTTTTGTGACTTCTAGAACATGAAAAAACTATTTTTAGGAAGACGTCTGTGTGTGTGTAAGGGTGTATCTGTGTATGTTTCTGTGTGTCTGTGAGGATATTACATTCACTTTAATTGAAAAACTAATGGACCGAATTTCATAAAATTTGGTAGGCATGTTTTTTGTGGGAAATCGTGATGTTCATTAGATTATAGTACGATTCGTAATAAAAGAATCTGCCTTCTTTGCGAAATGGCCGGCAGAAATTGCCTTTATCCATTCTAGCTAAAAACAAATGGAACAAATTTAACAAAATTTGGTGTATAATATTTCAATAACCTACAAGTGATTTATATACCAAATTTAACAAAATTTAGTATATAAATCATTTGTAGGTTATTCTAGTACGATTCGGGAAAAAGGAGCGGGCTATTTTTGCGAAATGGCCCGCAAAAATCGTTAAATATAAAAATAAAAGACTACGTGTGCTCAATTATGTCAATTAAATTCCTATTTTATACGTGATTTTTGACAACAAAAAGAATAAGACTAACCCCATTACTCTAGGACTAGCCGTTCTTGAGATATTCTAGTTTTTTCGCGTTTTCGCTACGCCACCTTTGACAATAAGTCCAGATATCAAATGAGAACCAAATTTAAGTTTTAACGTGCAAATTCAATGTCATTTAAAATACTTATGGCTGTTATTTTGTGCAGATAAACTCAAATTATTATTGAAGAAATAAAGAGAACGTGAATATGAGTCTGCAGGGAAAGACATGTGCTGCCCACATCAGAATTTTTAACAATATTACAACAATGATTTATAAAAGTGAACGGGGATTAATTGCGGGTCATTTCGAAAAAAATGTATGATCTATATTTAAAGATCCACCAAATTGCTGTAGAATAAAATGTTCTACAAATTTAAGCTGTGTACCAAATTTTAACTCTCTAGGACGTAGGAAAGTGCATTTAAAATGCCATCAATTAAATTTATCATGAAGAGTTATATAAAATTTAAAAAAAATGAAAAATTGTTATTTACCAAATTATTTTAAAATATGAAGCCACTCCCATATGCAAAACGTTTTAACAAATGGAGAGATATTTATTATATAATATCTCTCTCTTTTCTTTCTGGAAGATATCCCAAAGTCAGAATTTAATTGAATTTGTTTTTTTCCCTATATTAAATAACTTTTTTAATTAAAAAACTACTTAATATATTTTACTGAAATTTTTTTTTATATATTTTATGGGATAATGTGAATATTTCCTAAAAATTTCGAAGCAATTTGTGAATTTTAAATTTGCTTAAAAAATGTTTGAAAAATTAGGTCCCATAGGGTTCAATGTATTTCATTTTTTCAACCCGGGTTCAATAAAGAACTAATTGGGTGATATTATTTATTTATATTCCCATAGGTCCCACAGACCATCTGAAAAACATATTAAAATTTCATTTTGATAAAGTCATTTTTATGGCAGTTATCGTGCTAACAGGCAGACAGACAGAATGAACAAAGTCATAAACACTTTTCAACTATGTTGTAAAGTGTTAAAAAGTAGTGGATATTTATTTAAAGCAGAATTTTAAATTTTTGAGAAATTCCACACTCTCTATCAGTCCGGCCATTCAAATTGTTTCTCTAAGTCTTCGGACGAGACGGATGGTCTGGGTTTTCGACACTCTCTATCAGTGCAAAATTGCAAGTTAAAAGCAGCATGCGTCAACCGTATTTTGAATAGACAATTAGTAGGCGTTTTGGAAATATTTTCGTCTAAAATAACTAAACACGAAAATTTACAATTCTAATGAGATTTTCTTGAAAATTTTCAATGCGAAGGAAGAGGTTGAGGCTGCCATCCTTTCTTAAATAATTTCTTAATAAATGTGAGCTATAGATAGAAAGTCGAATTTTAACTTAAATGCATATTAGACCTCGATGCTCCAAAGTTTGGGCACCACTGTTCTAATTGCTGCTAATGGTTTAGTAATAAACATGTTTCAGATTGTCAAATATTTTAATGTAATAGTATTTAAAAAATATACCTCGTTCAGAGGTCTTTAAAAATATTTAAAAGTACTTAAATTCTTAAGCTATTTTTCATTTTTTTTTTAAAAGCTCTATGAAGTCATAAGTTGAATAGTTAAACATAATTTCAGAAGTTCCTTAACTTTCAAGTGATTCCTGCACCTTCATCATTTTCCTTTAAAATATTTTATATCTTTAAAACGCAATTTTCCATCCGAGGAGTCATCTAATATGTATTTAATCGATTCTTAACTGACAGCTCATCTCTTTCAAATTTTTGTTTTAAAAGGTGCCTGCCATCTGGCTCTGTTTTGACTACGCACTAGGTACGGCTTGGTGCCGCCCCCTCCAGCTTTGCATGACTGTCAAAGCTATTTATATACAAGGCTCTGGTAACTCTGTAGCTGATGTCAAACGCATGCTGCTCAGAATATATTTATGCTGTGGATTTTTAGCGGAAGTTGAATTCTCGTCTGCGAAAGATTTTTAAAAAAAATGAGCGACAGAAGTGAATTAATATGTCGCATATAAAATTCCGAAGTTTAAGTGCGTCATTGAACGATACCTAATATCTTAAGTATATTGCTTTCCAAAATTGAGTTGTATAAAATATAATTTAATAGGTTTTAATATCTTTAAAATGTTGTTCAAAGAAAAATTAAAGAATAACAACAAGGTTTTTTAAACTACAGCTTCAGAAAAATTAAAGAATAACAACAAGGTTTTTTATACTACAGCTTCATCTTCTTAATAAATAAGCTCTACAGCTTCATCTTCTTAATAAATAGCTCTGCGACCACGCGTCGCAGAGCTACAATATTTGGCAATCAGAGACCCGGGGGGGGGGGGGGGGGGGGGCACGTGAAAACCGATTTTTAAATTTTGAATTATTTTTTTTTGTTATTTAATTTCGACCGTTTTTTCCCCTTTTTTCTCCACCATCCAGACGTCGTAGAAAAAAACAAATCACACGGCCGGAAAGAGCAGACAATTGCGAGTAAAAATATATCAATTTCAAATCTCAGAGACAAATTCTAATATTTTTTAAAGATTTTAAAGCAAAAGTCACTTTCGTCTCTAAAAAACGAACTTTCGTTTTTAAATCCTCGCATCGGGAAAAGTTCCTACAATTTCGACTAATAATTTACATTTTTAGAAAGCTCAAACGTCAGGCATTCTGACAAGCCCAATCTGGTCAAGAAATATGAGAAATTAGCTGCAGGATTCCGATTTTAAGAATTTCCGAATTTCAATTTCTCGGCGGCAAGTTTTTCAACTCTCAAAACAAGTTTTTCTCCCATGCCCGCGCCCGGCCATCCTTTTAGTTGCTCTAAGTCGGCTGGCCTGGGCTTTCGACACTCCCATGCCCGCGCAGGCGCACTGCGAGCGGAGACATACGGTGTTTCCATGGAGATTGTGCACCGGGTTAGAAAATTACGTGATATTTTAAATGATGGAATTAAGAGCTTAGCATATGGTCATTATAAAATTTAAATGATTGAATTTGGAGATTATGGAGTTATGGAGGTTTGTCGCTGTGCCTTAAAATTTCATTATTAGTTTTAACATCATTAAACTGAACCAAACTTTGTTAACTCTACGGGGTTGAGGGCGCGGTAGCCCAGTGGTTACCGCGCGGGAATTGCACTCGGTAGGACCGGGTTCGATTCCCGCAACTGCCAAAACTGCCGCCGTGTTCACGCGGAGTGCAATTACGTTAAACATGTGGGTCCGTAAGTCCTTCCGAGAGGTTGGTGGTAGGGGAAGGAGGGTACGGTCTATATTTTAAAGTGTTTGCTTTTTAAAAGATTTTTGGCTCATTATGTTGGATTGAATTGTGGTGATGTATTGTTTACATCGGGTGGTGGTTGGGACCACAATGGAAAAACTTAAACACTGAAGAAATAAAAAAATAAAAAGAAAGTGATGGAGATTGTCGCGGTGCTTTACAATTTCCTTATTAGTTTTAACGTCATTAAACTAAACCAAACTTTGTTAACTCCACGGGGTTGAGGGCGAGGTAGCCCAGTGGTTCGCGCGCGGGAATTGCACTCAGTAGGCCCGAGTTCGATTCCCGCCACTGCCAAAACTGCCGCCGTGTTCACGCGGAGTACGTTCACGTTAAACATGTGGGTCCGTAAGTCCTTCCGAGAGGTTGGTGGTAAGGGAAGGAGGGTACGGTCCCTGTGGATGCCTCCCCAACTGGGTTCCGGTCTAAATTGGGTAGCACTTCCTGGCCGTCCAAATAGTTACCTTACACCTTTCTAGTAGGTCGCTCCAGCGAGTTTGCCATGGTCAGAATTTTCAAGGGTAGCGAATAGGCCGGTCACCGAAGGCGGCTAGTACATAATAAAAGATGCCTGCCTGCATGTGTATCTTTATCATTTGTAACGAAAAATTGAAGCTTTGGACAGCGGCGAAATTTGGTACAGGGGTACTTGAGATCCCTGGACGATATGGCTTGACGAGATTTTTTTAAAATTCGAATTAGTTTAAAAGTTAAAAAGCATTTAGCAAAAAACTCAAGAACAAAAATGACTCATTACTTTTATTTAATATTTATTATAACCTTTATTTAACTCCTATAGGACCAAACATATACTAAATCTAAACCTTACAGCTCTGGCCCGGCTTCTGCGTACGCCAGAGGTCCAAAAACCTAGCCTTGCATCTGAGTGCTTAAGGAGGCAGAAGCCAATTTGTAACAAACTCAAGAAATATGTAAATAATATTGTAAAATGCGAAAGCAGTTAACAAAATGCCGCAGATCCGCTAGATTTAGAACCAAAGCGGACTATAACCGGATGGCAAATGGCGAAAACCGCAGAGAGCATCATTCACAAACGGCCTCTGTGCCGCGTTAGCGCCTGCCTGCGGCGTGCGTGCGAACATTTAAAACCAAAATTCAGCTGAAATTTCGCCATTTTCAATCCACCTATCTAACAGACGATTCTGTTCGAATGCACGCACTTTCTTTCGCAGATGTTTGTTCTACGAAAGATATCTCAGACATTCGGCCTAGACGGTTGATTTTATTCGGCCCTTCGGTTGATTTTATTTATGATTTTGTGGATTTTAGAGATAAATTTTCAAATTATGGAAAAATAACTATTTCAGTATTATAAGTGTATTATGAAAATTTGGCTTAAATCGAACGTAAACTTTCAAAAATGGTATATTTTTTTATATATACTTTCTGTGTCAAAATCAATTTCTTTTTATTTTTTGTTCAGCTCCGTGTCTTGAACTTCAATCGCAGAAAATGGCAAAACACGAACTATCGGATGATAAAATACGAAAATCTGACTTCTAAACTAAACTTTCTAAAAACGAATATTAAAGTAAAAATCTGATATGAGCAGCACATGACTTTCCCTACAGACTCAAATTTATTTTCTCCCCCCCCCTTTTTTTAAATTAAGTTTAATAGTATTAAATAACACCGATAATTATTTGAAATTACACTGAATGTGCAGTTTTATTTCAATTTTCATTTTAATTTGGCGACTGGACTTATATTTTCAAAGGCGATAAGGCAAAAATACGAAAAATCTTAAATATCTCAAGAACTGTTAATCCTAGAGTTGTGGGGTTGGTCTTATTCTTTACGTCGTTGAAAATTATGTAATAAACGAGCATTTAATTCATACATTTGAGCGCACTGTCTTTTTTAGATTTTGGGAATTTTTGCGGGCCATTTCGCAAAGAAAAAAAATAATTGCAGATTTTTTCTTCTTTTTTCTAAATCGTACCAAAATCTAATCAGCACCAAAGTATCCCACAGGTGATTTGTCTACAAAATTTTGTGAAATTTGTTCAATTAGTTTTCAGTTAGAGTGGGTGCATACGTTTTTGCGAGCCACAACAAAAAAAAGTAGGTTTTTTTTTTTCAGAATCGTACCAAAATTTAACCAGATCCAGGTAACCCCACATGTGACAATTATGTACCAATTTTGTGAAATTTGGTCAATTAGTTTTTAAGCTAGAGTGGATACATACATTGCACAGACACACACAGACATCACGCTACAAATAGTTTTTTCAGTTTCTAGATGGAGTACTCGAAACGTGTAGATCCGTCGGAAACTTGAGTTGCTATTTTCGACACGATCCCAATTCATTACTATGTATGGTAAGGAAAATAAAAAACAAAAAATAAAACTTTTCTAACTAAAAGAATCCCCCCCCCCCCCCCCTCCGATTTCAAGAGTATTATCAACGCGCATATTTAGAGCGTAATACACCCGCATTATACAACTGGCACAAACTGTGCATGAAAGAAAAAAACGTAAAATCACTAGGTAAATTCGATCTAGTTTTTTAAAATACTGTATTTTAACCTGTCTGGTTAAACATGTCAAAAGCAACAATGAAATATCCCCGTATTGGATACGGATACCCTACTCGGAAGCTAGCATTAAACTCCTAACAAAACTGATTTCCCCAAGCTCCTCAATCGATTTCAACTCTCCTTTCAGCTGTTTACAATTTCCTCCACAAACATTTTTTTTTCCTATCCAAATTTCTCGGTCCTGTCGCGACTATCGGTATGCAAAATGTACGTGACGGGCATGATGAATTCCAAACCCCGCTGAGTTAGTTACAAGACTACGGTTGCCTTCCACGTGTCTGACCGGATTTTTAACTCTGTTCTTTATTTTGCTTTATTCTTTATTTCATTCCCACACGCGGTCAGTTTGACTTGGCTAGCTGCAGACGATGAATCTGTTGAAGTGACCCCCCCCCCCCCTTTATCTTGCCGCCTATTTCCAGTTTAATGTGCGGTCATCTCGCTGAAAGTTCCGGATCCAAAAAGGAGTGGGTGAAAACCAAAAACTATATATTTGTCCATGTTTTAATCGTTATTATAATATATGCTGCCGATTCTTGAGATATTTTAATCTATCACTCTCTTTAAAAATAATTATAAATAATGTAAAACCGTTTTTAGAGCGATGGGGGGGGGGGGGGGGGTGAGGATAAGTGGTTAACAAACTACTACAAAACATACAATTTGTATTACAGTGATGCCCAATTAGATTTGAAGTCAGAAAAAAAAATCATAAATCTATAAATTTTTATCCTTACTGATCATCTATCTCATCGTGGTGCCAAGCCGAAGTGGCCGTGAATATTGTTGCAAAAAGGAATTTATAATGCTGTTTTTACGATAGACAGATATTCTGGCTGTCGCCTTATCCAAAATTACTTTTATTAAATTCCTCTTCAAGGAAATTATCTGGTTTTATACCAATGAAATCGTCCTGTTCTACTACCCACCTAATATGATCATATTTTATGAATTTAGAAAATTAAATAATTGAATATTAAACTGCGCGTTTTTTGTACATTTTTCTTTTATAAATAGGAATTTTTTTCTGAAATATTTCGCGGTTCTCTAGCATGAGCTTCTGGCACCTTTAATTTGTGAAACATTGGTTTAGAACTTATGATCCCTAGCCCAAGGTCGCCCATAGAATAGTGAACCCCACTCGAGTGGGGGAATGGCCACCCAATTTTTTAAGGGTTGGTGAAGCATGAAAGATTCACAAGAAGAGAAAAATCCATTATCAAAGGGGGCCCGTGATATACGGTTTTTTTCGGGGAGGGGGAGCATAATTTGTATGGGCATCCCTTGCCTAAACATCCACTGAGTTAAGCTGACTACATGTGATTCAAGAGAACTATTGTAAACACCCAATAATCGCCATCTGATATATTTGTAACACTTATAAATCATACGTTCAGCCGTATAATTTAACAGGCAGCGACACTTTTTCCAACTTGTTCCACATTATCTCATCACAAACATCTTATTAACATCGTAAGCGCACATAATCATGAACGGCATTTCCCACGACCGCCGAGATAGACCACGTGGTCTCTCGATCCGCATTCCACTTGGCATTTTTACCCGTTCGTTCGCTGGACCTGAATGGGAGGGATTCCTTCGCCTTATATGGACT
Organism: Amaurobius ferox; assembly: GCA_951213105.1. Taxonomy (NCBI): domain Eukaryota; kingdom Metazoa; phylum Arthropoda; class Arachnida; order Araneae; family Amaurobiidae; genus Amaurobius; species Amaurobius ferox. Next base: position 29,530,411 of record OX578142.1, read on the forward strand.
TTCGACGTTACTCGAAGCCGCTGAAGGTGGCGGAGTTGATGCAGCTAGAATTTTTCACTGCCATGGACGTTGGCTGTTTCGGTATGAAAATATACTTTTTTTTTTCGCCTTTTGAGTCATTGATGCAACAGTGGCTGCATTTTTTTCTATTTTTGCACAGAAACTTTTTTCTATATTTAAAAACTATACACAGTGACGGCACAGCACAGCTAAAGAAATCTACCCCTAAAATGGCCTCTCAAAGAAAATATCAGCAACCACATTTAATCGAAATACATTTCCATTGCAAATAACAGTATCCATGGGCCGATTTCGCGCTTATTATACACACGTCAGCATGGAATAGCCGATCCCTGCAATACTGGTGAAGCGTGACAAAATAATTTGGGCAAATATAAAACTAGGGACCAAAATTACTAAATAAAAAATCTTTATGCTATACATATATTTTAACAATGTTACAAATAAAATATAATAATTGATTTGCAATGAAAACAAATTAGTGACATTATGCTATTACAGTGAAATCAAACAAATTAGTGACATTATGCTATTACAATTATGCTAGTAGTGACATTATATATTACAGCGAAACCCCAGTTTTGCGTTTCTCTATGAAGTCAATTCTAAAACGTTATACGCTGAAAAATTCAATGTGCGGAAACTCTATTTAACTAGTATATAAAAATCAAGAAACCATCTGAGAAAATAAATATACCACTCATCAAGCTTTACTCTTTCACTTATTAAAAATTTAATTTATGATTTACATAAAAATATTCTAAATGTATCAAAAATTTTAAAATCCCATAATTTAGAGATTCTCTAAATCGAATTTGCTATTAACTTTTAAAATGACTCTCTAGAGTCCTCACACATAACCACTGTTTGTGCATAAAAAACGATTAAGACAAAAAACATAAATTACGTCGTGGAGGGGTGGAGGGAGAAGGAAATTTCAACTTTTCTAAAAAAAAAAAAAAAAAAAAAAAAAAAAAAAAAAAAAAAATCCCCGCAGAATAGACACGTCTACCCGGGTCTTAAATAACAGAAGTTGCATTCACATTCTCTTTTGGTTCCATTCCTAACTCAATATCACCTGACGGGGTAGACATTTCAAGATATGTCTCGCCTGAAAAATATGCCGGCATTTGAGGGTCTGACGCCAGTCGGAACTAAAACATGCCTGCATCTCCCTTCGGTTATATACAAAGAGAACATTTTATACAGTTATTTTGAATAATATATAGTAATTAACATAAAAGTTACTTGATCGTAAATTATTTGGGTAAACACTATCTTGTCTCCCTTGACGCTTCGTCACTGATTTTTCTTTTCGTTATTGATAATGTGCACGTTGGGCCGAAGATGAAAAGGCCGATTATGCCCCCTTTTTTCGTGTACTGATCTCGGACCTCGTATTTAGGTCTGCCGGGGACTACAACTATACCGGGCCGCAGATAAGGTGAAAAACTTACAAAATAGGTAGATTGTACGGGGCCTGCGCACTTATAGGAGCCCAAAAATTCTGTCTGGCACTGCTGTATATATGCCATTCATTTGCATCAAGTATTTTTAACATGGTATCTATGTAGAATATAAAATTTGGTGTACTACAATACTTATTATTTCACGCCATTTTTTTTAGCAAAATTGCGCTGCCAGCTGCCCATTAAATCTTGAACAGCTGTCAATGTTTTAAGGTGTCTTTTGAGTGATCTAATCCTTTCAAAAACTGCCTCACAATTTTATGAGACACCGGAAACCCAAATCCCACAGGAAATTATCACCAACGGACCAAAGAGCAAGCACTACTTCGATACATGAACGAAAGTATGAAATAAACGGCGCCTTTGCAACGGCTTGTTTTGTTAACTATAATTTTGTTTTTACCATTTTTGAGAATGGGTTTAGTAAAAGAGTTTCGGTTGGTCCCTTGAATATTAATCGCTGCCGGAAATAAAATGCCCCGCCTCCACAAAATTATTCACTAAGTATTTAAAGGTCTTTTTTTTCCCCTGTTACGTTTCACGCTCTCGCGCCATTAAGACTATAATTACCGGATGCCTAATCCTTTACCGCACTCTTTTTATCTACGCGGAATTGCGTCTCACTTTACCTTGTGGAGTGCGTTTGTGTCTTTTTATGATAAACGACGGTTCTGAGGAGGCTTGGGATTTTAGTATCGGAACACTTGCTCCAGGATTTAAACCTGATTCAAATGAGTGGCGTGCGTGCATAGACGTAAAATATATATGTGTATGCTGGTGTATACAGGGAGATGATGCATGGATGCAAATGCACCGCCAATATTATATAATTTTAAAAATTACTGCTTTTATATTTTGTGAAAATGTTATCTATGATAGTCACATCGAAAACCCCAAACAGTGACGGAGCTAGGTTCGCAGCCACCGCGACTGGGTGGGGTGGGGGGTACGCAAGTGGTTAGGGAGGATTTGAAGGCGCAATGTTAATGGCATGATAACATTAGAGCTAAAGTGGAAAGGGGAGGTAAAACCGTAAAAGTGGTGCAATATTTTAAGCTGCAATGGGAGGGTGCGCAACCAAACCACACTCCGTCATAGGCGCCGACTACGGGGGGGCAGAGGGGCACGAGCCCCCGCTGAACTTTTCCAGAGGGGGCAAAGCCCCCTCTGGGAAATTTCAAGATTTTTTTCTAACTTTATATTTTACTAAATACCAAAAAATGAAGTTTTTTAAACATAAAAATATTTGAAAGAAAATCCTATCAACGTAAATGTCACATCTCAGTCACAGTTCAGTCTTGTTCACATCTTCCTTACCATAGCTCCCTTAAGGGGACGCTTCAGTTAAAAAAAAATCACCGTTCCCTTGAAAATTGCACCCGGTGGCTCAAGAGATGGGCAGTTCCTTTTTTCAAATGATTGGCATCTGATAGGCCAATGAGAGTAAGTAAAGGTGACGAAAGGCCCTTGGACCTCTATAGTTTATGACTTGCTCGCCTGTCCAAGAGGATAAAGGGGGGAATCTTAGAAGGGTGTGTGGTTTGGGGGACGAAGTAAATGAATGAAAGAATGAAAAAAACGTAACTGGAGGCTTTTCCCACTTACTGAAAGGAAAGTTTCCTATCCATTCTATTTCTTGTCAAGGAATAACCAAAGAGTTCTCCTAACCGATTATTATATAATTATAATAAAAATATATATATATATATATGTGTGTGTGTGTAACTTCAATGTGTGTTTTGGAGACTAATCTAGATACAACACTAAAATGTGTGTATTAAAAAACTGGAATTAAAAATAAAATTAATGATATTTCTATGCCTATGAGTCCAGAGCGATGGTATAAAACTAATATTTATTTAGTCATTTTGAATATATCATTATTTCCTTTTTAAATAGTATACATTAGAGTGCATTGTATGAAATTTGAAGTTTGAAATGGACGATACAGCACTAAAAATATGTGATATTCTACATACCGCATTTTTTAGCCTTGCAGAATATATTTGGAAATTATAGTATTTAGCATGAGAATTCCATGTGTTGAAAACGATTTGTTTTAACCGGGGTTACTCGGAAATCTCGGGTTCTGCATAGTAATGAATAGAAATGGCGGTTGCCACTACACGGGCACTGCGGAACTGCAATTCTATTCAAATAGCTAGTCTCTAGTAGCGGTACTGCACTTTCACGGCGTTTTTACAGAAAAATTATTTCATTTGTTGACATAGTAACTCAATAGAGACCTATATAATAATTGTCCTGCATGTGTTTTGTTTTTATAAACCCTTCAAAAGCTCCGGTGGCCTAGAAGACTAAATCTTTGTATACTCAAAAATTCAACTTCGGTACAGAACTTAACACAGTCGGAATTTTGAGGGAGAAAAACTACTGGTTCACCGAATATTTATACAAACAATAAAAATTATTTACAAACAAGAAAGGAAAAATGATTTCATTTATACAGATACTGTAATTCAATAAATACCTGTATAATTATTATTCTGCGTGTATTTGTCGTTCCAAACCCTTCAGAAGCTTCCTGTGACCTAGAAGACTAAATCTTTGTACACTCATAAATTCAAATGCGGGACAGAACCTAACGCAGCAGGAATTTTAATGGGAAAATCTAATTGGTTTACCAAATAGTTAAACACTAGCTGAATATTCATTGAAATTCAACGGCCTCCTAATGAGCAAACCTACAAAACACGATTTTTTAAATAATTCAATTTTTTCAGTTGTCTTTTTCAGACTGTTCACTCATGCACCAAATTTCAAATATATGTCTAATTTTAGACTGAGCATTTCTCAGTTATTCAGCCAATTAAACATTTAACACACATGTTAAGCACATGCGCATAGGCGTATTTAACCCCCCTTCGAAATTAAAAAGTTTCAAAATGTTTCCTAAACACATATGTGATAAAAGATATTTACTCAATCATTCAGTTTGTCATTCTGGAGTCCTTGAACTAGAAAAGCAACCCGTTTTTATCTTCAATAAATAAATAAATAAATAATGGGAATAAGTAAGGAGTTTTTAGAATTTAAGAATTAAAAAAAAAAATGTGTTCCGGCTACTGCGTCACTGCAATAATCAATAATGGGGGGAATTATCTAAATTTGGAGAAATCCCAGTTCTTGGAGCCGGCAGAAGAAAAGGAAAAGTCGAAGATCAAAAGTCAGTTATTTAGAGACTAGAGGTCTGCACAGGTCTAATTTAAAAAAATTTCCCGGTTCAAAAATGTCAAGATTTGACTCGTCCAAAGCCCGAAATTTTTTCATTGGAATTCACCTGAGCCGTACCGTAAACACTCAAAACCAACTCCAACGCGGACCAGCCTGAATATTTTCAATACATTGAAACCTGTTGGCTTGTATGCGAATTAAAATTTGCCATTTAAGGAATTAAACACAAGCTCATCACATATAGTATTAAATGTAAAGGAACCCAAATTTTAAAATTAATTTCAAATTAAAAATAATTAAAGTCAAGAATGAGCATTAATATAAAATGAATTTTTATTTATCATTTTGGTTGAAGATGAGAAGGGATAAAAAAGACTGGGATTATGTTTTTAAAAATGCTTTCTTCATTTATCAGTGAACAGTGTTGATTATTTAGTTAGAACTACTCATCAGCATCAAAGATTCTTTGCAGCAGTAGCAAAAGAAACATGTCATATGCCACAATTGTTAGTGATTAAAAACTTTTCAATGCGATTAAACTTTCTATGTAAATATAGATAGATAATATTTCCTTTAATTATGACATAATTATGAATATTTTTAAAATTTAATAATTTTAGTAAAAGTGTAAGATGTTTGGAATAAATACATTCAAGGACAATAATTCGCATTATCTATATGTTGATTTCAAATTATGACAGTTTGCTCAGATAAATTTTTATTCAACATTTGTTATAGGAAAGAAATCGTCGGAACTGTGTTTAAGAATAAAATGTATTTAATTTTGATAATTTAGAAACATTCGAAATCTAAGAACTGAAATTAAAATCATAGAAGAAATTGCATAAAATATCAGTGATAAATTTTAAAGTAAACAGTATCTTGGATTTCTTATTTTCATTTATTTATTGGATTTCATATTTCCACCACCAGACAAACAATCACAGTACAAAAGAGATTAAACTTTTTTGCGACAAATTTAAAAATAAAACAAATTGAAACTGGCACTTGACCAATGATAATAATCTAATGATCATTTCCTCAAAAATTAAATTTGGAATGTATTTCTTCCCTATTCAATTTATAAATCACATGATGTTACGAAACATGACAATTGGTGCATCGGTGTATATTTATACTGCTGTATCCAGGCCAGAGCATAATTTTTGTTCTCTTACTATAGCTTTACAAATTTGAATGTTGTGAAGAGCAATGTTTAATTTAGACTTCGGAATGTAGTAGAATAAAGAAGTCTTCAATTTCTTATCCAAAATTATAATTTTTCTGTATCGGGTTCTAAATTGACCCATCTGCGTTCCCCGTGCAGAGTAAAATTTTATTGCCTAACTAGCAGCATGCCTGTTCTTCGTACGGAGTATCTCTAAAATGCGATACATTCAACGGTAATATACTGTAATAATTAATTATATTTGAAAACTTAAAAACTTCATCGAAAAAAACGAACTTGATTCAAATGACGTCATCGAAATATAAATCGCCTGGCTCTCTATGGCTTTTTACGGCAGTTATCGTGCTAACGGACAAATGCTAATGAACAAAGTCATAACCACTTTCCAACTATGTAGTAAAGTGTTAAAAATGGTTATTTAATTATCAGCATTTTATGAGGAAGATTCTTTCTTATGCTGCTATGACTTATATAATGCAATGATTTTTTTACTTTCCTTAATATACATAATGTATAAGGAAAGTATTGTGACGGGGTCGAAAATTCGAATTCGAGTTTTCGACGGGAGAGCACGTTTCAAGCATCCCTGATCACGAATCAAACATTTTTGAAGTGATGTCTGTGTGTGTGTGTGTGTCAGTGAGTCTGTGGAGACGATAACTGACGAACAAATGGACCGATTTGAACGAAATTTGGTACAAAAATCACAATCCGTAAACACTGGAAGCCTATTGTTATTATACGCAATCGAATGCTCAGAACCCCCCTAAATTTTCGAGTGAAATTTTGAAAAAATCGTCAAAAAATCAAAACCTCTAATAAAGTTACGCAAATAGACATTTCTTATGTAATTTTTCATTAGAAAACGATTGATTTGAACATAAATTTCAGAACGCTGACATGAACCGTTCTTGAGATATTGCACATTTTTCAAAAAAAATATCAAAAAGTCATATAAAATTAAAAAAAAAATATTTTCTATTAAGAAAAAAGTTCACTTTTCATATGTAATACCATGCGATAAATTGGGTGACATCATTCTCGTGGATCTAGCTCGTTCCATTCAAGAAAAAAGATACTTTGAGTATTACTTTTATATTTGAACGCCAATAGTCATTTATCTGCTGTAAAAATAACTTATTTCTTAGTGCATAACGCTTGGCGATATTTCGGCGACGAATTTGGCGGAATGTCGCCAACTTGGCGACTTTTTGAAATGTTGCCAAATTAACGAAAATCTCGCCAAATGGATAAAAATGACGCTAAATCAATGAAAATGACGACCAATTGTCGAAAATTTAATATCTTGGAAAGAATATTAGTATCTACTATATGAAAAACCTTTTTTTTTACTGTAAAAGTATTAAATTATATACGGAACGTTATTACATTATATAAGGAAAGTCATGTGTTGCCCATATCAGATTTTTTTCTTACATAATGCAATGAATTTACATCATTCACAGTGACAAAACAATGTATAAGATTCACGGCCCTATATGTTCCGGTGTAATTTCTTTCACAGTAAATCCCGAGCAACACCGGGTATTCGCTGCTAGTATAATATAAAGAAACTTAAAATTTGCAATCATGCGCAAATTACTATAGTATACTAAATGACATTGTTAATCAAAATATTCTGTTAAAATATTTAATTTAATGCCCCTAAAAAGAAGTTAGAGAATTTCTGTTCTCGCTATACAAAATTATCTTCACGGGCCCCCCGGTGACCTAAAAGACTGCAATTAATATAATATTTACATTAAATAAGTATGGAACAAATATATGCAAGAAGAAAAACAGTAAACCAGCGCGAGCCGAATTATCTGTACTGATACAATAAAATGTAACGCCAAGGACTTCTCTTTCTTTACTGGACCAAAGTCAAAAGACACCTGCTAAACACCAACAAATGTACCCCTTCGTTCATTTCCCCGATACCAGTCAATCATTCACCCACCCCTCAAATCTCCACACCAAGAATTTTCACCCCCATTTTTCCCCTGGGAGGATAGGAGGTGTGGCTAACGTTGAAAATTGGAAGTTTCAGCAGTTGAAACACGATTTACTATTCCAATATATTAATCCCAAATTAATTCAAAAATCTAAAAAAAATCTTAAAAAGAAGCCAGAAGTATAATCTATTGAACGCTCTTTTTCAAAATGTGAAACGTTTGATAGTTAATTTTTTATAGTGCAATTAAGAAGGTGATGTTTTATCTAAGAAATTTTGACAAATTAACTCCATTTCAAGATATATTTAAAATAAAATTTAAAAAATTGATGACAGAGTTCAATGCATTAAACTGTCTACAATCATGTGCAAAAAACAGAATTTTAAATTATTCATTTGCTAATGTGTAATTAGCGAAGAACTTCCCCCATAAGTTAACATGGGCATGAAAGCTAACTGAAGCGTCGCCTTAACTATATCGCACACTAACCAAGCTGATCTTTACTCCCAGGAAACATGTTTACGCTAATGACAAAAACACCTGGTTACCAGAACTTTTTCGACTGACCACCTAATTCAAACAGAAATGGAATATTTACAGCCATGTTATTGGCATTTTCAAAAAATAGCTGTTTCCCTCCACAGTAATAACTATAAATGATGACCACGAAGTAGGGATGACATATTTTGTCTACCTAAAGAGATCTCATCTGTAATTTCTCCTGGATTCTATATATCAGTGCTGTCTTTACAGGTGGTATCCATCCCGTTTGAAGCTGCAAACCCCGCGGGTAAATTCCTGGTGAGCACCGGACGTTTGACACAGCACCGTAGTCAGGCAAGGGCCAGAGGGAGCTACGTTCACCCCCCCCCCCCCCACACACACACTAGGTATACTCAGCCCATCCCACTGATATAAATATTAAAGTTTTAGTTGTGATAAGAAATGTCAACCAACATGTCATCCAAATTTTGCATAAAAATATTTATGAATTTTTTTTAGAAATTGCTTTGTTTTAAAGATTTCTTAATTTAGCTGAATGTGTGGTTATAGTGATGATCCATTTATTTACATATTTAATTTAAAAATATTTAAATATAGACAATAGTATTTGTATACTTTTGTATTATTGCTGGGTTCATTGTTTTAATTTGTGTCAAAATCACCTGATAGGTAGTTAAGAGCTGATATTAAGCGTTAACGTGTATTAACTTTCAGACTTTTTTAATTAACAGCTTTGCTACTAGTTAATTCTTATATAGTAAAATCCATTGTAATTATTATATATTTTAATATTGATGCATAGTAACTATATGGATTTTCCTAATAAACTCTTAGCTTACAAATATAAATAGGCCTAAAAAGATTAAAAATATTTATTGTACAATAAATAAAACTGCTGATTTCTTTCTTTCGACCCAGTCCGTCCGACCTACCCGAAGGTGTAAGATATCTGTTTAGACCGCCGAGACAATGCCATCTAATCGCTCGGAAGGACTTTCAAACCCACAAATTTAACATGCTCGTACACGAGAACAGTTTAGGCAAAGCCAAAAACTGAACTTGGGTCCTCCTAGTACAATCCTGTGACTTAAACACTTGGTTATCTCACTCCAAAACAGCTGCTTGTAAAACAATAACTTACAAAACTTCCTTGAGGAAAGCATATATATGTCAGTTAGGTGACTACAGTTGCTTCGATGGCATTATAATCCCTTTTTTTTTCAGGACAAAATAACCGTATGAGCACTTAACAACCACTACTGCCGTTCGTTGTATAGTTCGTTCTTGGCGGTTGTTAAGGGCGGATACTGTTCTTTTGGCCTGAAGAAGGGGCTTAAAATGACCACGAACCAATTGTAGTCACCTAACTGACATATGCTTGCTTTCTTCAAGGCGGCCTTGTAAGTTGTTATATCTTTATCGACTTTGTGAATTTTTATATAATTTATCGGATTGTGCCCCCCCCTGAGATTTTGAAAACTCGGCGCCTATGCACTCCGTCACTTGTACCAACAAACAACATATATTTTTATTAATTTATTATTTGTATTTAGTCCTGTAGACAGAGAAACTGACACTTAAAAAAAGTTTTACATCTCAATCGAAATTTTTTTCAGATTCTGTCTGTGCTCAGTTATCTGTCTTGTGGTCGATACTATAAGTGTAAAAAGATTCGGGTTTTTAGGTCACCGGAGGGGACTTCAAGGAAAGGGGCTAGAAATACCATCCCCCCATTTTGTCTACAACTACGGGAGAAATTAAAAATCCGGCTCCATTATTTTCAGTACCGTGGTCGATTCGTCGATGTTATGAGTCTCAAAAGATTGATTCATCCTTCTCTGTCACCGGGGTGGGGAGGGATGGAACGGAGATATCCTATATAATATCCCTCTTTAGGACATCTACAAGATGGAACTGCTTTTTGAAAACTTCATTTTTTCACCCCCAGAGGGAGAAAGCGAAAATCCTAGATTTTGTCTCATAGTTAATAGTATTATTGCTGGGGTAGAAGTAGTCCAATATATACTATATATATATTTTTTAATTAGGAAAAATGCCCTATATTGTCCTATATTTTACATTTAACCAATATTTCCTTTATTTCAATGTGATTTTGCGTATATTTTTCTTTGTAGTCAGAATGTCTGTATATTTACATTTTTTCCCATTTTGCCATCACGTCCAAAATTAGTTCGCAATGTCACACGAGGGGGAAGTTTTTGGCTTTCCTGTCGTTCTCACCCTATCGTAACAGAATCAGTGACGTCGCCAAGACGGAGATTTGGGGGTCATATTCCCTCCCACCTCCAGGAACCTATTGAATTTCGAAGAAATGGAAAACAATAAATAGAGGAACCATGTTTGGTTAAGGAATAAAGGTCGCAGTGGCGTAACACCTGAGCCAAGGGAACTGAAAAATATTTTAAAAAACCATATTAGAAGTAGTGAAAAAGGAACTCAAAATGGAATAATCCTGCTGAAGGAAATTATAATAATCCGTTCGTTACAGTGGCAGATGTCGTTAAGCTAATGGATAACTAATATGTTTGTGTTGTCAATGGGGGGGGGGGGGGAGAATATGCTCCCGCCCCCACCTATTGGATACATGGATATCCTATATCTCGTAGATATCCTCTTTAGGGTATCTGCGGTTGGATACGAAACTGGTACCCAACGGGCACCAGTGGTCTGACAATTGTATCTAGTAATCAATCTTATTTAAGCATATCAGTAACCACTTACGCTAATAAAGGGCTCAAAGCTTAATAAAGGACGCTAATAAAAGACTAATAAAGCCGCTAATAAAGGCCTCAAGTCAAAGGATAATGGTAAGGTGGCAAAATATGCAATTTCTTGCTTGGTAAGATTTTATGAGGCCTGTATGAAATTTCTGAGACTGGTTCGGCTTCATTCTTAGCTGATGCCCACCACGATTGTCAAGCACACTGCATTAGGAATCAAACCCATTTTTTCCCGATGCCTTTTAGCTTATTTCGTACCCTATCTCAAAATTCATTTATCCACTGTATCTAAGCGAACAACTATGCGCATTATTAATATTGTTATGACTCGTTTATGTGTATTTATGTGCTGCCATTGAAGGTCAGTCAAAAATATGAATTTTATACTCTTGAGGGATGCGTGTATTACAGAATACTTGTATCTGTTGTCTCAAGGAAAATGGACAATCTATTTTATTAGATTGGATTCTGTATAGATTCTTTAGTTCATAGTATTTAAGCAAGTGTGTATGGGAGAGGGGAGGTTGCACAGCAGGATATATGTTCTTATGAAACAGTCAGCTCTGTTAGAACCCTTCCTACCATCTCACCTGTTACCCTAAAAACATAGATTATTGGTATAGTAACATGCTTCTGGCGAAATACTTCAGGAAAAGATTTATAATCGCGTTCCTATTGCAGATACCATCATCCACGGAGGAGTTTCGCTTATGTGCTCGTCAACATGGAACATCCGATACCTGCAATGGCAGCAAACAACTTGCTATGTGTCACAATACTGCGAATATCTATGGAGGGCGCCAAATTCAGTCTTACCACTCTGGTGGTTTCAAATTTCTTAAAGATTGGGCTGAGATTGCCCACGGCTGCAACAAACATGTTCCTACTCGCAGGACCTGTCCATAAGATGCATTTTTAAAGTTATAAGTTTTCTTACAGTTCTAGAGAAGTTCTAAAGTTTTATAAGAACTAAACCAGTCCATCGATGTTATCTGCAGTCTGTTATCTGCAGTTAGAGCGATAAAGTTCTTCTGGAAACAAGTAAAGTTCTTTGAATTTGCCATTCCAAAATTTTAAGCTATTTCATTTTTTCTTCGTAATTGACTCTGATCGTTTGAATACCACACAATCAGAAAAAAAAAATCCTTCAAAATAAAGTTTTTGAAAAACCGCGTTATTCCTTTATCGAGGTGATTATTCATTTTTTCCCACAGGATTCCTCTTTCACATTCTCTCCACTCCCTTTCTACCTTCAAAAGAATTCAAAAAATATTCCCGCGCAAAATTCGTACCACCTGCTTGCTCTCTTTCTCCAGCCGGTGTTTTGTAGAAACGAATGTTGTTAAATGTTGTAGAATCTCTCTTCCTTTGAGTCCTCTACTTTCCCTCCTTCATTGAATCCCCTTCTTGGAATCGCTTCCAAAGACTGCGGCTTGGAATGTTGAGAACCTAAAGAATCGAAGGTACGAAGGTGAACTTTATCCGAGCAATCTTACGTCGTATTCATTCATTCCTTATTTCCCATACATATTGGGTGGAATTTCGCTATGAATATTAAGCGGGTCAAAATAGCATGACGCGAAATGTATATTTAAAGCTGGGAAGGAAATACAAATTCTCTATAAAAAGTTTTAAATACTAAATACTTTTGAAATCAACAACCCTCGACAGAAAAGGAAATGCAATAATTCAGTCCCTGGAAGAAGAAATACCAAATATATTTTAAATAGTTTGCGCTCCTAATACATAAGATTAAGATCAATGCTATATATGTTCAAAACTAATTTTTGAAAGTTTCAATAATTTACGTAGCTGTTAAAGTTATTTCACATGTAAAAAATAAATTTTATTTTCAGCACATTACTTATATAATTCCTTACTTCATTTTTTAACACTTTACAACATAGTTGAAAAGTGTTTATGACTTTGTTCATTCTGTCTGTCTGTTAGCACGATAACTGCCGTAAAAATAACTTTATCAAAATGAAATTTTAGTATGTTGTTCAGACAGTCTGTGGATGGGAATATAAATAAATAATATCACCCAATTAGTTTTGGATTGAACCCCGGTTGAAAAAATGAAATACATTGAACCCTACGGGACCTAATTTTTCAAACATTTTTTAAGCAAATTTAAAATTCACAAATTCCTTCGAAAGTTCTATGAAATATTTAAATTATCCCATAAAATATATAAAAAAAATTTCAGCAAAATATATTCAGTAGTTTTTTGGATGAAAATTAAAATAATAATTACACCCTTTATATGAAGAGATCACGTGACCTACTTCAAAATAAAATATGGCATCCATCTTGTATCAAAATCGTGATTTTTAAAGTTCTTTTTAATTCATATTTAGTGTTGTATCCGTCCTAAAACCCCTTTATTTTTGCTTAAATTATATTCATCAATGTTCTGAAACAAAGCAATTACAATATATTTGAGTTTAAATGATCATCAAACTTTGGTTATTTAATTTTCACTTATGGAAAATGTAAACACCAAAATATGTAGAATGAGTTGTATAAGAATTGCTGCATTTCTTTAACGCAAAATTATTTAGCTCATGGAGTCTGCAATATAACTGATATGAATGAAGGAAGCATTCATTGATTTTACACAAAGAAGACGATTTTTTCGATGAAGTTTTAAGCATAGAGTTAAATTACTTGTACCTCCATGGTTTTAAGTTTTTAAATAAAATAAACTAGTATAGTATTGTGATGAATGAAAGGAATTTAAAAAAATTATGAATGAAATGCTGCTTTTATATAGAGGCGGTGTATCTTTGGATGACGTCATTTGAATAATATGGTAGATAACAGTAGATAATAAAAATAAATATGGTAGATAACAGTTTTTCAAATTTTTTAAATAAAATAAATTATTATAGTATTTTGATGAATTAAACGATTAGAAAAATGATTATGAATGAAATGTTGCTTTTATACAGAGGCGATTTATATTTCGATGACGTCATTTGAATAAAGTTCATTTGTGTTCGATGAAGTTTTCAAATATAATAAATTATTGTAGTATCATGGCAATTTTTAAAATATTACCGGGGAATGTATCGCATTTTAGAGAAACCAGGCAATTTATATTTCAATGCTGTCATTTGAATGAAGTTCATTTTTTTCGATAAGTTTTAAGTTTTCAAATATAATAAATTAATGTAGTATTGTGATAATTTTTAAAATGTTACCGAGGAATATACCGCATCTTAGAGATGTTTATATGAAATTGCATTGAAGTTGGAAAGTGTTTCATAATTAATGCTTTATGCATGATTGATCTTTCTTGTTTAAATTAACTATCACAGTTTGTACTATTTCTTTTATTTTATTTAAAAAATACTTTTTTAATTTTTCAAAATAATAAATTATTAATAAATTAAAAAAAAAATACAAGATACGTTTTGAAAACCTGATGTGTAGTAAAATACGAAATACGCATTTTGAAGTATTTGAGTTTACCAACCTTGATGCGAACATAACTAGCATAAAACGATGTCACCAAGAATTGTGGGGGTGGGGGTAGGGATTAGCTGGATCCGATATTCTACTGATAAGAAGTAAATATATTATGTGAATTGGATTATAGACGGATATGAGGTCCAAGATACTTCGTATAAAGTCGACGGATACTTGGATACGAGGTCCAAGATCAGCCCAGAAAAAGATCGGCCTTTTTACTTTCAGCCAGCCCATCGTACGCATTACCGATAATGAAAAATATGAAATCCAATGGAAAATCTCTAGAGATGCGCCGACCGTATGCGGGGCTGATTGGTTTTCTGTTAAACAATAAAAGATTAAATGTGGGTTCCCTCCCCCTCCCCCCCCCCAAAAAAAATGTTTTTAAAGGAAAGAAGTAACATTGATAGAATCAGCGTCGCCTGAAAAAACAAGAAAGATCAATCATGCATAAAGCATTGATTATGAAATACTTTCTAACTGAAATGCAATTTTATTTAACCATCTCTAAAATGAGATACATTCAGCAGTGATATTTAATTATAACAATACTACAATAATTTACTTTACTTGGAAACTTAAAACTTCATCAAAAAAGGCAATGTATGAAATCGTCTGCTTCTCTATGTAAAATCAACGAATTTATTGCATTCATATCATTTATATTGAAGACTCCAGAGCTAAATAATTTGGCGTGAAAAATTCAGTAATTCTTATACAACTCATCTTACAATCGCTTGTTTTGTTTACATTCAGTATCTATTATAATTAGGGTTCCGTGTAGAAATAATCAAAATTTGATGATCATTTAAACTCAGAAATATTATAATTGTGTTAGCACAGAATATACACAAAAATAAAGTGGTTTTAAGACGGATGCAACACTAAATATAAATTTAAAAGATCCTTAAATATCACGATCTTGACACATAAAAAAAAACAAGAAAGATCAATCATGCATAAAGCATTGATTATGAAATACTTTCCAACTGCAATGCAATTTTATTTAAACATCTCTAAAATGCGATGCATTCTGCGGTAATATTTTTAAAATTATCACAATACGACATAAATTTATTATATTTCAAAACTTAAAACTTCATCGAAAAAAATGAACTTTATTCAAATGACGTCATTGAAATATAAATTGCCTTGCTATCTATGTGAAAGCACTAAATATTTCATTCATACACTTTTATCCCATTCCTTTCATTCACCACAATACTACAATAATTTGTTTTACTTAAAAACTTAAAACCATGGAGGTAAAAGTAATTTAACTCTATGCTTAAGCCTTCATCGAAAAAGTCTGCTAAAAATCGTCTGCTTCTCTATGTAAAATCAATGAATGTTTCATTCATATCAGCTATATTGCAGACTTCAGAGCTAAATAATTTTGCGTTAAAGAAATTAGCAATTCTTATACAACTCATCCTTCATCTTCATGTGTTTACATTCTCCATAAGTGAAAATTAGGCTTTGTTGTAGAAATAATCAAAGTTTGAGGATCATTTAAACTTAAATATATTGTAATTGCGTTGTTTCAGAACATAGATGCACAGAAATTAAGCAAAAATAAAGCAGTTTTAGGACTGATACAACACTAAATATAAATTAAAAAGAACTTTAAAAATCACGATTTTTACACAAGATGGATGGCATTGATGATTTAAACTGAAATATATTGTAATTGCGTTGTTTCAGAACATAGATGTACAGAAATTGAGCAAAAACAAAGCGGTTTTAGAACGAATACAACAATAAATGTAAATTTTAAAAAACTTTAAAAATCACGATTTTGACACAAGATGGATGCCATATTTTATTTTGAAGTGGGTCACGTGATCTTTTCATATAATATAGGTGCAATTATTATTATATTTTTTATGGAATAATTTGAATATTTCCTAAAACTTTTGAGGCAATTTGTGAATTTTAACTTCGCTTAAAAAATGGTTGAAAAATTAGGTCCCATAGGGTTCAGTGTATTTCACTCTTCAACACGGGTTCAAAATGACTGGCCTTGAAAGCACTCAAAGCCAGCCCCCAAAGCGGTTTAGTCCGAAATTTTTTTTCAATACACCCAATTTTGTTTTTACGTGATAGATACGTTCCCGAAGAATGCTTGTAAAAAAATATAATGTACCTATAGAAAACTAGACGATTGGTTCCAAACCTAAAAAATCAGCAAAAATAATACAATAAACCATATGAAAATTCTTGTTAGAATCTTCACATTTTAACTTGCTACACATTTTATTTTATAAAGATTGCACATGTAATAAAAATATATTATATAAAGTAAATTTTCATTTGAAAAGGGGGGGGGGAATGCCATTAATTCATGAATGCAAAAATTACGAATCTTGTCCTGTTGCAATACGATCTAAATTTTGAATTTTAATATCCAAAGAAATTGCTTTCCTTTTCGATTTTGTTACAGGCGAATTATGCAACATTGTGTAAGGGCTACCAAAAAATATTTCGGTAGCAATTAATAAAACACAAGTTGATGTTAATTTTTATAAACATCAAACATCGAAAGGTACTTTTCCCTTTTAACACCAAATTCAAAATGCGGATAAAACGGGGAATTTCCCGCAAATAGAAATTGCGAATTCAAAAGAGCACAATCAGGAAAAATCCCGACCAATTGTGAAGTTGTGAGAAGTGTAATACGAAAAGCAAAATTTTCTTAGAATTGGGTCAATCGTGTTATATCGAAACAACTCGCGTAAAAAGAAAATGAATTTTTTTTTAATTCATATTAAATCAAAATCGTGTAAAAAAAAAAGTTCGTGTAAAAACGGAATTCTGTGTGCATTGAAGCCTACTGCCTGGTATGATGATCCAAAACTGCCATTTAAGGAATTAAACACAATAATAATAAATCTAAAAGAAGCCAAATTTTAAAAATCTGTACAAATCAAGAATGAGCATTACTATAAAGTGAGTTTTATTTATCGTTTTGGTTTGATAATATCTCAGAGATTAAATAAGTAAACTGCTCTTCACAGAGATTATGTTTAAAAAAATCACCCAAGTAAATCATCAGTGAACAAACAATGCAATGACCCTCTTGTTAGAGTTCATTAGCACCAAATATTTTTGACTGCAATAGTAGCAAAAGAAACATGTCACATACTACAATTGTAGGTGTTTTTAAAAATATTTCAATGCGATTAAACTATGTAAGTATACATAGATATTATTTTCTTTGATTATGACATAGTTATGTATATTTTTAAAATTTAATAATTTTAAAGTAAAAGCTTAAGATGTTTAGAATACAAATATAAATAAATTCAAGGACAATAATTCGTATTATGTATATATTAATTTTAACTTATAACAATGCTCAAATTTTCATTCAGTATTTGTTATGGGACTGTTTTAATGTAAGAATAGAATTTATTTAATTTTGATAATTTAGAAACATTCGGAATCTAATAATTTAAAATAAAATCACGAAGAAATTGAAAAAAAAAAAGTATCAGAGTTAAATTTTAAAGTAAACTGTACCTTTTGGATTTCATATTTTCACCACCAGTCAAGCAATCACAATACAAAAGCGGTTAAACATTTTTGGGATAAATTTAAAAATATAACAAATTGCAACTAGCACTTGACCAATGATCCGAATGATCATTTCCTCAAAAATTTGGAATGTATTTCTTTCAAGTATTACATTTTTATTTTTTTCAAGTATTACATTTATAGATCAGAATGACATGATGTTACGAAACGTGATATTTGGTACATGGCGTCGTATATTTATTTTACTGCATCCAGACCAGAACATATTATCTGTTACTGTAGTTTCAAACAACTGAAATGTCGTGAAGGGTAACGTTTTATTTTGACTTCGGAATGTCGTCGAATAAGTTCTCCGTTCAGAGCAAATTTTTATTATTATTTTATTATTATTATTATTATTACAACTTTTATTATTTGTAATTTCAAATTATTTTATTTCAATTTTGGGCTTTTTTTCTTTATTTATTTTGACCCAACCCGAATTTCGTAAAGAGTGGGCCAGATAGGAGCCTATGCCCACGGATCAGGCCCGATCCCGTGAAGACCTTTAACTTAGACCCCTTGAGATTAATATAAATTTAAAACTGACACCCCAAATTGAATTTTAAAATGCGTCACTTTTTGTAGCAAACATATATAGACTGGTTGCTAACTTATAGATGTAGCACAAATTGAACTTTTTACTCTCTTCGGAACAATTTTCTGAAAATATTGAACTATTTGTTCAGAATTTCAGATAATTAACTCTACAAAATAATTCGAAACAGCAGAGCCATTTACAAATACACATCCACGGTGACAATCTATGAGTAGACAACATTTCACAAACTCTTAAGTGACATATTTATATTTACTTGTGTAAATCATGACAGCTCCTTTAGTGGCTATATTTAGAAATACCTATGTTTAATAAAAAATTTTACGATTTTATATTTCATTGCTCATGCTTCTTTAATTCAGATCTGTTTATGCTTAATTTTTTTAAATTTAGGCTGCCATTTTGCAAAATACAGCTGATTACATATACACACTAGAACAAGAAAAGACACGTTTGTTAGAACAGAATTGCCAGTTGAAAAGGAGAGTTATTAATTCACAAAGCAACCAAGACAGCGATGGAAGTTGTTCTGACTCTCCATTACCTAAGAGGAAGAAAAAGGATGCTGCTGGTATGTTTACTTGTTTTTATTAAAGGAATAAAAATGGAGAAAAGTGTTTTCATGAATTGACAGGCAACGCAGAGTAGCATGGCTTACTTCATATCCCAATTTATGAAAATACTTTTAATTTCTCTGTTTTATCAAAATAGTATACGGTTTTAGCCCTAGACGAAACTTGTCGAAAATATAAATTTATAATGCTATACAATATTAATTGTATAAAAAATTTACTCAATTGCAATAATACAATATAAAATTTTACATGATGGGGGGGGGGGGGAGGGGGGTCAACCATGCACGAGTCTTATGAGAATATTTTCCCTCCAACCACTTCTTGTTCCATTTTTACCATGTTAACCAATGATAATAATTCCTAACCTCAAGTTTGTTTAAGTTTTAGAACTTTTTCCTGATGTTTTTGCGGAGTATAAATGCAGGAATAGGACGGAATCTTTGTGCTTTTACGAAAATCTATAAAATAATTTGAAGTATTTCTAATATTTTTGTAAAATGAATGCACATCGATGCATATTAATCGTACTTTTCTATGCATATTTAAAATACTTCTATTTTTCAGATTTTAAAAAATTCATATACCTTCCTCTTTTCAGAATCTATACTAAAAACAATGATCCTAAAAACTGAATAAGCTACAGGTTAAGGACTATTTTCCATAAGTTAACATAGGAAAAGCAAAACAAGCAGTTGGAGGGAGAATATCCTCCTAAAGGACATTCAAAACCTTATAGAAACTTGAAAAACTAGTGTGACTTAAAGATAATATAAAATCATATATAATGGGCCTGCAAAACACAGAAATTCCAGGCTTGTAATGACTCATAAAGCCTGAGTATATCTAATGCATATGTAATTAGGTGATAATTCTACTTTTGGATGGACAATGAAAAATCAAGTAGACTTGCAACTTAATTTTGGTTAAATATTTAGACTTTACATCAGATTTGATATTCGAATTAGTCTCACACAACTTATATTTCATGTTTGACCACTTAAAAAATTGATAAATTAGTTTCTGCAAAATTAGTTTAATCATGTTATGTTGTATAGAAATCATACACATTTTTGCTGTTTTAAAAATTAAAATAACTCAGATGTCAAGACTGTTGGGAAAATTTACAATTTCAAATCAATTATCTATTTCAAATCTTCTAAAACAAATAAGTAACAATTTCATTTTTTTTTTAATATAAAATATTTAAAAAAGAAAAGCAAATAACTTAAAGATGAATCCATACTTTTAGTCTCCTTTTCCATATTTGCTACCTATATAGAGGACAACACACATTCCCTTTTAATGCTTTATTATAATCATTTATAAAAAAATTAATGCAATAGACAAAATTCCTGTTTAAAAAGGAAATGATGTCCTTTTTTGCAGATGTGTATTACTCAAAGAAATTGTTCATGTGCATGGCCATCCATAGAACTTTTTCCAAAAGGGGGCAAGCTTAATGATATGTTTAAGAAATTTTTCTTTTTTATTCTGTTTGAGCATAATTAATTAATGTCCACCTTTGTGACCTCCATGGGGAGGGCAAGTGCTCCCTTGCCCTACCCTATGGGTGTCCCTGTGCATAGTTTAAGACAGGGATGAAGAACCCTATTATGTTTGAAGGCCAATTGAAGAAAACTGCCCTCCAAAAGTTGTATATGTTAAGGCTGCACTTGATGACCAGAAGCAGTGGCCTTGCCAAGGGGGAATTTAGGGGGTCATAATCCCCAGATACCCATCAAACCCATTGCAGTTTGAAGAAAGGATATACAGAGAAATGGAAAACAAAATATTTGGTTGCCCCCCCCCCCCCCCCCCCCCCAGAAATGTTTTCTGGTGACTCTACTGCTCAGAAGACTGTAGGTTTTCCACCCCTGGTTTAGGGTTTAGCCCTGCTCATACAAAACAGTGTAGTATAAAAGGGATTGTGAAACTTAATCTAGACCATTGATATTAAAAGTTTAAAATGGACCAGTTTGTAAGATATTTATATTTAAAGTAAGCATTTTAAGATTAAGTTCTCTTTGATAACAAATCTAAGCTCCAGAACCAAATAAAACTATGTATCTTCTATCAAAGGTATAAAATTTTATTGCATTTCAATTAAAAAATGTAACACAGGAAAATATTTATATTCAATAAATATATTAAAATTTGTGATTATTTTAAAATTAAAATATGTATTCAAATTTTTAAGCATTATTAAATGCCTTTTTGTTATATTTTTGTTTTATTACAATTAAAAATATATTGATTTGTGATTTTTTCTTCTCAAAAGGGGATTCAATAGATGAAGGTATAGGGAGTTCAAGTCCAACCAGAAATGAAAGTAGTATTGAAGATGTGAAACGAGAACTTATTGAACTAAGGCTTACTCTTGAGCGAGAGAGAAGTTTAAGAGCAGTACTTGAACAGCAAATAAGAAATTTAGAATCTCAACTAAGTGTTGCAGATGCTGCTCACCAAACTCATTTGTCTTATCACAGTGCACCAGAGGTTAGTATTTATTGTGCCAATGTATCATATAATTAAAATCTTTCAGCATACCCAACTGTAATTACTTCTTGTGAACTAGCTCACAAATATTTGACCCACAAACCTAATTCATGAAAATAATGCTACAGATCTATTTGCCTTCCAAAATTTTCAAATAATCACACATTTTTAAAAATTTACAAGCAGTATAATATAAAAATGTACCTATGCACCTAAGAAGTTCTCAAATTAAGTTTGATAAATTAAGCACTTGAATTTTGTTGTAAAATGCTTGAAAATACTTATTAAATGCAATCTTTCTTCTATATAAAGTCAGAGATCTATCCGCACAAACTTTGATTGACAACTGATAATAGCTTTATTCTTCATATTTAATATTAGCTTAAGGTAGTGATTCCCAGCCAGGATTCAATGATTCCCCAGCATTGTTCTCAACTGAGAATTCATAAAAGCTTTTGAAAAAAAAAAAATACAAATTGCCACCATTTTTGTAATTGAGTAAACAAATTAACATTAAGGTTTTTAATGTGCTCTATTAATAAAACAGTTAAGCATTTTGAAAGTTTAACTTGGTTAGATATTTGCATGATAGTTAAAATTTAAGCAGCAAGAGTTTTACTAGGGAAGTTACATTTTGTTAAAGTAGGGGAGTTTTTGTCAGCAAGGAATTCAGTTGGCAATAATGAACATTACCAACATTTCCACAAACTACTCAGCTAGATAAAAATTTTGGAAAAAATTCAAACAATAATAGAAAAAATGCCAAACCTGTTAAACTATATTTAACTTAATGACATCACATGAAAATGTGAGTATCACATAACAATAAAATGTACTGTGTTTCTTGTTAAAACTTTTATGAAAAAAAAAACAATTATATTAATATAAAATCATTACAAAATATGTACACAATGTTTGTTTGTAACTAGTAAGCCAGATGTAAAGCAAAATTGCTTATCATTTTTTTATTAACAGTATTTAATAAATAGAAATAGGCAATTAATACCCTTGTGATATATTATTTAAAAGTATGAGTTAAGTTATTATTCTTATACTCTACTATTTTAAACGTCTATTTTGTAATTTACCCCTGTCGAACCTAATACTTGTTAGTTGAAGTTTTGCGAAATTTTATGAAATATTTCAAGATTTCTAAATAAAAAAATTTGGGAGTCACTGCCTTAGGGTATAGTATTTTGTAACTGATAGCTCTTAAAAGTCCTCAATTTTAACACTTTAAAATATGCATGAATCCCGTCAAGCAATTTATTAAAGTTTGTAGTATTAACATGGTCATATGAGTGAAACAAACCAAAGAAGCGACAGATTACAGATAGGGGATTATAGGATTGAAATAAATTATGAAAAAGAATGAGGAGCTAGTAGCTTCTGTTTTTGCTATGTGACATGAAACAGATTTTGCATTTAATGTTGGAAGATCAATTTATTTTATTTATTTTCTACTAACAAGTTATTTTATCATTTTTTGTGTATTGAATACAACCCGTGGTTGACTGTTAATTCAGTAAACCAAATATCTGTTTGACAGGGCATTTAGGAAACCAAATTTTGAAAAATTCTAATTTTGAAGTCAAGATTGCTACACATTATGTATATAAAAATTTGAATAAAAATAGCCACAAAAATATAATTAATATGAAATTAATGCAATGAACAGTTAGTTCTATGGCTGCTAAAGCAGACACAAATTTTTATTAGTATTTATCTTGTGTATACTTATGGATGATGGTGAATACTACATTTAAGTTTCAAGACCTATTATGTACTAAATTAATTTACTAGTTGCAAAACTTCATATGCACTTCATAAGCTTAAAATGTAAATTTATGATGATAACAATAAATTATTTCCTTAAAATTGTTTTAAATTTTAAAAATCAGTATGAAATGATATATATATCACACTTTTTAGTGTCTCCCAAATCAAACTTTTTCTTACAAAGTAATGCAGGCACAGTTCAATTTTCACTTTCTTTTTCATTTCAGTACTAGGCTTAGAAAAAGAAGGAAAAAATGGAAGTTTTTCCAATTTCTTATTCTACCTTCTGTACTGAAAAAGTAACTTTTAGAATACTGTACATTGCTACTCAGTACATTGCTACTGTACATTGCTACATATCAGTACTTTATTTGTCACATCGTCTTTACACCAGGAGGAGGGGGGGGGGGATGAGGAAAACATCGTACAATATTGGGCTACTCTGTTATGGTTAATTTGACCCAATTTTAGGTTTAGTTCCATGACTGTAAAGTCTGTACACCAAACCTTCCATTACGACTAATTTTTTTTTTCTTTTTCAAATGTGACTCTGACTCCTTCATAAATGGCAAATGTATTGTATCTGGTGTTTTTGATTGATTGATTTACAAAAAGCCTCTAGTATAATTGGAAAATGCTGTTTCTATCAAACCATTACATAAAATATCAAAATTGTATAGAAATTTTTTACATTTTTGGCAGAAAAATTGATGAAATTAGTAAATTTCATGTGATGTTGGTGAAATTTTACATCATAGACAACATATTAAGCTTAGAGCTGAAAAAATATTAATAGCTATTGCATGATGGAATCCCATACAGTACTATGAATTCAAAAGCATTAATTTCAAACAAGTATCAATTTTCATTTTATTCTTATATTAATCCCTATTCTATGTATATGTTACTGGCAATGTATGAAAAGCAAGCATTGTATAGAATGCCTGGCATTTTGGGGCAAAGTATGAAATATCCAAATTATTTTAATATTATATATACTTTCCCTAGGCATTGTATGTAATACCTACACATTATATAGATTGACAAATGCTATTTAGGCAAAGTAAAAAGATAGTCATAAAAAGGCTTTTATAGAAAAGACAGATGAAAAAGAAAGAAATACAAAATAAAGTATAGGACTTTCTTATTGAGAAAAACAAGAGAAAATAAAATATAAACCTACTTGTTTCATCAAGGAAGGAAAGAATTTTATTTTAAATTGCACGTAATTGTCTTTCTCACAAAAAGTAAGACTTGAAAAGAGAGTCATGAAAAGGTCTTCATTAAAAATACATAAATGAAAAAGGAAAATATCAAATAAAATACTGAACTTTCTTACTGAAAAAATAAGAAAAAAAAATTAACCTACTTGTTGCAACGAGCCACAGTGGTACAGTGGAAAGGGTTGTTGAACTATTTCCGGCTCCTTAGGAGGGAAGCGTGTTCAAATCCTGGTGGCGACGAAATTTAATGAGCCATAAATTTGAGTAAATTCCCAAAAATCTATGGTACTGGATATCTAAGAGCCATAAATGAGTAGATATACCAGTAAGCGAATTGTCTTAATTCGTTGTTACTAACCAAGATAATATCTTTACTAAATTGTAGTAGGAAGTACCTGGCAGGCCTCTGCGAAACAAAGCATATCTCGATAACTCCTGTAGGATATGTAACGAAAGCGTCCACACTACCCAGCAGGCTATACCAGGAAAACTGTGTAATTAATTGGGGGGGGGGCGAGTGTGATGGGAGTATAATGTCTAGTCCCTTGGTATGCAAGCAAGATGGGGAATTTCTGTGAGTAAATCAGTGGTAACAAAGCCCCTGAGCTATGTATCTATGGTGCTGGATATCTTAGTACAACCACTACTACCTCAACTTATTGAGGTGGTAGTGATACAATCTTCCTGAATTGGTGGTTCTACTAAGTGGCTGCTCATTGGAAGGCTCTAACCGCCTGAATGGAAAAATAGTGTGAAGGGAGAAGAGGCAGTAACCAAAGCCTGAAAGGTATGGTAGGGCTATGTCATTGAGACCGTAACAATCCGCCAGGATTTTTTTTTTTTTACTTGTTGCAACAAAGAAGGCTTGAATGGCATTTTGAATTGCACTTCCTTGCTTTTTTCACACAAAAGCACTTCATGTTTTGGCATGTGGTCTTACACATACACTTGACAAATCCTTGGCACTTCCTGTGGACTGAGCAATAGCAGCTGACCAGAGAGGTCACCATGGTCAGGAATGTCTTCAATTTTGAGTAAATTCTTTAGGCATAAAGTGATTTGTGATCTTGCATACTGTTGTTTTAAAATTCCTTCAGAAGTTCCAAGTCGGTAAAAACTGTCTTCTGTCACACTCATAACAACTGCTAACAGATTGCGCATATCACCTCGTCCCTTGTCGATGTTAGGAGTAGGAACTTTCACAGTAGCTCCAAAAGAAGCAGGAGGAAATTTCTTGTCAGAATTCAGTTTCATTTTTTTGCTTGTATTTCCAGATTGAATTTAGAATCAATTTTACTTTCCACAGCATTCTTAGTTTTGAAGCAAAGAGTGCACAAAATATCCATTTCCTCATCACCATCTTTACTGGCATGGCCACAGAATCTATGAATTTTTCTAAGACACTTTCTGCATGCATGTGCATCAATGGTTTCCTCTAAACACACACAACAGGTAGCAGAAATGGAAGCCTCTTTGGTCAACATGTCTTCATCACCATATTGGTTTCTTCTATCATCGACTACAATCTCATCCATGTTTTGTTGAATACGCTCTTTTTCTTGCATAGGGTGATCAGTTTCGTCTTCTTGTATTGTTTGAATGCTTTCTATTATTTTTTCCAGCTGCTCCTCAGTCTGTATGTTTTGTAAAACACCTTGGGATAGAGAAGACTTTGTGAGACCCATTTTAGCTTTGCAACCAAAGAGAGCATTACATGGTGTTCTTTTGATCCCAGAATGATAAGCCCTATTCTTCTTAAGTTGAATGAAACATAGTACCTCACTCCAGCAGTCAGTTTTTTCATCCTGCATCCAAGTACACAGCATATTTTCAATATTTTGATTAGCTCTTCCAACACTACCCTGGCTTTGAGGGGCGAGGCTTGCCAGAGATGATCTTTAGTGTCAGCCAATACTCCTTCAAGCTGCTCAGCACATTATTCGCAAATTCCCTACGATTGTCAGACTGTAGAATGGATGGTGCCCCAAGCAACGAGAATATGTCCACTAGGTTGTAGGCTACTTCTTCTGCTCTCTTTGAAGTCAGAGCCTTGAGAACCACGAACTTAGTGAGACGATCTTGATACACTATTATAAATTTATATTCCCTGTCAGGTTGGGATTGAAAATCAATAAGATCGACCTGACAATAGGAATTAAATTCAGAAAAAAACCATAGTCTTCACAACACCTTTCTTAATACCTTTTTGTTTTTTCTGTCACGGCTCATAAAGATGAATGTACAGTTCAATATCATGATGAGTAACATTCTTGTATTTGTGTGAAAGTTCTTTCAACATTCTGTCACGTCCTTTGTGGCCAATGGCCAAATGAGCATCATGAAGTATGTTAAATAACTCAGAGTCCGTGATGTAGACATGGATAGCACTAACGCCTTCTTTAACAGGATAAATCAGCTTATTTTTGTTTTCCACTAACATCAAATCATAGCGATTCAGCAGCCAATAGTCCTGTGGTTCCTTCTTAGTAGTCATCTGGGCCTTATTCATATCGCTCACTAACTTCTGGTAAGTAGTTTCGGTTAGGAAAACACTGTTTTTTACAACACTTGCTCACACTTTAAACAGTTTATAGTAGAATCGTTGTTGCATGTCAACATGCCATGATTCCTTCTCGGGCACTACACCTTGCTCTTCCATTTTCATACAGCACAGTATGTACTAGAGTCTTTGCTGAACAAATTCAAAGTAGCGTATTTTGTCACTTCCGAATAAAGACTGAAATGCAAATTGGGAATTCTCTGTTTAAGGCGAGCATCGAAAATCACATTCCTTGCCATGTGGAACCCCCAATAATTTTTCAAGTCTGCGCCTATGGCCACATTTCAGTCTACCTTGTAATAACAAGTAGTTCAGCACTGTTTTTTTTCTCTCTGTAGAAAAATCCTGTATCTTACATATTGTACATCTTACATTTTTACATGCATCTTTTCAATAAAAGCCTTTTTCACACTATCCAAATAGTATTTGTCATTCTATGCAATGCCTAGGGAAAGTATGTAAAATATTAAAATAAAACAGACATTTTATACTTTGCCTGAAAACGTCACACATTCTATAGAATGCCTAGGCATTCTATACAATGTTTGCTTTTCATACTTTGCCGGTAACATATATATTAACTTTTCATATCAATTGTCTTTTAATTAGTAAGCATTTGATGTTTTTAACTTATTACCTAAAGACTTCTAAAGTAAAAATTATTTTTAAATATTTATATTTTGGAGTTGGAATCAGTACATTTCTACTAACCTCAACACCACCCTAAATTGCTATCAACTCTGACTTCTGTTTCATAGCATATTCAGTTCTACTATCAAAAGTACAAAACTTAATGTAAATTGATTTTTAGATTTCTAAACATTGTTTCAACTTTTAGTGAAACTGCTTTATCAATAAAATGTTTGTCTTTTTATAGGATATTGGAAAACCAAGTACAACAAATATATTGGATAATGATATTAGAAGTCCAGAATCGCATATTTCAAACCCTGATGTGGACAGTTCTCACGAAATGCTTCATAGAGAGTCAAGTCCTGAACTTTCAGCTTCTGAAGTTCCTGAAGATCTTTCAGGAAAAAACAGTTCTGTGTTGCTACCATGTGTTAGTGAATTATCGATATCTGATGTCACTACCATTCCAGGTGTACTTCTGTCTCCAAGCCCACTTAATGTTTCATCACCAGTTTTTTCTGTTGAACTTGAAGTAACTCCCCAACAAGTATCTTATAAAACAAGCAGCACATCTCGACAAAACCTTGAAACTATTGTTGAAGCAATACGACATGTTGAAGGTGATCATATGTTTCGAGATGATCCTGCACCCTCAGAATCACCTCTAAGTCAGTGGACTGATCAGGAAAATATATTGATCATTAAAGATGAACTATGTGAAGAACAAACCCACCAAACACATTTGCTCACAAATCAAGATTTCTCATTCCAACACCAAATCATCAGAAATGCTCCCATAACTCAATCCCGGCCTGGAGTTATTGTCTCCAATCATTCTTAATCATTAGTGCTCTTTATGACAGGGAATTATCATTCCACATACTTATACATTTCATTTAGCATTTTCCTACTAGTGTATAATACCCATTATTCATTTTACATTAAGGTAAATTCAGTTCCTGGGTGCCCATGCACTACTTGTTGCCATTTGGTCACTCCTTAAATGATTAGTTGGGGTCAATGGTTGTCATTGTATAAATTCTGAAATACATCAATCACCAGATTTGATATTACATACCTAATTTTGGTTTACTTTGTAAATATCTCATTAATGCTTTTAGATTTCTATCAATATAGTAAACCATTTTTTAACAATCTGTAGTTGACTCTCATTGTCATTCTTAATGGCTATCTTTCATTAAATATTGAAGCTGATATTTTTCTTGCAGTATACCAAATTTTTAATCTATACCTAAAACTTGATGGTTATATATAACTTCATTATATTATTCTAGAAGCTAGAATAAAATCAGCATAAGCTGTAAATACAGTGCTTGGCCCTCTGTATTTTGATGCCCGAGGCACTGTGGAATTTTGTCACCCTTAACACATTTTGGCAGAATTCCATTCTACAAAATTTACAGGATTTCATATATGTAAATATTTTACTAAATCATGGCAGAAAAATGTTTTTAATATAACACAGTATATCTTAATTTGGATTCCCCTAACAATGTGTCTGAGCTAGGCCGGCGTAAATGTACTTACTGCAACTCTTTATATGAACGCCTCATTTTAAATTGTTTTTATTAAATGAACTAGAATATTATTTTTTTTAGTCCCTTGATAATGATGCAGTTTTTTTTTTCTGTATGTAACATGTTTAATTTTGGCAAGTTTCATTTCTATTTTTTTCTAACAGATTTTGTATTTTATGCCAAATTTTAAAGCAATGATAATCAACAAATGGCTCAGTGCTTTGATTTTTACATAATATATCATTTTAAAGCCTATTTTGTACATTTCCTTCTATTGCTAATTTTATCTCCCTGTTGATAATCTTAGTTAACTTTTTATTAGTAAAAACTTGTTTCTACAATTTAATTGAAATTGCTGGTACTTGTGAGAAAACAATTAAATATTCATACAAGTCATCTATGTAAGCCATATACTAATAAAGTAAACAAATTCATTACATATGTGCAATTTCCAGTAGAAAGTATTTTCAAATGCTAAAAAAAATTAATTTATAAAATACTGTCAGAGAGGGAGCTGTTTTCTCACATTGTAACCATTGTTCACATATTACTGGATCAGTGGAAATTTATCAGTATAGAAAATACATAAAAAACCTCCAACATTTGTTGACATGAAAGATATCCAAAAGAATGTTTATTTCAGTTTGAAAGTATGAAAGTTTTTAAATTTGTCAAAAATCGTCATGCTTATTTTAAAAGTGAAATTTTCATGTAAATAACAACTTTTATGAAAAATGTCATAAACTGCACTTTTCATTCTGTGAATGCTTCACTTTTTACAGTGCATTTTTCATTTTTGTTAATTTTTAAAGTTCTATGACTGGTGCTACAAGCTTTGTTGTATTTTCTTGAAAGAAGATGGAAGTAATTTATTACATCATTTATGATGTACTCAGGTTTTATGTGATGTGTATATTTTTTAGATGTGGCTTTTTGACACAATTTATTTCCAAATGGGGACAATTTACTATATGATGATGAACAAGATCTGATTATTTGTTTTGTGAGTTGAAAGTATTCAGTGCAATGTGTTATATGTTAATAGAAAATGAAATAAGTGTACATTGCTTAATAACAAAATGCTATGGATAATCATAAATTGTCTAAACTTTTATAACAGAAAGACTCTAAAGAAATGAACAGATCTTGAAAATCAACATAAGCTTAAAAAATTGATTAGGACTTTTAGTATCATGTATATAGTTAAATTATTTCTGTGATTTTTAAGCTCAATGACTTCAGTATCAAACATATCCATGTTCAAATATTTGAGATAAATTTATCATGTAGTTTAGGAATTTATAAAATTAATGTAAGCTATTATGTTATGTAGTTAAATTTTTAACTGTGGCAAGTCCAGTTAAGATTTAAACACCTATATTCAGGTTATGTAACAAATTACATTTAAAAATCCCTTTAATCAGTGATTACTAAGCAATTACTTTGGTGGCAAGAACCAATTTTAATCTCTTGCCACATTTGTATTGAAAATGGAATTAATACATACAGCTTAGAATACTACTAAAGAATAGAATTAAAATAACTTCATTAAAAGCAGCATATAAAACAAAATTAAATGTATCGACTAGTTGGTTGGTTGGTGTCGTGTTCATTTGAGTCAGGTTTTAAATAGATTTGTGAGCAGATATGACAGCTTCTGCAATTTGAATGATTAAATCAGAGTATAGTTTTTCTTGTGGATATTCATCAATATTCTGCAATACCGCTATAATAGATGGACATGTGAAAATATATTCTGAGTATAGTTTTAAAGGCAAAATACAGTCTTCTTCATCAGGACACAGAAGAAGCTGTAACCTATACTCGTCAAAGATTGGCGACTGTTGCAAGAACAGAAAATGTTGCAGAAGCAAGGGTGTTGACAATGATGAGATGAAAAAGGGGGTAAAAGACCCAGGAGGAAAGGGGTAGGACATAATGACTGAACAATAAAATACCAAAAAGGAACGTCCAGGAAAGGATTCAAATCACTTCATAAAAGCCCAATTAAATTAAAAACTAGGAAAAGGATGAAAATTTCCGAAATAAGAAAGAATATACAGGGTGTCCAGTGCTATCGGTGCCTAATGGCTATTTCCTCAACCGTTAGTCACAGAGATACACTTCCAATTGCAAAAATGTTTTACATTTTAAAATCTATTATCTTGAAACAGTTTAAATCAATAAATGCATTTCTGAAAGAAATACGAAATATAAATTTTTATACGGTCCCCCAATTATATTTAGGAAAATCATCCTCATTATGCAAAATAAAAAAAAATTATCCTTTTACGACCAAAATTGACAGACTTATAGCTGTTTAAAGTTGGATCCCTTTTTTGCTGAGAAATAATGGTCAATACGGTACCTGATTAGTTGGTTGCCTGAAACGGGACAGTTTTGTGTGTTGAAAAGCAACTTACATCATAAAGTTTAATGCTTCATAACTCTGTAAATTTTGGTCATAAAAGGAAGACTTTTTATTTTGCATGAAATTGTATGAGAATGATTTTCCTAAATATAATTGGTAGGACCGGGGGATCATATAAAAATTTATATTTCGTATTTCTTTCAGAAATGTATTTATTGATTTAAACTGTTTCCAAGATAATGGATTTTAAAATTTAAAACATTTTTGCAATTGGAAGTATATCTCTGTGACTAACAGTTGAGGAAATAGCCATTGGGCACCGATAGCACTGGACATCCTGTATATGTATTGAAAATCCCAGAAATTTTATATAAATGTCCTTAACTTAAATTATATGAAATTTAAATGTTTATGAAATGAAAAAACAAAACATTGGGTCTTAAAATTTATAAAAAAATATTTGAGCATGCATATTTAAGCACATATCCTTAGGTTTATAATAAACTGACACTCACTTTAATACTTTATTCTAATTAAAAGGCTAACTTACAAGAAGTTGTATTTTTTTGTCTCAAAAAATACATATGATTATTGTGTTTTCACATGACATTTCTAGCATATTTTGCCGAAAGATTGTACTTTTTGTTAAACATGCAGATTTTATACATAGATTATCTAGAAATATTTATATAAACAAAATTTGCATTTCTAGACTACGTCATTTTTTAACAGTTGGACATTCATGTACTTTTAATATTTTATTCTAGATTTTTTTTTTAGTTGTATTCTTTGTTTTAACTTTATATACGTACATGGATTTCACTCTGCAGTATGTTGTTCTATAACTTCAAAACCCCTAATAATATCCCAAATTAGATTTAAAATTTAAATTAAAAAAAACTCAGATGTGAAAAATATGATTTGTACCATTTTAAAGTTTTTATATTTTAATCTAAAGTTTCATTTTTCAATGGTAGTAATTTTATAAATATTACAAAATTAGTAAAAAAAATTTCAGTTTGAAGTTGCAAAAACATAATAAAACAATTAATGTAGTTATCATCTGCTGTTTTTACTTTTATACAATTTCAAATTCATTTTTTTTTAGCCGGAAGGGAACGGTTTTGTCAAGTCACCAAACTTGAAAGCACTGAATATTTAAAACAACTTTGTATACATATTTCAAGATGTAAAATTGATGTACACAAATGTTTCATAAAAAAATACTCTATAGAAATGACACATAAAGGATCATAGGTTCCTCTATTTGATCATCAGAATAAATTTACTAACACAAATTACATCTAGATTTGAAAATATTTTAAGTTTCCTTTATGGCTACCTACGTCTAGACCATTGCCTATAGAGCTACTATCCATATTTTTATTTTAGCAAGTATTACTCAGTCTCAAATTTCAAGTCATATCTAAATATACAGCTTTCACCTAAATTTTTATCATATATGCTATCTCAATTTTAATAAATTCTTATTCCATCTTTTTCAGAAATACTCTTACTTTTCTTAGAAAAAAGATTGAGAAACATTTTTAATTTCCAGAGTTAAAAAAATGAAATGCATCCATACTCATAAGTTGACGCAATTTTTGCTATGCTCTTTTGATCTGTTTAAAATAAAATAAATAATAAAATTGTCAAAACAAATATTTGAGAATTATAGGCTATTACATCAAAAGAAACATGTTGTGATTAAATACATATAAATCAAGATAAATAAGCATTATGTTTATTTATCTTGATTTGCACTGTATTTTACATTGTAAATTAGTTCATTATTGATTGTGCTCAAAGTCACGTTTCACTTATTATCAGTGTCAACGGGCCACATGAGTACTCCTTATGTTTTTTTTTTGTATATTCTTTTGTGCCTTTTGATTTTCCTTATTCGATTTGTGCCTTTTGATTCCCTTTGTAGTTTAGGACTTAAAAGACAAAGGTACTTTAACCACCTCCATTTTTTGCCAAGATATAGACGTAGGAGTTATTTCTCAATTTTTGCATGTGAAATGCAATCTTAAGCTTTATCAAAGGATTTTAGGTTATTTTTTTCTACTTAAATCTGCCATCCAGGACACTCATAGTTGACTGGCCATTATTGAAATGGCTGTTGTAAATTTTTATCAGGGTATCCCCTAACTAATTTTCACAATCAAATGTTCTTAAGCATAATAATAATGTTTCAGTGACTTTAAACCTTTCTTTTCCAGTTTAATTGTTTCTATTGAGCATATGTTTAAGTTAGTAACATTTCCCATTCCCAGAAAGATTCAATCACATTTAATTACAAATACTGTTAAATTTAATTCTCAAGTTTTCTAAGCCTATCTCAATAAAAAGAAGGAATGTCTGAATAATTTGTGTTCCACTTCCAATCTAACCATACCAAGGTTAATAAAGGAAATCAATTTATTGTTATAAATAAATCCATGTATGATGGAAAAGTTGGCAATTTACTTGATGAGGGACCACGATAATCTATCAAAAAAAAATCCCAGCAATAGTCAATTAACTAAAATAACAAATGTCAAATTTTCTAGGATTATTTCTATCAGCTTTCAAAAGTCTCCAATTCCTTTAATTGCGCTAGATTTTATGTGATATTGAAAGTTTATAAACCTGACGTTCTCTTTCAACCTAGTGTTTCTAATATTGGCACTGCGTCCTATCTTTTAGCTAAATTCATTACTTTGTAGCAATATTTTTACTACTAAGGATTCTTATAACTGTAATAAAATTTGTTGTTTCAAATCTGATAATTAACTATATTATAGTTTCTTTTGATGTCAAGTCACTCTTTATTCATGTTGCAGGTGCTTTGTTATGCTTTAAGAAAAGGTTATGGCAATTTCATTTCTTTGAGTTACCTCATCTCTTGTACATGTATGTCTCAGAACATTTTCTTCTTTCAAGGTGATTACTTTAAAATATTTGATGGCTTAGCCATAGGTAATTCTCTAAGCCCAATTTTGTGTGATATTTACATGCACTATTTTGAAGTTTCATTGTTTAATCTTATTCAGTTTCCCTTTTATGTTCATTACATGGATGTTGTTTTGCTCTTCTTGATTTATTGTTGGTTTAAGCACTGCTCTTTCCATTATGAATTCTATTGATTCTTGTATTCAGTTAACCTGCCAGCTAGAATGTAATCTTTCTTTCCTGGGTGTTCTAGTCATTCACAATGAAAATTCATTTGCAACCACCATTTACCATAAGTCTTTTCTGTTACATTACCCTCTTATAATTCTTGTCATTCCCCTAATCAAAAGATTGCCTACTGTACTATTAAATTATGCTCTACTTCTGACTTATTAAATTCTGGGCTGGATTATTTAAAAGCCCTTGCCTTAGATTGTGGATTCTCACTGAAAATTGTTGATCATGCTTTTCTAAATTTTCTAAGCCATCATCAGACCAACAAAGATCCAGTTTAAACTTTTAACAATATCGTATGCCTTCCTTTCTATCCTAAAATTGTTAGAATTCTTAATAAGTTTGACTTAAAGGTGATATCTTCCCAATCAACAAAAATTAAAAAAAAAAAAATTGCCAAGGACCATTAAAAAGTTTAATAATTGGGGCATTTATCAAATTCCTTGTCAATGCGGCTTATCATAGTAGGTCAAACTAAATGTGCCCAGGTACTGCTTAAAACATCAAAATTATGTAAAAAAAAAAAACAAGAAATTAATAAATTTTCTATCACTCTGACTAGTCACCGGTTGGATTTTTCTTCTGCCTCCATTATTCAAAAGTGCTCTTCAGTTTTGAATTTGGATTTCTTTGAATCCTTTCACATTGAAAACTAGCTTGTTAATGATGTGTCAATGACTTTATATTATATTTCTCTGAGGTTTGGCATGACCACATCTAATTTTTTGTTTCTTTGAGTTCATATTTCCTGCTCTTTATTTATTTTTTTGTGTCTCATGTGCATATTTCTTTGTTTTTTGCTATTTTTATAGTTTTAGCCACTAAGTGGCACCACTTTGAGATGCCATTTATCCATTTCAGCTTAGCCGACATAGCCTTATGCTTATTTGGGCATTCTAGTCCAGATTTTTTGCACTAAAGGACATTCAGTTGATTTTAGAAATGTATGTTTGGTTATTTATCCTGATTTGTAACCATATTTTGTTTGTAAACCAGCTCATTCATTATAGTAGATTTGTATTTGTCCGAGAGAAAAATCTGTAAATCAGCTACAATCTAGAAAAGATCAGTGTATATGTGTACATCTACATTCTACAGCTTTTAAATTTATAAAAAGACTGTCAAATATACTCACTCATAATTTTTCTCCTACCTTTTTAGCGAAAGTGATAAAAATGCAAAATTTAATAGTAACAAAATTTATGGAAATATATTCAGCCTCGTAAACAGCTTTATATGCAATGCTTCTTGTAAAACATTATGCAAAAGAATGTTTCAAATGCCTTCAATAAAGAACTGGGAATGCAAAACAAAAGGATATATATATCTGTAGTAGTATTAATTTTTTCAAGATATCCCAATCAAATAAATAAAACCATGATTCTTTTAAGCGTCAATTTGTAGCATTTTAATGCTTATATTACTAAAATTTGTTCTATTTATGCAAAGAATTGTTTAATGGAAAATGAAACTAGATATTTCTATGCAATAAGACTCAAACTTTGCAGAAACTATATTTATCAATCAATATGCAATTTTTTTCCATGTGTTTTTAAACTATACTGTAAATAAACTTCCAGAATATTTGTTACTTTCCATGTAATATATTGTAATATTATTCGCATTGTACATTAATATTTGGAGAAAACTTGTTAGTTAAATGTTTATTTTATAATTATTTTTAAGAAAATAAAATTCATTTAAAGCTTGCTTTTCAAGTAATAATTGATAATTAACAGTAAGAAAGACAATTAAATAAAATAAGAAAATTGAAATTATCAAAGTTAGAAATATTAAATTGAATGTTATGCTAAAATAAAAATGAATCATTTAAAAATTAACATTTGAATTTTCTACTTGCATTTCTAATTTAATTTCACATCATTTTAATGTTTATTATTGAGAAATTTTCTTTTGTACAGAAAAACTGATTTTCTTGTGTAAATATTAAATTTAATGTTATGTAAACTTCTTAGTTTGGATTGTATTTTTTGTTTGTTATATACAATAAATGTAAAGATATCTAAGATGTATTTATTTTGTTCCTTTATTTTCTTCACATTAAATATATTTAGAACATTTACATAAAAATACATTAAATCCTGATTTGTTAATGTACTATTCAATATGCATTTTGACAGATTTACAAATCATGAAATTTTACAAAAGTAACTCATGTCCTCAAAATCAAATACTGAGGAAATTGAGAAAAACTGTATTTTGAATTTGAGAATTTATAAAACAAAACTAATTTTCAGTTGAAAAAGGAAAATAAAATTTGAAGATTACACTTAGTGATTGATTGCATTAGTGAAAGAAAATAATAAAAAAAAGTAAGCATGACCCCTGACTATCAGTAGTAAATATGATATATTTTAGATGTAATGTAGCATTTTTTCCATAAAGATATAGGTGCTTTTAAAATTTTCAATTTATAAACAAAAACAAACAACTTTGTTTCAGAATATATTATATTTTATACTACATCATCTTATTACAGAATATTCAGCTAACTGTATCTTTTATATCTAGAAAATTTCAAGCTGAGCTTATTAAAATAAAAATATTGATTAGAAAATCTGGTGTTCAAAATTCTACAAAAGAAACAAAAAAATGGTGAATGACGGTTAAGCCTCAGATCCGGCTAAATGGGGGGGGGGGATTCATTCATTAGATATTGTCTCCACAGACTCACAAATGCATATCACTTCAAAATGTGTTCAGCATGCTTGAAACATGCTTTCCCTTTAAAAACTTGAATTCAAATTTTTGACTCCATCACAATACTTTCCTTATACATTATACTGTACTATGCTATGTATATAAGGAAAGTAACGAAGTAAAAAAAAAATTTATTTTTCTGTTTTTACTGAAGCACTGTACTTGATATCAGAACTCTGATCCGCTACTGGTAAACTATACATAAAATTAATTTTAAACCATCAATATGTTAATACAAAAAATGAGGATTATTTAAACCCTAAAATTTAGTGCCTTCGGGGCCACTAATAAATTTTGTACATAGCATTTTTTTTAATTCCGTAAGTTACGTGGAAATCATTGACATTTTATTAAATCAGTCTTAAATTTATTTTCAATTTCTACTTAGATAAATTTAATTAGAAACACAAATGCATATCACATTCAAGTATTAAATGATATTAATACATTTTTTTTTTTTTTTTCATGCTTGGCACAAACTGAAAATATATTGACTAAAACACAAACTTAAAATACACTCTTAAGACAAAAAATTCGACGCACCAAGGAAAAATTATCCAAATGATACAAAATTTGGTTCATGTAATGTGGATGTACATAAAAAGAAATGATTAGAATTTCAGAATAATTGGACGATTTATTGCACTGAAAGATCTACACAGTGAGCCCGTCAATATGACATTGGTTCACCTCTGGCTTTGATACAAGCTTTTACCCGATGTGGCATTGATGCATAAATTTGCTGAATGGTGTTTCGAGGGATGTCATTTCAAATGGCCTCCAATTGATGAGCTAATTCATCAACATTCTAGGATGGTTGCAGGCGACGCTCCATCTCCGCCCAAATGTGCTCAATAGGTGAGAGATCTGTGAATCTGGCTAGCCAAGGAAGTGTGTCGTAAGAACACAGACAATCAATAGAGAGGTATTCCGTGTGTGGCCTGGCATTATCTTGCTGAAAAGTTAGTCCGAGGTGTTAATTATGGCCATCCCAACTAAAAAAAAAAGATGGAGGACCAGTTAAGCGTGATGATGAAATTTAGAAAAGCTGGACAAGAAGCTATGCAAGTCAGACAAAAAACTATGTAGGCCAAACAAGAAACTATGAAAGAAAGCCATACAAGTTGAAATGAAAGAAGTGATGAAAGCCATACAAGATGAGATAAAAGAAGAGATCAATTCTGTGAAAGAAGATATTAAATACGAATTAAAGCAAGATAAGAAAATTGAAGAAATTAAACCCGAGATGAAAGAAGAAATTGAAACAATACGAGCAAAGTGAAAGCTGGACAAGAAGATATCAAAGAAGAGGTGAAACAAAACATTAAATCCCTTTAAGAAGAGATGAGACAAGACATTATATCCATACAAAAACCATTAACGCCAGACAAGAGGAAAAAATGGGTCCATTGAAATGGTCTTTTAATTTTTTAAAAATTTGCATACATGATGTAAATTATTCTTTTACAAGCCAAGTTTGCTGATGAACATGGTCAGATAAATATTGCACATGCTGCAGCTCTTTTACTGATATACATTGCAGCATAACTTTTCTAAAACTTAACATATATATTTTTAAAATTTAAATATGTAGTATAAATTAAATTTTTACAGTTTATTGCTAAATGTCATTAGATAAAAATTGTACACACTGTACTATTAGCACTGTTATATAGTAACCAATTATAACTGGCTTAAAAATCAATAGATTTTAATAAAATTTGCATGTGAAATTTCAATGTAGGATATTGTTGAGAGTATTCAAATTGCAATTATGCTACCTGGAAGGTAATAACTGCTGTGCAGATAGATTCCTAAATATAAGTGAAGAATTCAGCTCATTATTTTTTAAATACCTGGCTAAGACATATTTTAATGTTTCTTGATGTGACGGAATGAAGTAACTAACTTCTTACTTTAGCTTTGGCACTCAATTTGGTTTTCTCGGTCTGTCTCCTATGTCCAATGATATATATCTCAGGGATGTATCTAGAGAAATGTGAGTGGTGGTTGATTTTCCAGAACAATTATAATTGCGAATATAAAATTTCGAAATGTGCTTCGCGTTAATTCACACACACAAACAGTATTAGTATTGTATACTTTTATATTAAAGAAAAACATTTGATAAAATTGAATATAACTTTTTTTAAATGTAATTATAATAATAAAATACATTTACACAGTAATTTCATTTCAATCTGATCCTCCTATTCTTTACAGTCATCCAGTTATGAACTGCTTTGTCAAACGGAAAGCTATGAAGCTCAGGACCGTTCACAACGATACGTAAAAGTGCATCCAGAGTGGAAGATTTCAATCTATTCCGGAGTTCTGTTTTTATTAACTTTACTTGAGAAAAGTCTCTTTCACAGTCTGCTGAGTGTATTGGTATTGTTTTGTAACATTGAGCGATATGTGAAATACCGGGAAATAATTCAAGCATGGTCTTGTTGGTGATAATAGCTTTAACCATTTCTTCCCGAGTTTTCATTCTATGGTGATCCGAGATCAGCTGTTTTAACTCATTCCACTCAATGACACAGTTGGTAGTGTTTAGACCAAATTTCGCTGAAAGAACTTCTACACTTTCATGTCCATATTCTTCAAAGTAATGTTCCATTTCATCTGGAAGATTTTTAGGATCAAATATAGAGAACTGTTTTACAACATCGCTTTCAACAAATCGGTTTTCTATATTTTGAATGAGCTCAGACAGGTACTGAACTTTTAAGCTCAAAAAGGAAGTGGAATCATTTGGTTTCATAAAAATATGTATTTCCTTCTCATGACATTTTTCCATGAAATTGGGTAAATCTTTTAAATAAAACCCATCTCTATCTTTTAACCTTCGCAGTTTATTTAAAGTTGATGTCACAAATGGCTCTATAAGGGTTAAATCTGCACTTTCTGATTGGAAAATCTTTGATAGTCTATTAACGCTGAGCAATACATCACACAAAAGATGCAAAATAGCCACAAATGAATATTCACACATATAATGGTGAAGACCCTTTGCTCTTGCATCAAAACGTTCTTCAGCCTCTCTTTCAAGACTCAAAATCACAGAATAATAAATCTCCTTTAAACGCAGTACAGTTTCTCCATGACTTAACCATCTAGTGAACGATGGTTCAAGCATTTTGCCACTCGAATCACTTGGAAAAAGAGATTGGATTTCTAGCAAGCCAGCAAGTCTCACTGGACTGTTTTGATAAAAATCAAAAAGCTGTCGTATAACTTCACAAAATTTCTTGATTTTTGGTACGTTCTTGGCTGCTTGTGATGAGGCCAAGTTCAAACGATGTCCAGCACAATGAATGCTAACTGCTTCACAATAATTTGATTTGTCCGTTTCTTGTTGAACCAGTTTCTGCCTTTCCTGAATTTTTTTAATGGCACCATTCTTTTTCCCTGTAAGCACTGGTGCACCATCACTACCGATTCCACACAATGTAGAGTAGGGAAGTTCTTTAGACTCTAGATATGCAGTAACAGCATTTGCAATAACATCTGCATTTAATGACACAACAGTTGTTTCAGAACCATCATTTGAATTACTTGCTAGAAGATCAATTAATTTAAGAAATTTTGTCTTGAGTTCACGATTTGTGTCTAAAAAACGTGCATGTACAACTAAATTCTCCTTTACAGATACATCAGAAGATTCATCAATTTCAATTGCATAGCATGGTGATTCCCGCAACTCATTCAGAACGCTATCTTCCAATACATTGGATAAACTATACAGCATTTCTTCAATAGCACCACGACTGTTGTAGGTAGCATTTTTTGCAATCCGAACGTTTTCTTGTATTTTCAGTCCAAGAAATGTTGTAAGATCCAGCAATGGTTCAAGGTTGGTAGTATGGGCAATACGATGTTGGCAAAGAAAATACAAACATGCAAACATATTAGTGAGATCACCTTTAGGAACTCCTAAATTTATTACATCACGTATATTTGGGTTTACACAAAATTCAAGTTCTGCTTTCATGGAATCTGTATGGGAGCATGAATTTTCATGAAGGTGAATACTTGCCAATCGCAGACGGGTACATGGTGTCTTTGTCCAAATGTCTCTCTGATAAGGTGTTTTATTATACTTTTGACATAACCTACAAAACATCCCTTTTTTAGAAATATCATAATAAAGCCAATTTCTTCCACTCATCCAATCTTTTTTAAAACCATAAGACTGCTTCCCCAATTCAGAAGGTGCTGAACTAGGCTTTGTATGCCTACTCACATTTCCACTTGGGGACTGTTCTTCATCTAGGTTTACATCAATTTCAGAATTATCCGAAGTAAGAACTGTGCTTACATTGCTTACCTGAAAATCTTTTGGTGCGACTGTAACAGGTTCTTTTCCACTCTCAACAGTTGCTGTTCTTACTAGACCTACTTGATGTGATGTCTCCTCTAGGGTAGAGTCTGCAGCTTCTGTAGGAGTTTCTTCACACACTGCACATTTTTCTTTTTGTTTCCTAAATAAATCGCCGATATCATGACATAAAACTGCCCTCCTTTTAAGACTGGTCATTATTTATTTATGTGAGTCTTGAGGTCAGATAAAATATTCTGGAATATCAAGTAAACAGTGTTGCCAGGTCTTAACCAAAAATTGTGAAAAAC
Source organism: Amaurobius ferox (assembly GCA_951213105.1). Lineage (NCBI taxonomy): Eukaryota > Metazoa > Arthropoda > Arachnida > Araneae > Amaurobiidae > Amaurobius > Amaurobius ferox. The sequence continues at coordinate 29,572,796 of OX578142.1, forward strand.
TAGGCCAGTGTTTCGTGTTGCCAGGTTCAGGGTTGCCATGTCCTGCCCAGCCCTCGGAAAATAACGTGGCGTCATTCCCCCGATGATAATTCAAATTCCAACATTAGAAACCAAAACGCCTGACAAAATTTGTTGATTTATAAAAATTTTAATGACTTCAGTGGTCCGCAACCTTTGTTATTGATTTTACTACTACACGGAACTTCAATAAATTATAAAATAAAGTAAATTACATGTGGAATGTTATTATGTGGATTTCCATAAATACCATACCTAGTTCAATTAAAGATTAGAGATTCCGTAAAAAAAAATAAATAACAAGTTATCATAGTAAAATTATGGCGAAAGCCGCCCTTTCCCATACCATAAATGAAAATTGTCTGCAAATCCTCCCCCTCCCCCCTCATAAACTTAGCTAGTGTGCATTATTAACGCTTTCTTTCTAGGAGACGCCAGGTCTGCATTGAAACTACAGGCGTTAGTTATTTTCTCTCCCCTCTTCCCCCCACCCAGTGAATCCGATGACTGAACTAAAATGCGATAGATAGCGCGCTCACGATCGAAGTGGCTTGTTCTGTTCTCCTTTTCGAGATTTACATGTGCCGAAATTTCGTATTTTCACCCGACCGACAATACCAATGCTTAAACCAGAGCCAAGACCGAAGAAATTTATAAATGTAGAATGAACTCGGCCTGAAGATAACTGCGTCCCGACGGGCCCGAAATGATTTGTATTCAAATATGTTAAAAACAAATTTGTGAAAATTTTGTACGGAGAATTGAGCTTATTTTCTTAAACATTTATCTTTAGATAGCTGAAATAAACGGAATAAGTTCATGTATTCAATTTAAATCCATTGAAAAAAAAAATCAGAATAAATATGTTTGGCCCGGTCGTAACAGACGTTAAAAAAAAACCCGACCCGAAACAGTAGAAAACTCAAGCCCAGCCCGAGCCTAAGCCCAAACCCATGCAGAGCTCTATCCCTTTTTAATTCTTAATAAAATTTCCATTTGCTGTAATAGGCCGGAGTACGTAACAAGTTTGAATTTTTGTAATGGATTCTTCTATTTTCAGCCAGGAGTATTTTCTTTTCTTCCCCACTTTAGTTTCAATTTTAAAACTAATACGTTTACAATTCATTCATGGCATTTGTTCCAGTTGTCTGACAACTGAAGTTAAAGAGTATGAAATATCTATTCAGTCCAAATAGTGTCAATGAGGTTTAAACTGGTTAGGGACAAGAGGATTTATGGTTATTTATTTACCATTCCTTCAAATTACCAAACATTGGAAAGAGGAAATTGGATTCATTACATCTTTTACCCCTCTGCACCCACCCATAGACCGGAATTCCGACGGGTTCGGTCCTTTATCAGACTCTGCGGCGGCGTATGAATATACAGTTACCGCACTTCATCCTGAGACCGTTGCTTCTAATTTATTATTGTTGTGCGATGTATTTGAGCACACATGTTAAAGAATATAATGTGAAAAAAAAATTCTTAGGAGGACGGGTGAAAAATGTTAATAGCCGTATTCGAGGACGGGTTAGATTTTACCTATTTCCCAAAGCCTGGTAGGGAGTCAGAATAGCCAGATGTCTTGGGGGGAGGGGGGGGTGACAAAATTTACAAACACGGAAGCAGTATTGTTTGCTTGTTTACTTTCCCCAGACTGTTGAATATCGTCTTTGTTTACATAAGTGCTGAGGGGAAAATTTAATTTATGAGAGGGAAATGAGAATAAAAGGTTACTAGTCCGACGGTCCAATTAATTTATATTCTGCTGGTCCGTTGAGTGTTTTTGTGGTCTCGGACCAACGGACCACCGTTAGTTTCGAGCTCTGGATAAGGTTAGCTGCCGGAGATTTTTTTTTCTTGGATAGTCTCGTTTTTATATTAAAAAAAAAAGAAAAGCCGGTTGTCAAGTTATTTCAAGTCGCCAAATTTTTCAGTTCAGTCGGCGAGTGGCGAGTTCTTATTTTCATCTTTATTTAGCTACAATGGCAAAGGGGAGAATTTCTATTTATAGCTTCAGCCATATGGCAGGTAGTTGGCGATGATTCCAACTTCACTTGTTGCTTTAGAAAGTTTTTTTTTTTAGATGAGTGGTGGTCGGAAATTCTGAGTGGTGGAAACCCCGACCACCGCCGACCACTGTAGATACATCCCTGATATCTGATAAGTCTGAAACATATTAAATTTTTCAGAAAACTTTGAATTACGAAGTTTTCTAAAAAATTGAAATTAAATCACATGAAAAATATTTTTAATTTATACAGTTGAAATTTCTTCCATTTTATATTGAGTGATATGTCCAATGATATATATCTGAAACATATCCAATTTTTTAGAAACTTTGAATTACAAAGTTTTCTGAAAAATTGAAATTAAATCTCATGAAAAATATTTTTAATTTATACAGTTGAAATTTTCTCCACTTTATATTGAGTCATATGAATACCTAGTATAAGTCTTGCTTGCTAGATTGTCTTCCAATGTTGTAGATCTTACTGGCCCAAGGGTTCCTGATATGCCACAGGATTCAGTTTTCCACCAAATTGAGGACTATGACTATGAAATATTACTATAAATTTAAATTAAACATTTGGAGATATATTATTCTGAAATTTCAATATGTAAATTTGGTACATATATTATCCTATCTTTTCTACATTAATGTGTTTCAAATATTCACGTTTAAGACATAGTTTGTATAGGCACTTTCCATCATTGACATGAAGTATAACACAACTTTAAGCAACCAAGTTTAAAAATTGCATAATTTATTTTTGATGATTTTCAAATATCCACATGACCCTCCTGACTACAACTAATGACCAGAAGTAAAAAAGACTCAGAGCTCAATGTAACATATTATAAAAAGATCAATATCTGTCTCTGAGTAGTCAAAGTGACAGGATATATATATATATATATATATATATATATATCATCTTTATACAACAATTTATTGTATATTTTTATTTCAGTAGAAGACTGATACACTGTGGATTCATAGCTCTTAGTCCTCAGGACGAGTCGGACGGTCTGGGTCTTCAACACTGCGGATTCAGATATAACATGGTGAAGAATATGTCTCCCCACTAAAAAAATATAAAATCATCATTATCCTTCCGATATACCACAGTTAAGCTATAATGAGAGGGTGAAATATGCCTCCTAACAACCATGCTATTTTGGACTTTTACTGTATTTACACAATAAACTTCTCTAAAATAACCACCTAATATTCTAATGAAGAAAAAAATGATTTAATAAGGGGTGCATTTTCAAAAGGAAACAAAACTGATGTCATATCTGAGTTATAGATAAAATAAAATAGAAACGTATTATAATATACATTAAATTAACTTTAATTCCATCATTTGACCTTAAAAGAAAAATGTTCGATGATATTTTACATAACATTTTTGGGGCAGTGAGAAAAAAAACATACAAAACCAAGCAATTTATAGAATATGTGTTTATCTAGAAGGATAAGGCATAACATTGATTCTATGCCCCCTTTCATTCTGTTCTGCTAACAGCCATGTTTATGGTAGAAATTGTCCAATAGTTAAGAAGTAGATATACCTGTATGAGGTACAAATACAGTTGCCTTCTCAAATGCTACCCTAAATTTTATTATACCTAGAGGATAACATGCAGGCTAACGATAGAACTTATTTAAAGATTGAGCAGAAAAAGAATGAATTCTTAAAACTTCACCCTTTTAGGAGTATGAAATGCAAAGTAGGAAAAATGGTTAATAAAAGAGCTTTCACTGAATAGCAAAATAAAGACAAGATGAGCTTAATAAATAGTTAATTATACATGCATTATGCAATCTTCAAAATAAAAAAAATTTCAAATGTAAATAAAAATAACGTCTACATGGAAAGTGTACATATTATGTTTTAATTACAGGAGTTTTAAAGACTTATTTAATTTACTGCAAAAGAAATTCATAACTAATATTAAGTTATCATATTATAGTGACATTTTATTAGAAAACAAACAATTGATATGAAAAAAAATAAGCCGTGCTAATAATACTGAATCAGCATTGAGGAAAATAACTAAATACTTTGAATAAAAGATAAGAATGATGACTCATGAAAATAAACTATAAAAGTATGACATATTAATTTACATTAATAATTACAACACTACTAATCTATGAATTAGGTAAAGTACTAAGTTCTCTTCATATGATTAACCGTTTACATTCCGGTGTTCTCATTTGCAGAGACTCCAACCTCTTTTTGAAATTTTCTGTAGTTAAAAAGAAAAAATCAATAGTTTTCTAAATTTTTCAGTAGTAACATTATATTTCTTTTTAAAAAATTTAAATTAATTACTATAATAAGAACAAAGTTCACATATATTAGAAAATAACTTAGATACAATCCAAATTTCTTAAATAGTTAAATTTTAAAATAATTAATAAAAAATAACACAAAAAAGTGATATTAATTACTATCCCCAAAACAACGATATTTAATACTTAACACACTGTGGACTGATATGATATTAATTGCATAAAAGCCATATTCCCATGCATTTTCCCATTAATAGTCATTGAGTATTGAATACTAGATAATACCAGCAATTGTATCTTCCCAAGGCACATCTGAATAAAGGTTTCATAAAAGCTCACAAAAACAAAAAAATATTTATCATCAAAACATCCATTCTCTAAAGTGTAGTTTTGTATTAGTTTCCAGACCACAATGTGTTTAAATGTCATGGGCATACAAGAAAAAAAAAAGGGCACAAAGTCCAAAGAAATAGTTTTGAGATAAATGAATTTTAAAATCTGAATGGATTTTAAAGATCTGATTTTACTTGAAAAGGATTTTCTTTCTTTCATTTAAAAATACATGTATTAAGCTACATTTTAATGATCGATTTTTTTCTTTTATACCAATTTTTACACAGATAGGATCTTATTTTTTAAATGAACAGCATCACTAGTTGTGAGTTATAAGTTATTTTATTTGTTGTGAAGGAAGTATTAATAGCTAGCACTTGGAATTTTTTTTCTGTAAACAGAACAATCTTAGTATTTTCAATTGCTTTTGCATACTCAATATGTTTTTTTGAAATTGCATACTGATGGCAACCATCTTGTCCACCACATGTAATATTAAAATCCTTTATACACAGTGTCTAAAATGCCATATTTTCAGATATTTTTGACTGCTGAAGGCAGGAAAATTCATTTATTGTAAGTTTCTTCTGGCAAGTACTCATTACTTTCTTAAGTTGTTTGGTTGGAAAAATTAAAGCTTTTTTTTCAGCAGCCATATTCTTAAATAATAAAAATAAATATTGCAATATACAAATTCAGGTTTACTTACTTTGCACCAACATTTGCTATGTAGAAAAAATTAGATAGCAAAAGGTTGAGCAAAATTATTCCCTATAACAAAGAGCAGTAATGCAAACCACAATACATGTAAAAACCAAAAACAAAGTCTGGTAGAAGTGAGATACAGTTAAATATCCAGATACTGCGATGAGGTGAGGAAAGATCGCTATTGCCAGAATTCCTTTGGCGCAGTGTATGACCACTGATGACATCAAACATATTTAATTTCTTTCAACCAGTCACAAAGAAATATGCTTTAGATGTATAGGTTTCACGATTTTTCGGCATTCCTATGAGTAAATCATAGATTATATGACCAGTGAGCTGCAGGTGTGCTTTTATGATGCTATGTGATAATGAAATTATATATTGATGACAATTCCTATTTTGGAATGCTATTCAGAAAGAGAAATAATCAGATAGAGAGAGAGAGAGGTTTGGGAGAAGGAAATAAAAAATGCGGAATTTTTAACTTTTCTGCAGGATAATTAAAGTTTTCCACAATCTGTAGTTTAGGAACAACTTTTGTAGTAACTATGGAGAATCAGTAGTAGTTGGAGTTTCTGCATTTGGAAACATGATAATAAAAAATTTCCCTAAAATATTAGTATGAATTATCATCAACCATTATATATTTTACATAAAATATATGTAGAATTTTTTTTCAATATTCCTTAATATTTAAAAAAGGTATCAAATATCTATGAGGGTTTTTTTCCATTTTTTACGTCTTCAAACAATTAGAATATTTGCTATACAATATGTCAAAATAATACTAATATTATATCCGACATGTAAAAAATACTTTAATGTCTTCTGTTCTGTTTGATTTCTTTTAATATTTTCATGTTTCTGTGTGGTGAAGAGAAATAAGGTTGTTCCCAAAAGGGAACATTGGCTTTTCAAAAGAACTAATCATATATGCTTCTGAAAAGTTGAACCTGATATTTTATACCTTTTTACATTGCTACATACAGTATGGTAATTATAGAAACAGTTATTGAGTAATAAATAAATAAAAAGTTGAAATAGGGAACTTTATGTACCTTTGAAGGATAAATGCAAACATCTTTTATATGTATAACTAATCTGTCTGCAGGATTACAATTTTGGTTACAATTTTCAGTCGCATAATTAAGCTATATGAGATAGGATCAGGCCCGGTTTAAGGCGTGGGCGGCGTGGGCAATTGCCCACAGCAGACGAATTAGGGGCGGCCATTTGGAAGTGAAATAAGGTGTAGTAAGAATGACTTTTGTGGTCGTATTAAAAAATATTTTGAAAATGAACCAATTTTGTGCCACTTTAATATAAATGAATTTACTTTTTTAGATAGTATTAAAATATAAAAAGGATAAAATCGTTTTTCTCTCATAATTATATCTTTTTCAAAGCAATGTACAGTTCTGCTTGAAAGTACGTGCGCTCAAACACTTGGGAGATTACCAGATTTTAAACAATTTGCAGCTGGGTGCAGCCTGCAATCCCTTGGGGGACTTTGTTTTCCCCAAATACTGGGAAAAACCCAAGGGCCGATTCTCAGAATTTTTTCCTGGTTTCAAATTCAAATTGCAAACACATGGATGCGGCCTCTATGATCGCACTTCTAAAAGGACGGGAGGGAGGAGATTAGCCAAGATGATCATTCTTTTGGTCGTCTACCGTTTTAGCTGTTTTAGACATTGAGCCTAGCTGGAGACCATGTAGATAACAAACACAATGACTACAAGTAAAAAGCTACTTCTTAGTGTTCAAAGTGTTGTGTTATGCTGCCGTGCGAGATTCACAAATCCATCGACAAATATGGCTGTCTTTTGAGTTCTAACTACTCGGGTAACTTTTTCTTTCAATTGTTTAAAATATTTTTGCAAAATTTCTTAATTGACTACATTTTTTGTTGATTTTTAATGTGTTTCAACAAATAAAATTAATTTGGTACTGAATTTAGTCTTTGGTATTAGCCCCAGAATAATATTGATAAAAGAATAATTTTTCATGTTTTTATCCAAAATAATATGGCCCGTGGCTGTTCTAGGAGGAATTTCAGAGGCAAATAACTAAGCAATGGTGTAAAATGATCTTAATTTTGTATTTTTACCAGTTTCATTGCAAAACGAAAAAAAAAAATGGTACAAAATATTTTTGCGAAGGAATTCCTTTATGAATATCTGCATGAAAGTGCAAAAGTTGTTTTTACATTGTTAGAGCTGTTTCATAAATTAATAAATTTATTCTATAGACTCAATATGGGAATTATATATATTCTTTTGCTCATGCATACAAATTTCTGTCTAGATATACGTTCGATAATCCGTAAATACTATTTTATTTTTTCATAATTACACTTTTAGTTATAATTATAATTTAATGCACTTTTAAGTAAAATGTTAATTAAGCAACCTTAAAATTTGCTATATACATTTTGATATTGTGATTTTTTTTTATTTCTACTCAAACAATTCATTTAATATCCCTATGTTCTAGTCAACATTCGATTTATTATTATTCTTATATAAAGTTGTATTGTATGATATGTAGTATTTTTTTGTCCATTTTTTCTTTCAAAACCAAGAAAAAATGAAACATTGACGTTCCTCTTTTCCAACGAATGGAATTTATTTTTTATTCTTAATACACCCTATTTTTATTACCCCACTTGAAAGTTCATAATTTTTAATTTCTAACACCCCCCCCCCCCCCCCCCCCCCCCGTCCTTTTTTTAAATGAATTTGGAAGCATTTCGATATTTTCCTGTGTTTCTGTTGGGCCCATGTATCTCCAAATTCTTTTCAGATGTTTTCTTTTATTATTTTTTTCAAAATTACGAAAATAAATATTGCGCGTTTTACCGCGTTGTTCTCTAATGATTGCAAATATGATTTTCCCCTCTCTCTTAGTTTTGTTATGCACTTTATCTTTCGGCAGAAAATTAAAATATTTTTAATTTTTACCCCCTCCACCTTTCTTTCCTAATTGTTGTCCCCTTTTCTATTCTATATATTTTTCCTGCTTTTGGATTAGGTTTTGTATCTTCGAACATTTTTTTATATATTTTCATTCACTTGTCACAAACTCAGGGGCATTTTAAACATTACATTTCAATCGTCTTCACCCCCCAGTGAATCTATAATAATGAAAAGAAGAATCTATCTGTTTGTTTGTCCACAATGCCGGCCGATATCTGTCTCATTGAATTTTTTCACACAGTCTCATCTATACCTGAACTAATGCAACTCGAAGGCCTTTTACAAAAATTTACATTCGATTTTTAACGAATTTTTAAATTCCAGAATCAGATAATCTCCAGCTACTGATATGACCTAGCAGCTTTATTCTTGATTTAACAGTTACAGAACCTCCAGCCATCGATATGATCTAACAGCTAATCATACGATTTAACAGCTACCGTAACGATCTAATGCCACGTTCATCTCCTGAATGAATGATATGAAGGTGGGTGGCTCCAGAAGAGCCTAGCACATCGACCAGACGTTCATCTCCTACAGGTTATTAATATTTCATTCATTTATATTTTGCATCACGGAGCACGGAGAGCGTTTATTTTTTTTTTTCGCTTTGCGGATAGCGTACTGGTAATTTGACGTCGGTTTAGGACTTGAAGAAAATTGAGTAGTGTTATTTGTAAATGTAGTAACGGGGTTTATTTGCATCCCAGTCAACACCGGGTAATTCATTCCAGTGATACAATAAAGCAAATGTTAAATTAGTCAAAGCGTAAAATTTTGTTGTAATTTGGGTAGTATTCCATTATTATGTATATTTCCACCTATTCTGGTCAAACCTCACCAATCATTAAACATCTTTAGAATCCCCAAGTTCATTTAACTTTCTAATTTTTTATTAAACAAGACAAAATATCTCATACTTGTGCACTAATATTTCACAAAAGAATAAGTAACCAGACTGATGTGCAACAATCGTGCCATTTCAAATATTACAGCTTTCTCACCCATTAGAAAACTTGATTTTTGAAGTATAGTGGTTATATTCTATGTCCCTTCTGTATTTTAATCAGATTTTAGAGGGGCTACAATGGATAGTCACAAACTGCTTCGAAATAGAATCCCAGATTTTTCTCTGCGAAATCAAAAACCAACAAATTTAAATATTTTTGCATTCTAAATTTAATATTAAAGATTAGCTATTTAAATAAATTGCTGATAACAACCGGCAAAATTCTGAATTGTCCTGTTATATTATATCTTAGCTTCGTAGAGATTGAAATGCTTTTCCTTCATCTCTCCTCTTTCCTAATTTATTCATAAAATCATTTCTTTGATTTGCTTATAATGTTTTACTGCTAAAATATACAAATTATTCCTAAGATTTATGCAATTAAAAATTCAAATTTTATTAAAAAAATGATGAGGGTAACTTTCATGACACTACATAATGAGTAAGTTACTTTTGATTCCTGTTAAATTCAGAAAAATATAATCGGCGGAGACTGTAGTCCGATGGAGCCGAAATTGCTTTGCGTGAATAATATTTTGTAAGATAAAACTCCAGTAAAGTTCAATAAGTTTATTCGATTATTTCGGACTCATTTGTTTCGTTTATAGGCTTTCAAAGCAATACAAATTAACTATTTGTAACTAGCTAGCGTTTTTAATTTTCATCCCGATTTCATCTGAAAACTCCGACCATAGACTCCACTTCAATATATTCGATTATTTTACTAATTTGATTTGCAGTATAAAAATTAAACTTACTGAGGATATTTTACATTTGAGTTAATCTATAAACGTGTCTGGCGGCACATAAATACGTAATTGAATACGTATATTTCCACCTATTTTGTTCAAATCTCACCAATCATTAAACATCTTTAGAATCCCCATATTCATTTAACTTCCTAATTCTTTTTAAACAAAGCAAAATATCTCGTGCTTGTGCACCAATATTTCACAAAAGAGTAAGTAACCAGACTGATCTGCAACAATCGTGGCATTTCAAATATTACAGCTTTCCCACCCATTGGAAAACTTGGTTTTTAAAGTATAACTAAAATATCGAAATTATAACCACTGTACTTCAAAAACCAAGAAAGTGATTTAAAATCCAATTATATACACTTGTAGGATTCTTAAAGAGCAATAAATTCATGTTTATTGTTTATAGCTATCATTTTTAGTTTTTAAGATATAAGCATTACAAACTTAAAATACTTCAAATTTTCAAACTTCTTCCACTTGGCAAGATGATTACTTAAAAACTATAAAAGCTTTTTTAAATATACATATAAATTTAGAAACTAAATTTCCTCATACATATTTTTATCACTTAATATAATTCTATCGATCTTTTATTATTTCGAAGATATTTCGAGTGAAAGTATGAAACATGGAAAAAACTCATTTTTATGTTTCAAAGTTTAAGCCACCCCTCCCCCAAAAAATAAAGTTCGAACCAGAATCCAATTATATACACTTGTAGGGCTTTCACAGAGCTACAAATTTATGCTTATTGTTCAAAGCTAGTTCTTTTAGTTTTTGAGATGTTACTAACTTGAAAAATGGAAAAATTTCAATCTTCTTCAATTTGACAAGACGATTACTCGAGAACTATAAAAGCTTTTCTTAATAATAAATATAGATTTTGATACTAAATTCCCTAGTACGTATTTTTGTCGTTTACTATTTATATCTTTATTTTATAGTTTAAAATGAAAACAAGAATAATAAAAACACTCGCTGGGACAGACACTTTTTGTTTTCTAGAAAATAATTTTGAATATTAAAATATTGATATTATTATTATAAGTGTCCAAAAGATTTACATTTTTCATAACGCTTCGTTTCCCCTACACAGAAACCCCAAACATAGATGTTATTCACGTCGACTTACATATAATATGATTGTTTATTTAATATTTTTGAATGCCGTTTTCTTCTTATGATTTAAAAGAAGTTAGAAAATTTGCGACCTTCAGAGTGTTCATTTCCCTTTAAAATCATAAATTTTGTTCACTTCACTTCATTTGTTCTAGCAATTTTGTCTCTCTAGACTCCTATGCACACCCATATATATATATTACACTCACGCACAGACATCCATTTAAAAATAATTGATATGGGTTAAAGGATGTCCAAAACGTATATTAATCCGTCGAACATTCGAGTTTTCGACCCCATCATTATTTTCCAATACATCATTTGTGTGCAGGGAAATTGCAAATAAGGTCCAAAATTCAGTTATGTATTATAAATTACTGCTGCATTATGCATGCATGTATGCATGTAGAAAGAAATGTAAGGCATTACATTTTCTAAACAATACAATATTTTGTTTCTTACAATATTTTGTAAGATAAAACTCCAGTAAAGTTCAATAAGTTTATTCGATTATTTCGGACTCATTTGTTTCGTTTATAGGCTTTCAAAGCAATACAAATTAACTATTTGTAACTAGCTAGCGTTTTTAATTTTCATCCCGATTTCATCTGAAAACTCCGACCATAGACTCCACTTCAATATATTCGATTATTTTACTAATTTGATTTGCAGTATAAAAATTAAACTTACTGAGGATATTTTACATTTGAGTTAATCTATAAACGTGTCTGGCGGCACATAAATACGTAATTGAATACGTATATTTCCACCTATTTTGTTCAAATCTCACCAATCATTAAACATCTTTAGAATCCCCATATTCATTTAACTTCCTAATTCTTTTTAAACAAAGCAAAATATCTCGTGCTTGTGCACCAATATTTCACAAAAGAGTAAGTAACCAGACTGATCTGCAACAATCGTGGCATTTCAAATATTACAGCTTTCCCACCCATTGGAAAACTTGGTTTTTAAAGTATAACTAAAATATCGAAATTATAACCACTGTACTTCAAAAACCAAGAAAGTGATTTAAAATCCAATTATATACACTTGTAGGATTCTTAAAGAGCAATAAATTCATGTTTATTGTTTATAGCTATCATTTTTAGTTTTTAAGATATAAGCATTACAAACTTAAAATACTTCAAATTTTCAAACTTCTTCCACTTGGCAAGATGATTACTTAAAAACTATAAAAGCTTTTTTAAATATACATATAAATTTAGAAACTAAATTTCCTCATACATATTTTTATCACTTAATATAATTCTATCGATCTTTTATTATTTCGAAGATATTTCGAGTGAAAGTATGAAACATGGAAAAAACTCATTTTTATGTTTCAAAGTTTAAGCCACCCCTCCCCCAAAAAATAAAGTTCGAACCAGAATCCAATTATATACACTTGTAGGGCTTTCACAGAGCTACAAATTTATGCTTATTGTTCAAAGCTAGTTCTTTTAGTTTTTGAGATGTTACTAACTTGAAAAATGGAAAAATTTCAATCTTCTTCAATTTGACAAGACGATTACTCGAGAACTATAAAAGCTTTTCTTAATAATAAATATAGATTTTGATACTAAATTCCCTAGTACGTATTTTTGTCGTTTACTATTTATATCTTTATTTTATAGTTTAAAATGAAAACAAGAATAATAAAAACACTCGCTGGGACAGACACTTTTTGTTTTCTAGAAAATAATTTTGAATATTAAAATATTGATATTATTATTATAAGTGTCCAAAAGATTTACATTTTTCATAACGCTTCGTTTCCCCTACACAGAAACCCCAAACATAGATGTTATTCACGTCGACTTACATATAATATGATTGTTTATTTAATATTTTTGAATGCCGTTTTCTTCTTATGATTTAAAAGAAGTTAGAAAATTTGCGACCTTCAGAGTGTTCATTTCCCTTTAAAATCATAAATTTTGTTCACTTCACTTCATTTGTTCTAGCAATTTTGTCTCTCTAGACTCCTATGCACACCCATATATATATATTACACTCACGCACAGACATCCATTTAAAAATAATTGATATGGGTTAAAGGATGTCCAAAACGTATATTAATCCGTCGAACATTCGAGTTTTCGACCCCATCATTATTTTCCAATACATCATTTGTGTGCAGGGAAATTGCAAATAAGGTCCAAAATTCAGTTATGTATTATAAATTACTGCTGCATTATGCATGCATGTATGCATGTAGAAAGAAATGTAAGGCATTACATTTTCTAAACCGCTAATTAAAACTCTAAATTTAGATGAGAATAAAATTTGATAGTGTGAGACCAGAAATAGATCTCACACTGTGATGAGATAAGTTTATATGTGTAATTTATTGTGTACAAAACGGCAAACAATACTGTCAGTCTGGATGGCGCCGAGTTTTACAACACGGGCACCCAAAAGGTCACAAAATCATAAATTTAGGGGCGCCAAGACAAGGGAAGGGGGGGGGGGGGGCGAGCGGACCCTTACGAGGATGTGAATCATGCCATTGGATAAAGATTAACTAATGGAAAATGGGCTTGTTGCGTCACATTAAGAAGGAAGGTATAATTAAGGAAACATTAAGAAAATTTTTATTATATATTTGTATTTTTTATATATATATATATATATATATATATATATATATACATATATATATATAGGGCGGCCCCAAACTGTCTTGCCCACACACGAAAATATCCTTGAACCGGCCCTGGATAGGATCATATTATGTAAATGTTTTCCTACAGCTAAAAAAGCATTTTTTGCACCAAATTAATGCAAGTGATAGTTTTACGAATGAGGGAATGTCAATAATGATTGCCTAGCAGAAATTATACCTCAATATCTGAATAAATATTTAGAGAGGTGTATTTGGTTTGGGGATATATTTTTGTAAAATTAATTAAAATGAAATTTAACAAAATTATTTTAAGATTTACCTGAATATTTTCACAGGGTTTAGGTTCTTTTGCAGAAACACATTTCGCAGAGATTTTAAGGATTTTCCCAGGAGGGTTTGAGAATTTTTCTAAACAATAAAAGTAATAATAAAACCATGATTCTGTAGAACTTTTTCTTGAGAATAAAATATCTTGGTTTTGTACCAGCTATAATACTTCAGTTAAACAATTCCCTTGTACATTACAATGCACAAGTACAAAGAAAAAAAATATCAAAAAAAGTTTACCAATCTCCATTCCATAATTTATTAAATATCAGTGATGTATAAATATTTGCTTGTGCTTAAAGCATTAAACATGTATAGCACAAACTACTACTAAACTAATAAAACTAAAATAACTGCATTAAAAGCAGCATATACCACAAAAATAATTTTTGTTGATACATACTATTATTTTTGTGTTTTATGTTGCTTTAAATGAAGTTAATTTAATTTTATTAAAGCATTAAAATTTATTTATGTAAAAATAAACAAATATCACATAAATATGTTTTGATGTTTTATAATATATGGATATATTCAATAATATGTATAAATCCTGCATGCAACAGTCCAATATTTTCAAACTGGAACATGCCATATAATGTTGATTTTTTTTAGAGGGGGGGGGGGGATGCTTGAATATTATTTGTATAACCAAGTAGTGTCAATAAATACAGCTAAATTAATCATTTTTTGCTGAAATCAGTTCCAGATTGTAAACGGTTAAAGGATGAGACACACTTCAGACATTTTGAGAGAATTTTATTTTAGAACAATTGCTTTAGTACTTTGGGTAATAATTGCTTTATTTAATACTTTGCTAGTTATTCAATTGTAGACAATTGTTTTCCTGTAAATGACATAAGTGAATTGTATGTCCCTTCTGAAGCACTTAACATTGTTGTAAAAGACCTTGACTCTAAACTATTTTGTCTGGAATGTCTTTCTAAAAGAACTGATGTTTCATCATTACGAAGTGAATGACGATCAATTAAAATAGATGTTTCAATGTTGTCATTATTATGAATACTATTTATAGTTGTTGTAGAATCTTCCCTTTTTTGAAGTAGATTACTCAAATTACTGAGGGAAATATCCCATTCACGGAATGCATTGAGTAGGAAAATAGCACTAATAACTGTAAGAAAACCACATATGCTTCCAACAACATCTTCTGCAGCCATATTACGCCACTCTTGATACAAAATAGCAGATGCACAAATAACAAAAGTAGTGAAAAAAACATAATAGACAGGGGTGACTACAGATGTATTAAATGTATCTAAAGCCTTATTTAGATAATTAATTTGCACAGTAACACAAGCAATGAGAGATGCCAGACAAAACCATGTTAACCAATTGGTTAACTCATTTTTTCTTCCACTTAATGTCTCTCTTAATGCTAATCCCAATCCTTTACATTCCATCACAGACAGTGATCCTATAACAGAACATATCAAAATATAGACAACTACATTAGTTGATCCATATCTTGGAACAGAATATATTATCAGAAAACTTGACGTAAGAAGTATTATGACCACATAAACAAGAAAACCTGGAACAGAAAAAATAAATTAAATTTACATTGTATAAAACATGCAAATAAAGCACAAAATACATCAAACTAAGCATTTTCATAATGAGTATTTTGATACTATTGTTCATCCACTTATATTATTGTTCCCAAACAGTAAAATAACATCAAAAAATGGCCAATATGTCTTGAGAACCTTAAAAAAACTACTCTTTTTCCAATAAGAAAAACAAATTTTATAATCAATTTAATGAAATATTAGAAGTGTATGGAGTAAAGGTTGGTAGATCTAGAAATTGGTAAAAAAATGATAAAAGCAAATCAATTTGTAAAATTATAAATTTTTAAAAGTTTTACTTTCAAATTTCCTTTTTTATTTCCCTATAATATATGGTATTGTATACGGAAAGTATTCAAATAGGGTTAAAAATTGAAATTTGAGTTTTCAACTATGTGTTTTGGACATTCTAGAACACAAATTCACATTTTTAGTGTGACATCTGTGTGTGCGTGTGTCTGTGCACTGTATGTATTTGCTTTAGTCAAAAAATGATTTGACAAATTAAAAAAAATTTGGTAGGCATTTATGAGTTATGCTGGTGCTGATTAGATTTTGATACAATTCAGAAAATAGAACTAGGGCCTTTTTTTAAATGACCATTAAAAATCACCAAAATCTGAAATAAATGACTAAATAAGTTTAAATATACTGATTAAATAATTGTTTTATCTGTAAATTTTTAATAATAAAATGATTAAGTTACATTACTTTAGAATGAACCATTTTAAAAAAATTTCAGTTTTATATCAGGATATTTTATAATACACAAGCTTGCCAAATGAAAACTAAAATTTAACTTAAACTGCAAATTTGGTGCAATTTCAAATATGTATTCATGTTATTTTGCGTAATTAAACCCAATGTAATACATTACAAAAGAAAGCCAAAGAAAATATATTTGACTCTGTAGGGAAAGTCATGTGTTGCTTATATCATATTTTTTGTATTTAGCTATGTTGTATTTAGCTATGTTTACAAGTCGGTTTTGCAGGAAGCAGTAAATAGTTAATGATTGCAGTTGGAAGGTGAAACTTAGAAAATGAAGTTACAAAATAGAGATATAATTTATGAAGATAGTTATTTAGAACAACATTTTTTATTAATATTTTTAAACACATCTCATTCCACTCATCCTTAATAATCAGCAAAATGGAATACCCCACCCACGAAGTTAGGAGAATGTTATCTGCTATGGTAGGATAGGCAGACATTTTTTATTACTTATTTTAAAGTTAAACTGTTGAGTACAAAAGCTTTTTAGGAGTTCTACAAGATAACCTAAAATTGCATTTTGAAGCAATAATTATATATTTTATTATATATAATTAATGCTTCAAAATGCAATTTTAGAATATTTTGCAGAAGACCAATTATTGCAGAAGAATATAATTTTAGAATATTTTGCAGACAACATTTAAGAAGTTAAGACAAAGTATTGAACACTTTATGTCACTCACATATGGTATTCACATTCATTCTAATTAATTATTTGAATATTTTAAACACTGCATGACAAAAGTTTAGGCAAGAACTTATATACAAATACAAATTCCTGACACATATTTAGTACAAAAGGTATAACTAAGAAACCACCCATCAGAATCAGTAATTAAATGCAAACTGAATTGCACAATTTATGCGAAAATAATTTTTAAAAATTACCCTTAATAATTAACCAAAATATATAAAAAAGCTAGTTTAGTCAATTTGTATGAACCAAATTGCTTTCGAATATGGCAGTAAATGTGTTAATTAAATGCCACCTAAATCAGTTTCATTTCAGAATAAAATTATTTCCATGCTTTCATTATTTCCTTACCCTATTTGATCATTTTAGAATGTTGATCTACAAGTTGTAAATTCTTTGATTTTTTTAAGAATTTTGAATAAGCAGGTATGTTGCCTACCTACTTGCTCCTCATATTAATTTTTGGACCAGGCAAAACTCCCTTTTGGAGCAGCATAAAATGCTTTGTAGTAGCAAATTTTCAAACTTTAAGAGCAGAAAGAAAAGTTATGGAACAGTAAATTGAAAATGTTTCTTTATCTAATACAGTGATCTTTAACATTTTTTTAACCAGGGCAGCATTTGAGTCAATTAGAGGCTCATAGGCCATGCATGCAAAAATGCATATCCTCGTATAAAATGCGATCCATTGTATTCTCAAAACAGTTGTATGTTGTATTGCTTATTTACTTGTACTTATTACATTGTTTAAGATTTACTCATTGAGTCCGATCCGAGTATGTGTTTTTGCTTATTTCAACTAGTTGTGAGCTTAATTTTGTGCAGTATTTTTCAGAGGTGTTAGGAAGGTTTTTCCTAATTAAATGAAGTCATTTTCTATATAAAATATACTTTTGAAATATTATCAATACATATAGACGGTATAGAAATTATTTTACTTTTAATTTTTTGGAATCTTATACTCTTTGTGGAGATGGAATAATATTATCCGTTTAAAGTATAACTGTTGTTAAAATAATTGACCCATGACTCTTCGAGACATAAATAAAATAAAATGAAAATGTAGACTTGATAAGACAGAAATAGTGCTGATATGAAATGCATACCAAATATTCATTTCAATTTTTGAAATTTTTCCTGGTCACTTTTTTACTTACTGAAATTGTGATTTGGAATGAAATCATCTGATTAAAATTTTACACACTCCCCTCTTTCATATTTATTGAAAATATACACTATTTCAATACCCCAAGAGAACTCGAAATGAAAAAAAATGGACGTGGCCAAAGAAACTACTGAAACATGTTGGCTCGGCTTTTTACAATTAAATCTTGTCAATATTTTCTAAATAATGCTTTTTTTTTATAATTGAACATAATTATCAGGATTTTCAATTTGTTTAATTTCAAATGGGATTTATGAGCCCCAAAACATTCAAAACGCATATAAATTGCTATATGCTTTTCTGCGCAGATGGATATTTGCTAAGTCCAAAGGTGATGGTAAGGAATGATAAAAGCTATTTCAAAAAAATTATACAAAATGTTGATGAGGAAAAAGAAATGGACCCATAAATAATGGTGACCCCAACATTTGCTTGCTTTAAGTATGGTAAAAACAAATGACACAACAAATTAGGAAAAGAAAAAATATGAATGAAAAATAAATATAGCAGGTAAAATTGGTATTTCACATGCTAATTTCATGATTTGAAACGAATTATTATGATCACTACTACATTAAAAATGATATTTTATTACGTGCCATTTTGAGATTAATTGATCACTTGCTTTTCTGGATAAAATTACGAAAACTTGGTTTGAGACTAAAATAACTTTTGAAGCACAAATCTTTCCCATGCCTGAGGATTTAATCTCAATCCACAGTAGAAAAGTATTTTCAAAAGATTTCTTAATAATTAGTTTCACTTATTATGCCTTTTCTTTTCACCACATGCCAAAAGTAAAATGATATATCAACATGATTATGTAACAAAAATGTAGCAGGCATTGTAAATTGTACTTCACTGCTGAGCACCATTTATTTATGTTTTTTCAATTTTTGAACTTCTTAATCAAATTTATCTTTTAGTTTTAAAAGAAAAGTATGTACCTCCCACTAAATATTTAAATTGAGCCATCATCCATTAAAATCGGTACAGTAGTTAAGGTTGTAGTTCAGTACACACTGAATATTAAAAGGCCGGAACGACAATTGTAAAAAGAGCCATTTTTAAGTTATTTTTTCTGGGGTGCTACTGCACCAATTGCAATTTTTTTGCCTTAGCTTTAAAATGGCTTTACATATTCAATGAAAAATATACTTTAGAATAAACATTAACATAATAAAACAAATGTACCACTTCAAAATCTGAAAATTTTAAAAGAGAAAAATGCCTTTAAATTCACAGCACAGTATGGGAATGTCTCATTGCTAAAGAGTAGCACTTTTATATTACTTGGTAAATTATGTGAAATATTTCTTAAACAATTAATCAAAATAGGTAAATAATCTAGTTTAGTCAACCTAATGTGCAATAATTAAGGGATAGAAATGGATAGAAAAGATATTTGGGCTCCTGGCAATGCAGAAGTGAATACAAACTGAATTGCAGAATAGTGCTAGTTACATGAAAATAATTAAAAAAATAATAGTAATACTTTACGAAAATATAAAAATAAGCTAATTTAGTTAATCTAATGTGAAATAATGAGGGGATGGAGATGAATGGAAAAATATACTTGTGTACTCTAGGTAATGAATAAGAATAAAACTGAATTGCGCAACCGTACTATGTATGTGGAAATAATTAAAAAATTAACCATCATAATTAAATAAAATATGAAAATAAGCTAGTTTAGTCAAGCTAATGTGCAATAATATGGGGATGGAGATGTATGGAAAAAGATAATTGTGTATTTTCGACAATACCCGAGAATAAAAACTGAATTGCACAATAGCATAATTTAAGTGTAAAAAAATTGTTTTATAAAATACAATTTTTTTACACTTAAATTATGCTATTGTGCAATTCAGTTTTTATTCTCGGGTATTGTTGAAAATACACAATTATCTTTTTCCATACATCTCCATCCCCATATTATTGCACATTAGCTTGACTAAACTAATGTGCAATAACCACTAATATTTAAATTGAGCCATCATCCATTAAAATCGGTACAGTAGTTAAGGTTGTAGTTCAGTACACACTGAATATTAAAAGGCCGGAACGACAATTGTAAAAAGAGCCATTTTTAAGTTATTTTTTCTGGGGTGCTACTGCACCAATTGCAATTTTTTTGCCTTAGCTTTAAAATGGCTTTACATATTCAATGAAAAATATACTTTAGAATAAACATTAACATAATAAAACAAATGTACCACTTCAAAATCTGAAAATTTTAAAAGAGAAAAATGCCTTTAAATTCACAGCACAGTATGGGAATGTCTCATTGCTAAAGAGTAGCACTTTTATATTACTTGGTAAATTATGTGAAATATTTCTTAAACAATTAATCAAAATAGGTAAATAATCTAGTTTAGTCAACCTAATGTGCAATAATTAAGGGATAGAAATGGATAGAAAAGATATTTGGGCTCCTGGCAATGCAGAAGTGAATACAAACTGAATTGCAGAATAGTGCTAGTTACATGAAAATAATTAAAAAAATAATAGTAATACTTTACGAAAATATAAAAATAAGCTAATTTAGTTAATCTAATGTGAAATAATGAGGGGATGGAGATGAATGGAAAAATATACTTGTGTACTCTAGGTAATGAATAAGAATAAAACTGAATTGCGCAACCGTACTATGTATGTGGAAATAATTAAAAAATTAACCATCATAATTAAATAAAATATGAAAATAAGCTAGTTTAGTCAAGCTAATGTGCAATAATATGGGGATGGAGATGTATGGAAAAAGATAATTGTGTATTTTCGACAATACCCGAGAATAAAAACTGAATTGCACAATAGCATAATTTAAGTGTAAAAAAATTGTTTTATAAAATATTTGTTTATTTTTACATGCATTATAAAAATAAAATAATTTTTTTGCTCTGATAAGTAATCATTAGAAGATGGATAGAAAAAGATAATTGTGTACTCTCGACAACACCCAAGAATAAAAACTCAATTGCACAATCACATAATTTAAGTGTAAAAAAATTGTTTCATAAAATATTTGTTTATTTTTACATGCGCTATAAAAATAAAATAGTTCTATTGTTCTGATATGGAATCATTAGAAGGTGAAAATGGACGCAAACTGATACTTTTGGACTCACAACAATGCACAGGAATATAAATTGAATGGTGCAAGTCCGTCCCCTCCCACTGCTGTGAATTCTCCCATTTTATGGAAATAATCATAAAAGTTGGTACTAGAAAAAGTTAGATAAAGTGCTGAGGTGTGCATGGCAATTGCAAGAGTTTTAATAGATTCTGGACTTTGGTGCAAAATATACAGAAAACATGAAAATTTTATTGGAATTTGCATCAGTGTACTAGATTTGGTGCTGATGCAACATCCCTGAACAAAAAAAGATTTTCCCTGATATTTTGGTCCACTTTTAAATATCCAGTTTACAGAGTGAATTACATATGAACTGGCTCAGATCGAATCAGATAATGAATTGCATTAATTTTGGCAATCACAGACAACCAATCTAACTAGACACACTGAATATTAAAAGGCCGGAACGACAATTGTAAAAAGAGTCATTTTTAAGTTATTTTTTCTGGGGGTGCTACTGCACCTATTGCAATTTTTTTGCCTTAGCTTTAAAATGGCTTTACATATTCAATGAAAAATATACTTTAGAATAAACATTAACATAATAAAACAAATGTACCACTTCAAAATCTGAAAATTTTAAAAGAGAAAAATGCCTTTAAATTCACAGCACAGTATGGGAATGTCTCATTGCTAAAGAGTAGCACTTAGAGTAGTAGTGGTAAATTATGTGAAATATTTCTTAAACAATTAATCAAAATATGTAAATAATCTAGTTTAGTCAACCTAATGTGCAATAATTAAGGGATAGAAATGGATAGAAAAGATATTTGGGCTCCTGGCAATGCAGAAGTGAATACAAACTGAATTGCAGAATAGTGCTAGTTACATGAAAGTGCTAGTTACATGGGCTCAGTTACATGGGCTAGTTACGAAATAGTGCTAGTTACATGGGCTCAGATCGAATCAGAAGAATATTGCATTAATTTTGGCAATCACAGACAACCAATCTAACTAGAAAACAATTGGCGAAAATTTGTTTTTGGCACAATTTTGAACTGATAGCGGCATTAGGCACATATCTGGTATAACTGGGAATGCCATGTGCAGAAGTTCTTATCTGTACACGTGCGATCAATCACTTGCAACTGTCAGACTACAATCATCTCTACTACAGAGAAGTGGTAATGGTCAGATGATGCCTGATATCAGGTATGACATCACAACAAGGTATTCAGACGAGAACGCAAACGAGGAAACAGTTAAGGTTTTTATTTGAACTTTTCTTCAAAATAATCATCAAAATGGAAAATGGTCACTTCTGTAAAATTTGTAACTTTTTGGCTCTCTTTTGTTAAAAAAACAATTGCTATAGTCACCTCAGGTAAAAATTAGTTGCTAAAAGTCACCATTTAGTCACCTGTGACAGCCCTGTAAAAGTTAATCACATTAAGTTAATGTACCCTCTATTCTAAAGCCCCTACTTGGCTCAGAAGCTCAAGATCTTTCTTTTTTAAGGTAGCTATCAATCTGGAGAGTAGCCCAAAAGTTTTGAAAAATTAAACAGATTTTTAAACATTTGTAAAAACCTCCGTTTTTCAAAATATGGAGCAAAACTGGTTATGTTTGTATATCTCCTCTATTCCAAAGCCCCTATTTAGCAAAGAAGCATACAGTATTTTTTAAATGTAACTCACAATCTGGAGAATAATTTAGAAATTTTGAAAAATTAAAGAAAATTTTAATTATTTGTGAAAATACATATTTAATGAGGGTATAAACAAGGGTTACGGAAAAAGCTATCTCCTCAGTCAAACAAAAAAGTTAGAATCCTGGTTTTTGGTTTGAACAGGAGACTGATAAATTAAAAAAAAAATTTTCATTTTTACAAGTTTTTAAATAATTTATTGAAAAAATTGTTTTTTCTCTTTTTGGGATCGACTTATATGCAAATTTTGGATTTTTTCCAATTATTTTCTCTGAAAGTAGGCGGGTCGACTTATACGCGAGTATATATGGTAAGTGGTAATAATTTGTGGTAGGGGAGTATCTCAAAGGAGAATACAGGGCGAGGAAGTGCTCATTCTATCGTCTATCTGATTTGCGAACAATAAAACATGCTTTCAAATCTTTATCTTGCAGCCTTTGTTAACATTTTTATAATGGTGTATTAATGCACCACTATAAAAATATTTGCTAAAAAAGTTTAAATTGTTTAAAGGTGTATGATAAATAAGAATTTTCTGTTTGGGTATTTTTTTGTTTGTTTGTTTCATGTTTTTACTTAACTGTTCATATTTCTGTTTTGTAGTGGAATTCAGACAGTTCAAATTACGGAAAGGACGGAAGGGGGAGATCTGCACTTTTTTTTTAAAAAATGACTTAAAATCTGGAAAAGTCCGAAATTTAGAATCCCCGAGGTCTGGAGGATTCCGGATTCGAGACGTTGTACTGTATTAGGAAAAAAAATCAAATTATTTCATTTACATTTTTTGCAATTTTCAACTCTCTTGTGATGGGAGAAATAATTAATTAAAATTATTTGAATTCTTCAAGAAGAAGACATATATTTAAAGGCTACTTTTCACCTCTATCGCAATAGATTGATTAAAAAATAAATAATCAAAAAACTTTTTCAATAAATTGAATTTTTTCACATTTCTTTCAATTTTCAATGCTCTTACAGCATCTACAGATATTAATCAAAATTATTTGAATTTTGAATGCAGACATCTTATACCAAGACGTAACTTTTGTCTTTTATTACTAAAAGTTTTTTGTTCCACCATAATTGGTAAGTCAAAATTAATATTTGTTACTTTTAGGACTTATTCATTACTTCATAACAATAAAACCAGAAAAGTCTAAAACTCCAAATTTTTAGCATAATTAGTTATAATGCAATAGTTGATTCCTTACAAGTTTAAGATTTTTCCCAGTTCCCCCACCAGAGATATTAAGACTCTCTTAAATATTCGTAAATTTGAATAAACCAACATGTTTAGGGTTTAATAAAATAAAAAGGGTAAAGGTCTCAGTCTTGAAATATCCCACGCTATGACTATGGGAGTAGGGTAAGGCATGATAAAAATTTAGAATTGCTTTCTTCATTCCTTTTAAAAGGCTCAAATACTGCATTTTTTGCTAAACCGCCGCTGAATTTCAATGCTGAATTTCAGCCAATCAGGTAGCAGTTAGACAAATTTTATAATGATATGAAATGTAGACTAATTTAGGACCAATAAAACAGTTTGTATCCCAAGTATCTAGCTCTTTTGAGTTCCAAAATATTTAAATTTGTGTGAACATCAAATTTCTTCAAATTTGGAGTTTACCACGCTATAAAAATAGCCGTACCAGAAAAACAAACTAGCTGAAAAAATATTAAACATTGTTTCTCATCTACTGAAATAATGTAGGGATATTTATGTGCAAAATAAATTTTTTTTCAAAAATTGTCATGCAACCACCACTGGGTGGAATGACATGGAATCCCCTAGCAATTCCTTACTACTGATCAGACCCCTCTTCTGGAGCTATTCCAGCTACTGAGGATGCTCCATACACGGGAAGGAAAGACCTTTTCTATGTATTAAGACCAGTTCACGAATGGGGGAATTGAGTAGATTCTCTGCAACAAGCAACTGATGTTCCTCCCACTGAATGCAATTTACTCTGCTATTTATATGAATAAAATTTATTTTTTTGTTATTTTTTTAGAGTAATAAATGTAATTTATCTCTGGCAATTTTCACTGTTTTTATATGAATATATTTTTCTTTTGGTTATTTTCTTTAGATTAATATTATTGATACTTTTTTAAATTAGTAAATTAAATTTATCCCTGCTTTAACGCTCGTTCAATGCCAGGTACAATTTCTAGTCTTACATAATAAAAGATGTATGTATTATGTATGTGTGTGTATGTGTGCAGTCTGTAGCAAGAAATCTAAGCATCAAACGACCATGAAATTTGATACTGCATGACCCAGGAAGGTGCACCGTAGCAACATTTTATTAAAATTCGAATTAGATTTATAGATATTTTTTCTTTCGAAAAGGCGTGATAAGTGTTCAAAAGTAGCCAAATTAGCAGAATGTTGTCCAATCTGGCAACTATGTCTAACTAGTCCAACTGGAAGCACCAAATACAATATCTATACTATAGGGGTCATTCCATGCTATTTCAACAAATTTTTTTTAAATTGGTTGCTGCACCATTTTTAATATTTTTACATTTTGCACATGTATTTATACATGTTTAGAGAGTTCAAACCTATTTTTAGAAAAGAAAAATTTCTTACCATGTGGCAGAGAGGTCCCCAGATGGCGCTTTAAACATGTACATTTTTGTGATTACAAACATTTGTACAAAAAGGTATAACTTTCCTCCTAATTGAGTAAATTAAAAGATTTAAAAAAGGTTAAAGTACTGATAATTTTGGTTCAACTTTGTTTCATCATTTGATATATTTTTGAAAATTTAATGGTAGTCAAAATTTACCATTGAAATTTGCAATTTCTCATTTTCCGAGCCTGTTTTTCACTAGGAAAGGGACAATACACTCAAATCAAATTTATTTTGCAAGTACTATAGTAACAGTAGATTTTACCTGATGAGAGAACACTGGAGTGTTTTGAACCCTTTCAAAATGATTTCACTGGTGAAAGTGGGTGTTTTAAAAAAATTCAGATTTTTCAAAAGCTGTATCTCCAGTGGGGTTGGTTCACAGTAAAAATCTGAAATTTATATTACTGAGGCTTCTATTAGGTAGTAACACCAAAATAAAATTTGATTACTTTGTTTTGCATAGTAACAAAAATATTTGAGTTCAAAGTTGTGAACAAAATCTGTTGGGTTTTTTTTTTGTTTTCTGTTTTGAAGGACAATTATAAACTTTTTTATAACTAATGAAGCATGAATATATTTTCTTTTTATTTGTTGTAATAAAAACCAAATGAAAGTGTTAAAGATCAAGAAAATATATAAAAAGACATACTACACAATTCATAACTGCTGAAGCAGCAGAGTTCATGGAATGTCTCAATTTGTACAATCTTGTTTAGTGTAAGAGTGTACAAGTTGAAATAAGATATAACCTGTTTGATCCAGAAAAAACTTGCTGTCGCAGGCAAGTGTGAGTTCTGCATTTGCATTGTGTGTCAGTTGGCTTTTGGTTAGTATAGTGCACATGCATGATAAAGTGAAGGTAAAGATGATGTGTTCTGTTGGAGCTAAAGTTGATGAGGATTGTCATAAGACTACTTATGGGCCAATTTCACTAACACTAAAGGACTTTAAGGAATTTAGCAATGAAGAAAAAACTATTTTGGACATAAGATTAGGAGACTTCGAAAATATTTGCCAGTATCATGAGAAGAAATATCTTGTTAAATACAATCACTTATATGGAAAGAACTGCTCTGATCCTTTAGATGTCATACAAAAGTTAAAACAAAAGGTCTTACTGAAATATCTTTACATGTGGTTCAAAGCCATCCAAACCTAGGATTAGTTCCAAAGTTTATGCATTTCTTGTTTGAAAAAAATTTATAGTTTTAACAAAGATGAAATCAATGATGAGACATTTAGTCCAGTGTACCAGACATTAGATAACATAAATGCTGCATGTGTGGCTCTGGAAGTTTCACCTGTTAAAATGCAGAAGCTTAACATTAAACAAAGACCAAAAGCTTTAAAAAAAAATTAGAAAAAGTTACATCAGCAATGAAAAATGAAGTGTAAGTTTTGATGTAAGTTTGAATGAGTCTTTCGGAAATAACGAAGCTGATCTGAAGGAAGATGAATGCACTATTCTCTTAAATAAGCTAAAAGAAAATTTTAAAGGAAGTTTGATAGTTTCAGAGAAAGTAAAAATATTAAGTTTAGTGCCTGAGTTCTGGTCAGTAGCAAAACATGTCATGAATTTGGTGCAAGTCAGTACTTAGTAAGAAACATCCAGGCATTAGTTAAGAGCTATGGCATTCTTTCTAATATAGAACAAAGGAAGTCCAGAAAATTTCAGAGGAAGTGATCGGTAAAGTTGTAGATTTTTATGAAAGTGATGAAAACAGAAGGATGTGTCCTGGTGCAAAAGACTGTGTTTCTATTAGGAATACAGATGGTCAAAAGGAAACAAAACAAAAATGACTCAATTCACAAGACTATCCAATTCACAAGATTTTGAGGAAATAAACATCACCAAAGTTTTAACAGATTTTTCTCCTGAACTTAAAGAAAGTGATTACATTGCATGCATTTATGATTTTCATTGATGGCTTCTTCCATCCAGTGTGGCCATCCATTTCTTCCATCCAGTCCATTCCATTTCTTCCATCCAGTGTGACCATCAACATCATTTCAAAAATATAAAGCAGATACTGTTTGGATGCCGTATGACAATGTCTTACGTGTTCCTACTCCTTCCAAGTTGTCAACTGCTACTGGACGAACAAGGAATATTGAATCCAGGTTGTGCAATGAGCTTACGGAACTTTTACAAGATAAGATAAAAAGAAACAAGCTAAAAAAACTTGCTAAGTGCTTTTTGTGTTTGTTCTTGCTTTGTTTTGGTGCTTTTTGTGTTTGTACTTGCTTTTTGTGTTTGTTCAATTGTTTACAACATGTAGGCCTATGCAGTAGTTCTATACAGTAGGCCTATGCAGCACGCATTTCTTGTAACTATAATGATAATTTTTTTGTATATACATATAATTTTTGTTTGTTCAATTGTTTACAATATGTAAGCAAGTAACATTTAATACATTTCTTGTAACTATAATGATAATTTTCTTGTACATATAAATAAAAATTACCGCTAAAGCAAATGGAAATACACTGATTTTATTCACAAATTTGAACTAAAATATTTTTGTTACTATGCAAAACAAAGTGATCAAATTTTATTATGGTGTTGCTACCTAATAGAAGCCTCAGTAATATAAATTTCAGATTTTTACTGTGAACCTCACTGGAGATCTTTGAAAAATCTGAATTTTTTTAAAAAGTCCACTTTCACCAGGGAAAAAATTTTGGAAGGGTTCAAAATACTCCAGTTTTCTCCCCTCAGGTAAAATCTACTGTTACTATTGTACTTGCAAAATAAATTTGGTTTGAGTTTAATGTCCTCTTAGTGAAAAACAGGCTCTGAAAACGAGAAAATGCAAATTTCAATGATAAATTTTGACTACCATTAAAATTTCAAAAATATATCAAATGATGAAACAAAGTTGAACCAAAATTATAACCACTTTATTCTGAGTAAAAGGGTTTTTAAAATTTTTAATTTGCTCAATTAGGAGTAAAGTTATAGCATTTTGCACAAATGCTTGTAATCACAAAAATGTACGTTTAAAGAGTCATCTGGGGCACCTCTTTGCCACACGGTAAGAAATTTTTCTTTTCAAAAATTGGTTTTGAACTCTTTAAACATGTATAAATACTTGAGCAAAATATATAAAATATTAAAAATGGTGCAGTACAACCCTTTGTTGAAATAGCATGACTCATATATTTCATTAGAAATGGTTTTGTTTTATTAAAGTCCTTGTGGCTTGCTTGTGGCTAACTCACGCAGTTTTAAAAAGGGATTTATTTCATTTATGTATCAAGAGTTAAAGATCTCCCCATACAATTCTAAAGATAAATAAATAACGGAAAAGTGAGACCATTGACTATAAACATTTGAACATAGTGTTGAATGACCTAGAATTTCTGTTTCATTCAGATGCACAGCATCTGACACACTTATCCCTGTCTTCCAGTGTCTATCTTTTAGGGCAGTGGGGTATTTCTGTACTTTATCATCTTTCTGCACATTATTCTGTTTCAAGATGAAAGGCAGTTAAGGAAAACCAATTTCCCCAATGCTGAAGTACAAAAACAAGAAAAATACATCGAATATATCAGTCTATCACAAATTATGGTTTATCGTTGGCATCAGAGAAATACAGATATATCAGTGAAACTGATAATCGGTATGAGATATAGCAGACATGATACAGCCTTCTACCAGAAAAAGCTTAACTTTATAAGACATCAAATGCAACAAGATTGAATTTGCACAAACACACTGTATAATATACCAGTAGAAACCAAACATGGTAAATTAATCTATGCAGACATGAAAATTAATGTAAGAATTCAAATTATGGAATATTTAATGGAAATACAACAAATTATGGACTCTTTCATTCATTGCATTAAAAAAATAAGACTGAAAAACATTATTAGGCTTATGCTTCCCAAAGCCCTTTAACCTTTTGAAGACAGTGGCATTCCAAAACTACCATGGCCCAAAGGATGGAGCATTTCACTTCCAAACTATTCTCAAGGAATGGCACATTTTTTGCACTAAATCTAACTCCTGAGAAAAATTCACCAAAAACCTCCCATTTAACACAATATTCTATTTTTTTCAGGAAAAAAAAAATACTTATTTCCCATTTGATGTATACGTTCCACACAGACTATCTTTTATTGAAATATTAAAAATTAAATGATTAAAAATGATTTACTTTATTAAATGATTTTATTGATTTACATTTTTTTATTAAAAATTATTAAAAATGATTTACTACTATTTTAGTTGATTAAAATAGTTACACAGGAAAAATATCCGAATGACTGTACTCAAAACTTTATATAGCTAATAGAGATTATGCACGTTTTACAAAAAAATAACATTGTTATTTTCCCTAATTAATACATTTTTTACGTATGATATATTTCAAAACATGATACATGCTCACACCAAAACTGCAATTCATAAAAACTATCTGTGCACTTATCAGAAATACTAAATTTCCACAAATGTTCATTACTTCTGAATTACGTTCCTTACTGTTTGGTTCGACTACTATGTGAGTATAATCTTTCACTGAATGAAAATCTTTTGACTTGCCATGCTTTAAACCGAAATAACCTAAGAAATTCACTACCGCCACATTCCAGCCACTCAAACAGCTGCTACAAAATCTTTTGGGTCAGTCGAGTGGTCTGGGTTTGCAACTACCACCACATCCCTCTAAAACCCAAACATGTAAGAAAATACTTGTCTCTCTTACATTTCAATAATTCGCACATACAATCATTAAGTTAAAATCAAAACGAGAACCCATACTTAATTATAATAGTCTGCAAAAAATGATCTGTTTGTTAATATTACAAATCCATGTTTCACCGCTCTAAATGAAGTGATGATTAATTGCCCCTCCCCCCATACCAAGATCAAGTATTGGCAAAATACATTGGAAATGTTAGAATGGACATTTAGTGCCATCTAGTATTCAAATAAAAACATTATGATAATGTACACTTGTGTCCATCGTCCTTTAGAGTAAATATCTCCTTGATGCGAATGTGTGAGTATTGTCTTTGAACACAGTTTTACAGTTGATGCACAGGCACATCTGCCATCCGCAAAGGGCTAATAAATATTTTGTTAAAATCTCCCTAGATCCTGGTACTGATTAATATATGTAAAATAACATAAAATTCAATTTGATATTTCTCCTTTAGTAATTTGTTTTACTTATATTTTAAAAACTAGCCGCCTTAGGCGACCAGCCTGTTCACTACCCTTGAAAATTCTGACCGTGGCAAACTCGCTGGGGGGTCTTGAAAATTGTTTTGTAAAGTGAATTTATTCTAATGTTTGTGAACTGTGAGAATCTGAGGATTTCTGTACCTTTAACCCTAGGAAAGGGATCCCTTTGATGTGTACTCACAGCCGGGATCAGCTGCTATGATTTTTATAGAGGTATGCTCCTCTATTTTTTGTTTTACATAAATGAAATTGTATCCGTTCGTCTGTATTTTTAGTATTGCATCACAAATGACACGAAAGTATTTTTGAGACTGATGATGTTGAATGTGAATTTAGTATTTAAGAAATAACGATGCTGCTTTAACGATGCTGCTCAACGAAAAAGAGTTTTTTTTTTAAAGATTGTCCCCACCAACACTCGATGCATAAATTCACCGCGACAATCTCCATAACTTTCCTTTTATTTATTTTTTTATTTCTTCAGTGTTTAAGTTTTTTAATTATGGTCCCAACTACCACCCGATGTATACAATACATCACCACAATTCAATCCACCATAATTGAATCATTTAAATTTTATAATGATCATATGCTAAGCTCTTAATTCAGTCATTTAAAATATGACATTTATCATTATAAGCAAAATCATTATCATCATTGAGATCATCATTATCATCATTAAACAAAAATCGAAATACAATTCTAAAATAGAATTCGAAAACCTGTTAAATCAGAACAATATATAGCCCCTGTTTAATTAAGAACAATTTTAAAGCAATATAAATAAAATACACTATAAATGGGTAAATACACTTAACACGTAATGTTATAAAAAGAGAAAGCAAAGTTTATGTTCTTAAAAGAACAATAAGGAAGTAGAATAAATTATTATCTTAATATGGATAAACCGCTCCAAAGAACTACTAACACAACAAAGTGAAACGTTTGGGTTGAGTTGTAAGGGAAAATGACATTTTTAAAAAATTAATAAATGCATTTCAAGCAAATTGAAATTTAAAATGAAAAGTAATTTATTTCGAAAATAATAATTTATTCAAATAAAATGGATGGTTTGTTTTAATGATGTACATTCATTATTTGGCAGGCACAAATATTGAATGTTCCATTCGATTTCGCTATGCGTATCTGATGCAACCTTGTCAGATGGTACAAATCTTGTTAGATGGTACAAATCAAAACTTTGGAAATCGGGAAATGGGAACTCAAAGGAACGTTAGAGAAAAAAATTCAACATTTAAATATGGAAACTTTCCTAATAGAAGAGATAATTTAAACTAATTGTGGGGATCTTAGAGCAAAACAAAAAGAAAGAACAAAATTACAGGGAAAGATCTCCAGGAAATAATAAAAATCCTGCAGAAAGAGAAAGAAAGAAATTTGAAAGACAGAACAAGATGATTACGAAAAAACAGGAGGAATTAATTGCGTCTGTAGGAGAACAAAGGGATAAAACAGAATTACCGACTATTATTCAAAGTGAACTCATGATAGATTCAGGAGCGAGTATTAGCGTAATACCACTAGAATTATTTAACAAAATTAAAGAGAATGTAAAAATTAAATATGTATCAAGAAGTGTGACAATTTCAACTTTGACGGGACATAATATTGATTATGTAAAAACAGTAGAAATTACATTTAAAATACAGGGTAAACAGTTTAGGCATATTTTTTTCATAACCACATCAAAATTTTCTAAAACTTATGAAGGCATTTTAGGTTTCGATTTCTTGCAAAACTGCCAGGCAGTTTTTGACACACAGAGAAACACACTTAAGATAGGTGATATGGAAATTGTTTTAAATTCACACAAACAGATTTACAGTCAACAAGTAAACAACATATTAGAAGAAAAACTGAACTCAGTTAAAATTATAAGAAAGTACAAATTAGACCTAATGAAAAGGAGAATATTCTAGTATTTAGTGAGCAAAATTTGGAAAAGGGAACAGAGGTTTTGTTTAAACCAAAAGAAAAATCATACATAGAAAGGAACTATGGGGTATACCACATAAATGATAACAAGATAAAGATTGAAATAAAAAACACCACAGATTCTACAATTACATGAAATAAAAATATGGCTTTAGGGAATACAATGACAGATTTTACTATAGAACAACAGGACATTAAGGAACCAGAAATAAGTGAACGGACACAGAAATACGAGGAAATGATAAATTTAATTGAGGCTAAACCGGAAATAATCGAAGAAAGAAAGAAAAACTTAAAAGAAGAGGATTTTAAAATTGACCACATGGACTAAATCACTAAGCAGAATTTTCTTAAATTTGTTATGCAATACGCGGAAGTATTTTCTAAATCTTTAAAAACATTAGGAGCTACGGACATTGTCAAACCGTTAATAAAATTATCCCATGATCACGCAATACGGTCAAGGCCATATGATGTACCTTACGTGCTGCAAGATACCGCAAAGAGCCAATTAAAAGAATTAGAAGAAGCGGGAATAATTGCTAAAATTTTGCATCGCCTATGATCCTAGTAAAGAAGACGAACGGAGATTACCGCTTATGTCTAGATTTAAGACTGATTAATAACATTTCTACTATTTTACCGTACAAAATTCCGAAAGTTAACGATATTATAACGAAATTAGTGGGGTATAAATTTTTTTCAAAACTGGATTTTTATGCTGCATTTAACCAAGTCGTATTACCTGAAGACACAAAATCTATTTGCAAATCTATTTGCATTCACCACGCCATACGGCAACTATCAATTTGAGAGTTTAGTTTTGGGACATGTAAACTCAGCCCCAATTTTCCAACAAATTAGGATATCGTGTTAGCGGACTTGCAAGAGGGGAACATACAGGCTTATATAGATGACATAATAATCCCAGCTAACTCTTTTTCTGAATTAATGCATAAATTAGGATTGGTTTTTGATAGATTAAGAAAATGGAACTTGATTCTGACGCCCAGTAAATGCAAATTTTTTGTAACAAAGGTTTCATATTTAGGGTTTGAAATCAGCCAACACGGCATTACGCCAACGGACGAGAACATAAACAAAATAACTTCTTTTCCTGCACCTAAAACTTTAAGGAAATTAAAAAGATTTTTAGGAATTTGTAACTTTTATAGAAATTCAATTAAAAATTATGCACAGTTAACCGTGATTTTATCAGACTTAACGAGGAAAGACAATAAATGCCATTGGAATAATAAATGTGAAAAAGCGTTTCAGGAACTTCAGGAGTGTTTCTTTAAAAAACCTTTGCTGATACAGCCAGATTTTGACAAGGAATTCTTCCTAACGTAGACGGCAGTATTCAGACCATAGGAGGCTCTCTGCTTCAATACAGAGACGGAATTCTAAAACCTATTGCGTACTTTAGCAGGAAGCTTAGCATACAAGAACAAAAGTACCCTGCAGTGAAAATTGAATTACTGGCTATGCACCAAGGAATGAAATTTTTTAGAAATTTTTTGTTTGGACGGAAATTTTTCGTGCTCTCGGACCACAGACCTTTAGGTCAACATTTGAAAATAGAAAATCCACCCAGCGCTTTGCAAAGGTGGCTTTTAGACTAGACATTTTGGAATATAACTACGAGTTTATTCATGTTCCGGGAAAAGATAACTTATTAGCTGATTTTTTGAGTAGGGATGATTTTGAGGGTAAACAAACAGAACAAACAAAAAAAGCACAAAACAGAGAAAATAAAAGTGCAGAAATTAACAGGATAGATAAGGTGAATGTCGAAAATATGGGGAAAAGAAATGGTTTTGTAAACGAGGATAATGTATATATTGCATAAGTAAATACGATAACGGACATCCCATCATTAGATAAAATATTAGAGGAACAAATAAAAGATTCAAAATTAAAAGTAATCAGAGATAATTTGCAAAAACGTAATTATAAACAGAATAAAAATTATGATACATTGTATATAGATGAGGAAACGAAATTGTTAATGCATATTGGAAACTGGAAGGACCGACCATGGAGGGATAATTTAAATAAAACCATTGTAATACCTAGGAGTTTACAGAGAGAAATTATAGTGGCGACACATGTAACACATGCAGGAATTGATAAAACGTATAAATTGATGGCCGATAGATATTATTGGAACGGAATGTATAGCGACACACAAAATTATGTTACCTCTTGTGAATTATGTAGAAAAAAAAAAGGAAAAAACCAGGCCTCTTGGAAGAAATCCAATTCCTGATGGTCCAGTACAGATTTTATCGACTGATATTTATGGCCCATTTAAAACGAGTACACAAAATAATAAATATGTCTTATCTGTAGTAGATCATTTTTCTAAACATGTACAAATGTTCCCGATCCCTGATATAACGACTACAACTGTCACTGACAGACTTTTATCACATTTTATAAATTTTGGTAGTCCCCAGACTGTTTTGAGCGATGCAGGGATCCAATTTACATCAAATGTACACAAAATTATGACGGGAAAAATTAGGGATTGTGGCTATAATTGCATCGGTAAGATCGCCATGGGTTAACGCAATAGTAGAAGTCACGAATAAACAGCTAAAGCATACTTTATCAACCTTAGCAGAAAATTCTCCATACTGGGATACAGCAGTGCAATGCCATGTAGCAGTTTATGATGCAACAATACATTCGAGCACCAAAGAAACGCCAAACTTTCTTTTTTTTGGAAGGGATCTTCCAATTTTTTTTAAACAAATGTTAGGGAAAACACGCCAGAAACGACTTATCAGGATTTAATAGCAAGGAGAATTACGGTAATGAACAACGCATTTAAAGAAGCGAGTAAAAATTTAGTTCACTCAAAAGAAAAACAGGAAAGGCAACAATTTCAAAGGGCAAAATTTCGAGATTTAGAAATTGGTTCTAGAGTATTTATGGAAAATAATAATAACAGATTTAAAACGGGGAATCACACGGGACCTTATCGTGTACAAAGAAAAATAAATAATTTTGTATATGAAATAAAACAATGTGACAAGCCTTTCGGCAAAACAATAAAAGCACATATCAATCGGCTACGAACTTTGCCAGAACGCAGACCGCATCTAAAAGAACCGGGCATAATTCAATTAAAATCTCCGCTTATTCCTAGCCCTTTACACACAGAACAGAAATCGAAACTGAATGACCACGAAAATTCAGAGGGAAAATATACCACATTTCATTTTGGACGAAGCGTTAGAAAACATAGGGCAGTCAAGAGAAGCGAATCTTCAGAGCTCTGAGGTGACGTCACAACGACTCCTCCACAACACAGTTACTCACGCAGAAGCAGTTTTAAGGAAGGCACAAAACGAAAGTAGAGATATTGTAGACAAGGACACAAATGTACCCCAGTTTCTCGATCCCACAGTGAACGCCAACATGGTTTCAGAGCGGGAGAGCGCAAATAGGGAAAGTACGCTCAAACCGCAAGAAAATCCAACTCTTACAGGAGAATAGAGGGCCATACACAAATAATTGAGGGAAGCGCGGAGGAATTACAAGAAAGTCAAACGAAGGAGGATGCACAAAGGGAAGGTATACATATTGAAATGCAACTACGTAAAGTTTTACCCACCCCGGTGCGGGCTAAGCATGGTTACGCGCTAAGGTCATTAAGGAGATAAATTTAAATTGATACATTTAGGCCACTGAATGAATTTAAACATGGGTAAGAACGCGGGCAAAACATAAATAACATTTTGGGAACGTAGATAACACAGAAGTCAAGTTACACTTTGACTTTGTACACAAGAAAAAAAGGGGGGGGGGGGACATTGTCAAAACTTTATAAAAGTATCATTTAAAGAATGGTAGGCTACAGTTATTAGTATATTGATTCAAATTTTGGGAACGTAGATAGCAGAGAAATCAGGTTACACTTTATAAAAAAAAGGGGGGGGGGGGGAGGGACATTGTTAGAAGCTTATAAAAGAATCGGCTTGAGGACAATAATAATTTCAAGAATGGTAGGCTACAATGGTAGGATACAAGAATGGTAGGATACTGAAAAAAAGTAATAACTGTAATACATATCAGTGGAAGCTATAATTTTGGGAAAAATAACTGAAAATACTTAAGGCTATAAAACTAGGACTTTACGAAATATGGAAAAGTCAAGATAAATTTAGCACTTTTAGAATAATAAAAATAAAAATAAATATTAAGGAAAGATTATAGGAATAAAAAGTAGACACATTTTAAAAGAAATTTTTTTTTTAAAGAGAATTTTAAATACCAGTGATTTTAAATTTATTTGGGTAAGATACAAAGGAGTAGCAAGTAGACCGGTATTGAATTCATTTATTTGGAAATACTTATAAAATGCAGTAAAGGCTTGTAACGATAGGAAAACAAAATTCTTTTCTTCTTTTCACGTCCTCGTTTTAATTAGCAGACTGATCAACCCTAGTTGAATGAATGCGCGAGATGAAATACAAAATTGTAGTTTAAATGAATAGATAATTTCTAAATGAAAAAAGCTTTCCAGGTATTAAATAAGGGGCAGCAAATGTTTTTTTGAAAGGAACGCCAGACACTGGCAGTGAAAAATTTAAACAAGGGGGATTTTACGTAGTAATACTTAATTACCGGCAATACGCGAATAAACAAGGAGTATAAATAAAATGGAATTTAAGAACAAAAGGAACACTAACCTCATTGTAATTTTAATCCTAAACGGGTAATCCACTGAGCTGATTTTTGGGAGCACATCGTGATACAACATCCATGCACTCACCAACATGCCGACTGTACATATAGAACACTTTTTGCCATTTTCAAACGACATAGAGATGGTGTATAAACGGGGGAACTTCTCGATGGGCGCTGGTTTGATTTCGTGCAATGCATCTTGGGTGATGGAAAGAGATTCTTTGTCAAGGAGGGGGAAGGAAATGGGTTATTTCTTTCGCAAGTCAATGCGTTTGTTTGTTGTATTTCCACGTGGGTCGACTTTATTACAATTTTAAGTTGTTAATTTAATATTTTTGTCACTTCTTTTACATGGTTGACATGTATTTAATCGTGTATTACAATTCTGGGCTGTGTACATTTGATTTTCCGATTGTGATTGTCCTTAAATGACGGATTTGCTGAGTTTCTTGCAAACACAAAAGGAATGTGATTTATTTCGATCCTAAAAGTATTTAATGCATTGTTTTATTTAGTATGCATATGTAATCGCAATAAACACCTTTAGAAATAAAGGATTTTGTCGTTTAGGATTCTTATCATGATTATATTTACTCATTTGTATACTTAGAACTATTGATTTTACTAATCTTAAGCCTATTGATTAGCTTGACATAAGCAAGTTGATTAGCTTGTTTGAGATAGAATTATTTTTAATTTTCTGTCTGTTGGATGTGTTGAAGCAGATAACATTAGAAATAAAATACTTTTAGATTATTTATACTGTGGTTTTCTTTTTATGTAAATGTGTTTATATAATAAACATATGTAAATAAAAATTGTTTGATTAAATTTTGCTTAGCTTTACTCATGTTCCATTATTTTCTTTGTCTTAATTTATTTTTATAGGACATTTTTTTTCTTGGTAGGAACCGTTTTTGATTTTACAATTATTACAGGATTTTTTTTCTTCTTAATTTCTGTAGTTTAAGTTACACTTCTGCTGAAGGAGTTTATCTGAAAGAAATATGTAAAATATGGAAGAGTTTCCTTCTTAAAAACATTTAATCTGCAACTTATATATTGAAGTTGTATTATTAAAATTTACAAAAAGAACGCTTCTATGAAGAGTATAAAATATGTCTGTGAAATAAAATCTGAGAATAAAATATATCTGTAGAGCGAAAATAATATTTAGTGTGAAAAAAATTGCGGAACTTCTTATTCTTTATTTGTTTTATCTGATCATGTCAAAGGTAAGTGCATTTATAATTTCTAATTCATTAATATTACATATAAGAGTAAACTTGAATTTGAGTGTAAAAGTTCTTTGTAAGATCATACATGCAAAATAAAATTCTTATTTTAAGTATAATCTTAAATAATAAAAGGCAATGTCTGTGTGTCTTATACACTATACGTTCAGCGACCGCGCATCGGAGAGCTAGGAAATTTGGCAATTGGAGACCCGGGATGGGAAGGGGACACGTGAAAACCAATTTTTAAAATTTTAATTATTTTTTTTGTTATTTAATGTTTTATGCGATTTCGACCGTTTTTTGCTATTTTTGCCCTTTTTTCTCCACGATCCAGACGTAGTAGAAAAAAACAAATCACACCATCAAAAAGAGCAGATAATTGCGAGTAAAAATATATCAATTTCAAATCTCAATGTCAATTTGTAATATTTTTTAAAGATTTTAAAACAAAAGTCACTTTCGGTTCAAAAAACGAACTTTGGTTTTTAAATCCTCACAGCGCAAAAAGTACTAATGATTTCGACTAATAATTTACATTTTTAGAAAGGTCAAAGATCTAGCATTCTTACAAATTCAATCTGGTCAAGAAATAATGAAAATTGCCTGCAGGATCGCAATTTTAAAGAAGTCATGATTTTAAATTTCTCGGCAATCCGCTAAGTTCTTCAACGGCATTTTCCCCCTCTGCAGTAGTTTTTCCCCCTTTCGGTTTTAAATGAATTAAGGACTAGCATATATATTGGATACATCGGGTGAAATTATTATATTTATATGATATTTTAATTTATGGATATTTTAAATAATTCAAATGATTGAATTATGGTGGTTTGAATTGTGGTGATGTATTTGAAATTATTATATTTATGGATTGGTGGAACGATATGGATCATTGATGGAACAATATGGATTTTTTAAATAGATATTTTAATTTATAGATATTTTAAATTGATATTTTAATTTTATGGATATTTTAAATGATGGAACAATGAAACGAGGATGATGGAATTAAGAGCTTAGCATATGGTCATTATAAAAGTTAAATTAGCACGCGGGAAGTTAGCGCGCGAGAATTGCACTCAGTAGGCCCGGGTTTGATTTCCGCCACTGACGTGGAGTACGATCAATTCAAACATATGGGTCCGTAAGTCCTTCTGAGAGGTTGGTGGTAGGAGAAGGAAGATACGGTCCCTGTGGATGCCTCCCTCACTGGGTTCCGGTCTAAATTGGGTGAATAAAAAACAGTTATGGAGATTGTCGCTGAGGGTGCAGTAGCCCAGTGGTTAGCGTGCGGGAATTTCACTCGGTAGGCCTGGATTCGATTTCCGCCACTGCCGAAACTGCTGCTGTGTTCACACGGAGTACGATCACGTTAAACATGTGGGTCCTTAAGTCCTTCCGAGAGGTTGGTGGTAGGGGAAGGAGGGTACGGTCCCTGTGGATGTCTCCCCCACTGGGTTCCGGTCTAAATTGGGCGAATAAAAAGAAAGTTATGGAGATTGTCGCGGAGGGTGCGATAGCCCAGTGGTTAGCATGCGGGAATTTCACTCTGTAGGCCCGGGTTCGATTTCCCCCACTGCCAAAACTGCTGCCGTGTTCACGTGGAGTACGATCACGTTAAACATGTGGGTCCGTAAGTCCTTCTGAGAGGTTGGTGGTAGGGGAAGGAGGGTACGATCCCTGTGGATGCCTCCCCCACTGAGTTCCAGTCTAAATTGGGTGACACTTCCTGGTCGTCCAAACAGTTACCTTACACCTTTCTGGTAGGTCGCTCCAGTGAGTTTGCAAGGTTCAGAATTTGCCACGGTCAGAATTTTCAAGGGTAACAAACAGGCTGGTCAACAAAGGCGGCTAGTTAGATATGAAATAAAATATAATTTTATCTTACTGTAATATTTTTTAATGATAACAAAAAAATATCTTAAATTGAAAAAATGTTTTATACAAGGAAAATGCATGTGAATTTAAATTTGTATTTTGAATGTAACTGGAGGTAAAAAAAACGTATTAACTTTTTTTTTATTTTGCTTTAAAATATCTTTATGTAAATGAAAATATGTTTTCCATTTAAATTGCATCACTTTTTATACGATTATCAAATAAAAGTATAATTTAAAAAAAAAACCCAATAAAGAATCCTTCATCCCGGATTCTCGTCCTGTAACGTTGCTTTTTCTGCATGACAGAACGTTACCAGTCGTGATAAGGCAGTTCACATTGGGTCTACGGAAGCTTCCCTTCTTTACGGTTAGAGATTCTTTGCAGTGTAGAGCTAATTGCTAACAGGACCTCACACAAAGGGACTTCGGGGTAAGAAGCGCCGCAGGACAGAAGAGGACGTTCTGGGAAATGGACACAAAAACCGAGATTTTCTCTCTCTCTCTCTCTCAAAACTGTTCTTTTACTTGAAGTTGCCAAGGTCAATGCGACCTTGTTCACAGGCCACTTTTAGGGGATTGAATTTAGGGAACTTAAAGAAAAGTTGAGAAAATAATGGTTCGGAGGATAGAATAACAGATATACAAATTTTAGCAATTAAAATGAAGGTGAAGAAAGGTTAATGAATTCGGTAAATTATGTATTCAATTATGGGATTTGGATTGAGTTAGAAGGGATATGAAGGAAAATTTATAATTATGTATTCAATGATGGAATTTCAGTGAAATATAAGAGTTACTGAAAAATTTAAATACAGTTTCATCAGGTGGGTAATCGATTGATTACATGAGTTTTTATTTCATCTAAGAGAAGGGGATGGAGGAAAATTTAAAACTATTTTTCAGAAATATTGAATTGAATGGAATTTGATAATAATGATAGTATCTGAGGAAAAGTGTAATTATTTACGTGTTTTATTGTTATGAGTTTGTAAATGAGGTATATGTATGGCATGTTCAGTTAAGAACACATGATTGAAGAAAAAAAAAAGTATATATATATATAAAAGTGGAAAGATATAATGTAAATGAATTGTAAGAATTTGAATGCTTTAATTTTGAGAAAGGTAACAAATTTAAATGGGTAACAGAAAGAGAAAAAAAAAAAGAAAGTTATTTTTGTGTTTCTTGTACCGGGTACCAAATTAAAGTGAGGATAATAAATCTATAAGATATATACTTAAGAAAGTGCTTAGGAGATGAGAGTGTAAATGAGCCTGAATGTGATTTATGTGTATAGATTAGCCTAAACAAAACATGAAACAGTGGGCAGCGATTCAGTTGTTCAGCGATCTCCAGTTGGTGCAGCGATTTCTAGCTAAGACAGCGATTTCCAGTTGCTCAGTGATCTCCAGTTGTGCAGCGATTCCCAGCCAAGACAGCGACTTCTAGCTAGACAGCAATTCCTAGTTGTTCAGCGATTTCCAATTGTGCAGCAATACCAGTGTCTATTTCAAAGGAGATATATTTCACACTATTTGTGAAAGGTACGACCAAGGTCGTATTGATACAATAAGAACGTGATTTCACCATTTTGTGAATGAAACGAACTACGATGTGACAAAGTCGTACTATAAGGGCCATATGTGTCAGCCTCTGATACAAACAGGTATCCAATTGATTTTGTTACCACATGTGAACACTTTTGCAGAGATACAGTTTGAACTTTTATAGAACTGTACAAAGGACATATCGCAGGCAATACATCAGCTGATTCTCAGGTGCAAAATACCAGTGGACGAACTTGTGCTTACGTCACTAACCTTTCAAACTGTAATAAGTACAGCTAAACGACACAGACATAGCCATTTTGAGAGACATTTAGAATTGTATATATATAGTATTTTCGTGTTCATTTGCTGCCATATAATAGTATGTATAATAATATGAATTGTGTATATGTATGTATAATGCATTTTTACAGAAGATACAATAGAGAAAAGAGGAATGGTTGAACTACACAGTGGAGACTCCTGCAGTGACTATGAACTGGACACTCTATAATTGGCTTTTTGCCCACCAAAATTTGTGGGGGGGAATAAGGGTAATTGTTACATAGAATTTGACAATCCCAATGTAACATTGCAGTTGCAGAGGAGGGAATCGACCTAAGAAGATGGTCCCTCAAACAACGAGGCAATTGTTATAACGTTCCCTTTAACGCAGCTGCATCGGACACAGATATGAAGTATGGGTGCTACTCAATTTCTAGGGAGAATCGCATGCTGTACGAACGGAAGGGATTGACCCAGCTGACCCAAAAGGTCAAGATATATCATGGGGACCCTGGGAAAGGAATCGTGAGAACTTTCTTCATGTAAAAACAAGAGGCTAGATACCTAATATTTCAGGAGGGACCTTGGCCAATAATATAGCTGGAAGGCATAGTTTTTAATATACTTGGCCAATTACAGACAGAGGCGCCTTGTAGAGGGGGCAGAGAGAGAGAGCAACTTTGAAGTTTAAAATTTTGAAATAGGGGACTTAGTTTGTGAAGTGAGAGAGAGTGGTCGCAGGAGGCGATGAGTAGTGACGACCTAATCCATGACAAAGAGCCGGACAGCCCGTGGTCTTCAGTGATGACAGAGGTAGGCCCATTTCATATACGTAACTTGCATGACGGCTTACTATACTCTTTCAACCCTCTACTTAGGTTAGCCTGTGCCAAAAGGCATGATAAGCTAGATAAGGTTAGGATTTATCTGGATAGGTTATAGCTGGTAAATTCGTACTTTGATGAGTGAGTTAAGGGAATTTAAATATCTTAATCAATGTATTCCACTAAGGATTTTGTATGTGAATTATAAATGTTAAAGTGATCTTAGATGTTGTTTTCTCTTAATAAATATTATTGTTATTGTTATTAATTTAAGTCTCTTCATTTTAAATGTATTTATCTTAGTTTACTTCCTTATACGATGGCGGTCTTTTTCATGCTCTTACCGGGCATGTGGGATTACCACGTAACACCATCCATTTCTTGGAATCGAAGAAAAATATGCTTTTATAGCCTCATCAATCGCATCTTTGGAATGAAAACGACGCCCACATTATTTTTCTTTTAGATTAAAAAATAGCCAAAAGTCACACATAGCGAGAATAGGGTGGTTGTTCTATCACTTTGATATTTTTTTGTTCAAGAAATTCGATTGTCATTTTTGCTGAATGAAAAGATGCACTATCATGGTGAAGCATGAGTTCCCTAACATTCACTTCCTGAAGAATTTCTGGAAGACACTTAGTGGTGTACCAGTTAGCTGTAACTGTCTTCTGTCCCTCTAGCTTTATGGCTTTGACCAGACCTGTACTTCTGAAGAACATGGCATACATTATTTTTTTCATTGCTCGTTGTCTTTTCACCATTGTTGGTTTAGGGTCATCTTCAAAGACCCATACTTTACTTTCTTGATGTGTTAGAACGTCAAAAATCAGTATGTACGTTTCATCACCAGTTATTATTTTAGAAATAATATGATATCCACCATCATTAAATAATTTTAGGGTTCCTTTACAGATTCTGACAAGCTCCGCTTTTTGGTGTTCTGTTAAATTATGGGGGACCCAACGAAAAACTAATTGTTTCATATGCAGTTAGTTCTTCATGCATGATTTTATGTATAGCTGTGGATTCAATGTTAAGTTTAGGGTCAA
This sequence comes from Amaurobius ferox, assembly GCA_951213105.1. Taxonomy (NCBI): domain Eukaryota; kingdom Metazoa; phylum Arthropoda; class Arachnida; order Araneae; family Amaurobiidae; genus Amaurobius; species Amaurobius ferox. The sequence goes on from OX578142.1 coordinate 29,617,319, forward strand.
TAGTGGACCACAAATATGGTCGACTTTTAACACGGAATCAATAGTGGACCACTCCGATGAGACCACAAATTATCGTGTGCAGACATAAAAGAGTTCAAATTTAATTATCCGACCAATAATTTTTTCTAGAGCACATCGTCTGCCCCTGTCTCAAAAATTTCAGTGTGACCCTCGTATATACTGCAAAATGCAAATTTAGAAATAATGCAGTGTCCACCATCATTAAGTAATTTTAGGGTATCTTTACTGATTCTGACACATTCCACTTTTTGGTTTTCTGTTAAATTATGGGGGAACCAACAATAAACTAATTTTTTCATATGCAGTTCTTCATGAATAATTTTATGTATAGCTGCAGATCCAATGTTAAGTTCCTTCTGTATCATTTGGTAGGTACAGTGATTATCATCGATTAACATTTTTCGAATGGCAGACACATTTTCTGGGACTACAGCTGACAAAGGTCTTCCTGTGTGTTCTTCATCCAGGAGAGAATTTCGACCTCTTCTAAACTATGTAAACCATCTGAATACAGTGGCACGAGATGGAGCATCATTTCCATATGCCATTTGTAGACACTGAAGACATTCTTCTTGATTTAGCCTCACTTTAATATCATAGAAAATCACAACTCGATAATGCTCGCACGTCAACTCCATTTCCTTTTCTTTCAAAATTTATTCTATGATAGCTAAATTGTAATTGTTGCCACAAATTATCGTCTGCGGACATAAATAGTTTAAATTTAAATATCTGACCAATAATTTTTTTTCTACTGCATATCGTCTGCCTCTGTCTCAAAAATTTCAGTGTGACCCACATATCTAAATTTATTTTTTTCTAGATGGTTTTTTTAAAGTGTACTCTGCGGAATCCTGGAGTTCCATGTTGTGATAGTTTTGTGTAAATTTTCTTATAAGAAAGAAAAAACATGTTAACTTTTGAATGCAACCTAAAAAGTTTGAAAAACACTGTTTTAGATGATCAATAACAGAAACAATATTTGCCATTCTAATTGTCGCATGTACAACTTAAATAAAAATCCAAAAACTCAACTAAAATATGTATATTTCAATAAACAAAAGTTCTTGAAAAGATGGTTGAAATAAAAAAAATGTTCAAACAAATCACTTGCTTGTAACATCTGAAGAAATTATCTTCACAGCACATGGAACTTCCACTGCTCATCCCTCCCCTATCAGTTTCAAAAGTCCCAAAGTTCATATTATTCTCCTCAGCGTATTATCATCGAGGAGAAAACTGACAGATACCGACCACCCATCTACCTCCACCCCCTTTTCCTCTGAAATTCTCCCCTAGTGCTAAGGTCTCCAGCACTACTGCCTGGGGAGATCAAGGACTGCCAAAGGTAATGATTAAATGTGCCAGTTAACTGGTCCCAGTTTGGTTTCGTTGCTAATAAAAAATACCTCCCCCCCCCCCTCCAACAAAATTCTATTACAGGTTTGCATTGATTCCAGGAATGGTAGAAATCAGTGCCAAAAAAGCAGAAATTCACAGAATTGTACCATATCTGATATAGGACCATCCTTGATATTGATATCTAGCTCTAAAGTAGGATAAAGATTTTAGTTACCGGGTTCAAACAGAAGTTGTTCGAGTAATTCCATATTGTCCACAGTACCATCTTTAGGAGAATGTAATACAATTAATGTTGAACCAATAATGCATAAGAAACATCCAATTTTACCAAGTAGATTTAACCTTTCACCTAAATACTTTGAAGACAAAATGGCACTGAAAAGATAAAAATTAGATAAAATAAATAATTGGAAATACAACCTAAATATGTATATAATAGCAAATATGTTAGAAAACAATAAAACATGGTGTTTTTATAGATTTTCAGAAATGATTTGACAACTGCCCATCTATAAAATTAAATCATACTGAATTTCAATACAAAACAATGATATATTATAAAATTAGTTATCACAAAAGACATACAATAAAATTCTATAATCTCTGTCATCTGGAATCATGCTCCCAATGTAACCAGCATCAATGAACTATTTTTATTTTATCAGCACCAAATAGCCTTTACTTGTTACATACTTACAATTCTGGTCTTTACAGTCACTGGTGAGATTTGAGGGAGGGGAGGATATGATGGGGGCAACTGCCTCTCCTCCAATGTTCCCAACTACCACCCCAATGTCGAAATATTTATGTGGTTTTTAATATGTAAATAAAATTAATAAAATAATTTGTTTGTAAATATAATATAAGACAATAAAATAAAAAAGACAAGAACATAAAAAAAATCTACCCTCTCTGAAAATGCAAAAGAACTAACTGCCTTCTCAAAGGCTGTTAGCCAGCTGCTAAACATTGGATTGATTAAGTACTGTATATACTCATGTATAAGTCCAGAAATTTGTGACAAAAAAAAACTTCAAAGTGGAGGGGGGGGGGGGGGGTCAACAACTTATATACAGAGTCTAAAGAAAAAATTGTAAGTCTAAATGTTCTTTTTTCCCGCAAGGCAATCCATCCAAAAATAATGCAGTAGTAATTCCGCAATAGCACACTCAGAATTTCTCTGCGCTACTAAACTCTCCTGTGAGTCACTGCCTTCCCGATTCTCCTGACTACCAGCATATCATGTCATCAAAATATATACATACAACTGTTACATACAACTTGATCATTTTCATTTGATGTTTATCTCCTGACTACCAGCATATCACATCATAAAAAAAAATACATAGAACTGTTACATACAACTCACTCGTTTTTGTTCGATGTTTTTCTCACTTCTCCGATTACAGCTGATCATCTTCCACAAAAAATGGCTCTTTCAGGAGCTGCACTCTGTAACACGGATTGTGTAAAACTATAATGCAAGAATTTAAGTTGAAAGTTTTTTTGTATTTTTTTTTGTTTTTTTTGCAGAGAGTACCTAATAACAACTGTTCTGCTTCAAGTCTATTTGGGGTTACTGAATAAATCAGCTTTGGGCTGAAGCCAAATATTGTTTTGATTGAGTGGTGGGTCAATGATGCTTGGGACAGGGATGCGATATCAACGGAAAATGGTCGCGAAATCATTCCAAGAAATGTTGCTTTAGTAATGAATTTGATGGCATAAATGATGATGGGGTTTTTATAAATGATGATGACAGTGATTTTTATGACATGGTCATAGATGGGATTGCTGATATTTAAATGATGTACCAATTGCTTTTTAAACTGTTTGACGAGTTTAACTCAGATTATACGTATTAGACTTGCTTGAAATCAGATTTTAAAGGGTTCTAATGAGGATTTTGTTATGGAAGTTAAAATTTATTATATATATATACAAGGTGATTCAAAAGTTCGGAGCAAAAGTGAAAAGCTATAAAAAAATATCTATGTGTCAGAGAGGCATGCGGTTTGCAGATTAATATTCACCATGGTGGGGGATTTTGTATGGCATGAAAAAAAAGTAATTCAAAATCTCAACACTAGGGGGCACTGCTGCAAAGAAAACAATGAGAGATAATAATTGTGAAATGAGATATTTTATTTCAGCATGATGTACAGCTGCAAGTGCTCAATGTGTCCACCACCACATTCCAGTACTGAGTGCAGTCGCGGTATTACGGCTGATACAGCATGAAACAGCATATCAATGGGAATGGCTGCTACCTCCTTCTTTCTTCTTCTAAAGCTTCTTTCAGTGCTGATAAGGACTGGGGATTTCCTTTATAGACCCTTGATTTTAGGTATCCCCACAACCAGAAATCACAGGGTGTGCGATCTGGGGATCTTGCATGAGATTCATGTGTGCTATGCCTGCTCAGTAGGCGATCGGCGCCAAACGTTGACCGTAGCAACTCTATCACTTGATGTGCCGTGTGGGGGTGGTATTCAATAATGTTTTTGTCTGATCCTAATTTTGCATTGCGTGAGAGATATGCATAAGTCACCTCCATGGCTTTATCTGCAGCAGCACCCCTGAGTGTCGAGATTTTGAACTATTTTTTTTTCATGCCATACAAAATCCCTCACTACGGTGAATATTAATCTGCAAACCACATGTCTCTCCGACCCATAGATATTTCTTTATAGCGTTTTACTTTTGCTCCGAACTTTTGAATCACCCTAATTTTTTTTCATTTTTAAGTGTTTTTGAATAATTTATTGAAAATTTTTTTTCTTTTTTATGGGATTGACTTATATGCAAGTTATAGATTTTTTACTCTGAGAGTAATGAGTGTTGACTTATATACAAATATATACAGTAAGTGATAATAATTGGTGGAAGGGGGGTATCTCAAAGGAGAATACAGGGCAGGGAAGGGCTCGTTCTATCATCTATCTGATTTGCGAACAGTAAAACATGCTTTCAAATTTCTATCTTTCAGTCTGGGCCACCCTTAGAAATTGCGGGGTTTTCTTTATACAAGTTCTTTATACAGCTTCTTTATACAGCTTCCTTCTATATTTGATTTTCTCATATTTTGTGAATTTTTCATGTTTTCTCCAGCCCCCAAAAGAAAATTTAATGGTCTGGACCTTTTCACTCTAGTGGTGTTCATTTGTCCATTCCCCCTTATAGGGGCTCTGTTGCAGCAATAGGAAGACGTAATTAGCGATCGTGACGATGTTGACGTTAAGAGAAGGTTTCTTTGGAAAATTTAGAAGGGTTACTGAACAACGTTTTAAAGGGCTGGAACAAAGAAGCTTTGTAACAAAACAAGAATGTATGTCATTCAAATTAAAGAAAAAGTTACTTTGGAAAAAAATTTATGAGACAATGCACCATTATAGAAATGTTTGCTAAAAAAGTTTACATTGTTTAAAAGTGTATGATAAATAAAAATTTTCTGTTTGAGTATTTTTTGTTTGTTTGTTTCATATTTTTACTTAACTGTTCATATTTCCAATTCGTAGTGGAATTCAGACAGTTCGAATTAAGGAAAGAGGGGGAGATCTGTACTTTTTTTTTAAATGACCTACAGTCCGGAAAAGTCTGAAATTCGGAATCACCGAGGTCCAGAAGATTTTGGATTTGAGAGGCTGTACTGTATTAATTTCTGTCAAACCATATTTCTATGCGATTTTAAATGTCTTCTATTGCCATGTTTCGATTATGAACTCTTCCTACAGGTTTACGAAACATAAACTACAACCTCTTAGGCTTTAAACCTTTTTACTCTCAAATGACAAGTTATAACACCAGAGTAAAATAATCTTGAATAATTGTAGCTTATTTTGATAAATAAATTGAAATATTAGTACAGTAGTAGCATATCCAATACAAAATTCTATGCTTTGAAAAATGTCCCCTTCTCAATATTCCACTCTTCAAAAATGGACCCTTTAAAAAAATGCAGTGCTTTAAAGATACTCACAAAATTTCAAACAACCATCCAAAATCAAAATTTGGTAGTTACTGTGTATGAGTAAAAGTAACAAAGTTACTCGTGAATCTTGTAGAAAATAACAATGATTAGTTTTTGTGTAACAGAGGTCGGTACATGTTACTATTAAAAAAAAAGCAGAACTGTAATGGTACATTTCAACACTTATCCTTTTTTTAATACATTTTTCAAATTTGCATATTGTGAACTTTTGCCAGCTTCTGCAACTTTAATTTAAATTTATTTTTTTAATGAGCACTAATGTCTAAGACAGAATTGGGCAACTTGATTGTTAGCAATCATTGGCATGTGCTTATGGTGTCTTACAAGATGTGAACAGTGGAAGATTTTTTGAACTATTGGTTGTAGATACATAGTTCTAATTGTAAAAAGGTATTAAATAAAGAAGTTATGAAATAGTAATTTAAATGATGCACAATATTTTTGTAAAAAAATAAAAATATTTGTCAATACTTCATCTAGTCAAACTAATTAAACTAGTCAAACTAACTAGAAAATTAGATCTTATTCACTTTCATTGATTCATTCATTGACTTTTTGTTACTCTTGTAATTACCAAAACTTATAAATTGAGGCAGTGGTACACCTAGAATTAGGTTCTCGGGGGGGGGGGGGGGATGACTCACAGCATGACCAACACCACCACATTTTGGGAAGATTGTGAGATATATATATATATATATATATATATATTTTTTTTTTTTAAAGGAGGTCAAGGCCCTACAAGGGCTGTAGTACCATGATGATGATATATATATTTGTTTATATATAAAAAATAATAAGAAAGTAAAAGAAGGTGAAAATGAGAAGCCACCAAACTTAATCAGTAGGTACCTGGTGCAATAGCCTGGAATGATAGCTTATTTATAGATAATTATTGAAAATTTGAGTACAATGTAACAATATGCGAAGGTACATACAAAAAAAAAATTGAACTTTTTGTAAAGACTTAAACTCGATTATCTCAGAATTACTATGTTGTGGGTTAGGCTACTTGTGAGCTCATCACCTCATATATAAACAGAAGTTGATTTGATTCAATTCACATACTTGATGTTGCGATTCAGTAAATGAGCCAATGTCCAGATAGAAGAAAACAGGATTTTTCTCTCCTGCAGCAGAAATTTGCAAACTATCATATTTTTTGGAGTTATCAACCCAAGTCCCAATGGAATTGTCACTCTGAGACTCAATGGAGTTATCCTGAGACATGATGGAGTTATCACAGTGAGATTTAGTGAAGTTATGACTTCCATTGTTAAGCATGCCATCTGCCAATAGCCCATCATTCACATTTTGTTTTTTACTAAAGGATATAAATTTTAATAAATTGATTTGTAAGCGCTTCTTGCCTAAAGTTGTCATTGACATTTTACAAATTCGAACAAAAATCAGACTGTAACGTTTAGCAGGAAACAAATAAATTCTTTACAATGGATCATACTGTGCAAAGCGATAGGCTCACCCCTCATCAAAATCTCAACAAAGTAGCAGGGGAAGGGCAAGATGCTGGTGGACACTGACCAGACTAGGCTGGACACTACAAGTGGCACCTGTTTGACAGTACTATCATTTTCTCCCAGGCGCCGAAGAAGGATGAGGCTTTGTCATCCGATATCTGGCTAAATAGGTTCCTAAAAGCAATCACTATGTGCAGGTAGTGTACAGAAGCTGAAAGTTAAAGACAGCATCACAAAAGGTGCCGAAAAACTAAACATGTGGTGGACATTAAGTGTTTTCTTGATACTTCTTCCACCCAGATAGACAATGAGCCAAAACGAAGTTTCCTGGGGCCCTAAGCGTGCACCAGGTTTCAATTACATCACTGCACAATAGCAAAAGAAAAGGACGACAGCACACTGACCCCACGCTATTTGTTTATACTTCCATGGTAGTTTTTCTCTAAATTACCGTTTTTTGGCTCCTGGGGGTTTTAACACTAAAATCCTAAAAGGATGCGCCACTGAATCCATGGGCCATTGATTCATAGAAATCATTTAGTAGGGTTTTAAAACAATTTTTTCCATGGTTTGTCTTTGAAACTATTAAAGACAGATAGACAATACTGGTTAAAAGTTATTCTAACACTTAAATAAAATAAATTAAACAGATTATTATGATTTTGACAGATTGCCAGATATTTTCCTATCAAAATCTATGGAAAAATAAGCATTCACTTTCATTTTTGTAAATAACATTTAAGACCACTGTTTTTAGTTGTCTCAATTTTTATAGCTGCACTTTTCCTGCAAGAATGAGAGCCTTTCAGATGAATTGGTAAGGGCTCTTGCATTCGGTACAGCAGATGGCAGGTTCGAGTAGACTGGTCATGGGTTCTGGGAGACAGAGGAAGATGTTCGGTACTTATGGCCCAGACATTTACATGTGGAAAGCATGAGAAATAGGTTAAAATATGTATTTCATCATTTTCCATTAGTACTCATCTTCTCAGTCATATCGACGCCGAAACGAACCTGTTGATTGCAGTAGACATATTAACGACATAATAAAAACTGTAGAAGGATTCTGGTTGCACAGAAAATGGCAATATAGCACTCTCACATTGTATTACTAAGACATTGGTTGCATTCGTCATAAATCAAAATCATCTCACAGAGTTCGGCATTACTGAACAGCGCCATAATTCAAACCCTAGTTAAGCAGATTTATTGGGATGCTTAAATACAAATTGCAAATTAACATAATGATGGCATAATAGCGTTACTGAAATATCTGCATAAAATAAATTTCAATAAGTGGTAAAAGTTTTAGTAACGATTTGCAACCAAAGTTGATTTGTGGATGTCCCCTTATTTCTCAATGAAAATTTTAATCATAACTGTGTTAAATTAGGTCATATTACAGCTAAATTTGTATCAGTTTTACTAAATATGGTATGGGTAACACTTTTGTAATTTGATTTTTTTTTATATAGAGGGGCTGTATAAAAAATTAATTTTCTTAACTTTTAACAAAAATATGGTATAGCATTTAAATTATTATTTCACAACTTTCTGCTTTATTTAAAGCATTTTTGAAATTGGTACTATGGGTCTACAAATTTTTCAAAAATTTTTCCATTGTTCACTTTTTATGAAACACCCTGTATATGAGTGAGTGTACAACATTTTACCTTTATCATTTTGTTCGATTATGGAATTTAACAAAAGTATATAAAGATGAGAGACCTAAAGAGATATTCTCAAAATTTTAATTGAATGTTGCTATGATACATTTTGAATTACAAGCATTTGACAAATTTTATAAAGTCTCATAAAACACAATTTTATTATGCTGACTAGTCAAAGTAGAATTAATAACTTCAATCAAAAACTGCTAAAAACATGCCGTAAAAAAAATAACATTAACATAAAATCTTCATATAAATACAGCATACAAAATATTATTGTTTGCTGTACTTATATGAATATTTTATATTAATTATGTAATTTATTGAAAATGTAACTGCAAGTTACTACTCTTATTTGCTATTACTAATAGAGTTTAGTAATTTTTGGGAATATGTATGATTTTATGGCATCAATGCACTACTTTCAACTGATAGTCCAATAAAATTTAGGCCTAAAAACATACATATTATCTCTAATAAAGAATGGCAAAATCACTATTTGGACTCTAAACGATCCAGTCAGTTATTGTCTGCCTCTGCTATTTCAATGGCATGGGCATGTTACATGGATTATAGTTGATATGCAATTTAGCTGCTAAATATGTGCTTCTGCTTTCAAAACATTGTACCAATAATTCCAGAAAGTAGTCAAGAATGTTTTAATTTTCTTGAGATCCAAAGAAAAGGACAAGAAAGCAACTTTCTTTTTGCCATGTACTGTCATTGCTTCAACTGGGAGTCAAGAAGGCTGCTGTTGTGCCAGTCTGCATATATAGGAGCCTTAGAAGAACTAAAACAAGGATAACAATATGGAAAAAACATAACTAAGCTGCGTTATCATATAAGAACATAACTTTTTCAAAGCACGAAAGCAGACACCACACTTAGCAAGACATCATAAAAACAACTGTTGCTTGACTTCTAGCATGGCATGATGGAATTGGAATGACATCACAGCCAATCCCAATCTTGTAAATGAGGCAGAAAAAATATGCATATACAGAACATTTTTGGGAGACTCCAAAATGCAAACATAAATACATTTATGTAAAAATAAATATATTGATAATATATGGCAATATACTAAACATTTTACAAACAATAATATCCAAAGACAATAGAATTTAAAATCTAATATTCTCCCTCTTTTTTGGATATTATTGAGGAAATAGAATTTACAATTTTTTCAAAATTATTAAACACTAAACATTTTGAAAAAGATTTACAACATTTGTAGTATTTACATTCTTCAAATCAAAAACATTATTATCGCATAATTATCTTACATAGTGGTATCTATCTCATACAGGATGATTCAAAACGATGGGGCAAAACTTTAAGGGGCGATAGAACACACCTAAACAAGCACTTTTTGTCACATAATGCATGGTCGTAACGCACGCGGTTAAGCGCTAGAAGGTGCTGTCCAGCGAACACATTAAGAGCCTGTTATCACACTCATCGTCAGTTTTACTGTGGATTTCTTAAGGAATGATTTGTTTCATAAATCAGGAGAAGGCCAACATGCATTTCATGTACGGAGGCATTTCGCACATCCACACTGAAATAGGATGGCACTCTGTCATGTTGGAATCACATATGGATTTGGGCTTTCCTTGCATTCCCGTCCACAGCTTCATACATGAAATGCATGTTGGCCTTCTCCTGATTTATGAAACAATCCATTCCTTCTGAAATTTGACGACAAGTGCAACAGGCACTTAATGCTTTTGCTGGACAGCGCCCTCTAGTTCTTAACCACGTGCATTACGACCATGCATTGTAAGACGAAAAGTGCTTGTTTAGATGTGTTCTATCACTTCTTATAATTTTGCCCCATCATTTTGTATCACCCTGTATCTATGTACTTTGTACAATTGTTTTGAGTAGTGTTTTTACAAAAATGAACAGCACTTTAATTATCACATCAAAACTGGTTTCAAAAATTTAATGTCAAAAAGTTTGTATTGAGTATTCTGCTTACTCACTGAAGTTCTTTTGTCGCTTTTGACATGACAATATATTCTGCATTCTGCCTCCATTGTAGACAAGGCAACACACTTTAGTTTACATGTTTTACATGTAAAAAGAATTCCCTAAAAAGTAATAAAACTACTTATAGATTTACAGTCATCAACACATCCTGCTCAGTCAGAATCTATGTAATATATCAAATTTGTTGTTCTAGCATTCGAGAGATTGATGCGAAAGTCCACAGTTGATGCCACATATTGCAAAACTTGAACTGCTGCCTTCCAATGGATCAGGCCAGGATTACTGTTAAATGGGGATAAAGATGTCACTGCAAACAGAATATCTGGTTTCAATCTGGATACCAGGAACATTAAACTCTCAATTAATTCTCCAAAAGTGTATTCTGCCATAGTTTTCATGTCACTTTTAGTACTTGGACAATCTTATTTAGAAATAACTTATCCAACACTTATTGGAAGTTTCCTTCTTAAAGAATGCTGTGATGTTGAACTTCAATATTTTATAAATATAACTCGTCTGATGTAAATAGGTACCACTGTGTCAAATTCCACCCTTAAAAACTTCTTTATGGAACCAAAACCTTTACCACAACCATCTTAATAATTAGGTTCACTACACACTTCATCTCATTATCCTTCTTGGCAAATATGGCAAAGTCATTTATATATACTAAAAAAGAAGCACTTGATTTATAGGAATATATACAATTACTATACTTGAACTTTGTAAATAAACATGATTTAAGAGCCCTATCCAACTCATTAAACTATTCTCTGCCACTTTGATGTAATCCATATAATGCTCATTTGAGTTGTAGAACTGAATCTTGAAACGGTTGTCCGTCATAGCCTTGTGGCAGCTGAATGTAAATTTCTTCTTGAAGTGAAGAATACAAATAGGCATTTTGCACATCCAAATGCTTATGAATCCAACCTTAACCAGCAGAATGAAAAACAATCTTACTAGTGTAATATTTATAAATAGAGAGAAAGTTTCTTTATAATATAACCCTTCTATTTGTTCAAAACCTTAACCAGTTGAGCGGCTATGACGAGATAACTCGTGTGAAAGATTGTCATCGTTCGCCGGCCGGTGACGAGTTAATTCGTCGACACATTCTGTGAGACCACCAGCTTTGACAGCCCCTTCAAAGGGGCAGACTAGCTTTCTTACAATGCAACAGTTTCATTGCCCCAAATGTCGGAAAGAAAAGAGGATGTTCTGAGAATCTGATTTATGGCCGGTCATTGTAAGGACCGAGACGCAAAGATCGCTTATCTTGCCTGCTCCCCACCAACGAAGCTCGGACATCTTTCTCACCGTTTCGTATTCATGCCTATCGTTCGATTTCACGAGCAGCAAATGCTGGGAAAATAATTCTTTGAGATTGGTATTCATTCGGTTATATATTGCAGATTATTGCATTTTTTAAGTGACGGTCACAAAAACAACGTATTTTTTCTTAATTGCCCTCTTAAATCCTCTAATCAGCAGCTTAATTATTTCTTAGAAAACTAATTTGCAGTCAGTAAAAAAGCAGTCAAATCTTAGGTAAAACATATTGGAATCTACTACCTTATACTATTTATTTTAACAGTATACTAACAAATTTTTATAGTGTACTATAACGTCTATTTATAGTATACTATAATAATAGACATTTTCATATTTAATAGCTAGCTTTCGCGACATGTTTGAAATTGGATTCTTAAGTTATAAAAGTTAAATTTTTTAAATCATAAATTACTTATCAGATATTTTAATAATACAAATAAACTAAAATATTTTGTGAAAAATCATTCAAGTTAACATTTTCATACATTTTATATATTGAGATAATTATTATAGATATTTGTCAGATTCCTGGTTTCATCTGATTAATTTATTTTATTAACAATTCATAATAGTTTTCTACAATTGACTTAATTTAGCTGTATTAATATAAACTATTTCAATACGATTTACAAAGTTATAAATTTCCCTCCAGGACTAGGTAGTTAGTTCTTAGTATGGGAGGGACATCATCATTGTTCTTAAAGAAAATGCTATGGAAATTTTAAAATTCCAATAATTGCACATCTAAAAGTTCTTTAGTTTTAATTTTTCACATAATGTATATAAACTTAAAATTTCATAGAGGTATTATTTATTGAGTTATTGTGACTACACCCGACAAGCATATGATCACACTCGACATGCACATATATACTTACAGATATTTTTTCAAAAGTATTCAAAATGCTTTCAAGTATTTAAACTTGTTTATCCAACAAAATCTCGATTTTTTTTTTATAATAACAATACTTTTTCTTTACAGTAGCATAAGAATGTAAAAATATGTACAATAATATATATTGTTTTCCAGGGAAAATTGGAATTTTAAATTTTAACACAATAAAAGAAATGAATGTTTTAAATGTATATTTCTTCTTGTTAATGAACGTTTTTGGAATATAAAGAGTAATATGTTATTCCTCGTATCACTGCAGCTATACAAGTTTTAAAAATATCTTTATAAAATATATGAAACACATATTTCAAATATTTTTGTTTGGAGTCACACCTTTTAAAATTGAAAACTTCAATCAATTAAAAACGAACACTTTATTTCACCATTTTAAAATATTTTACATGTTTATCTTACACATAACGTTATTTAAAGAAACACATTTATCAAACCAATGGGTATTATATGTATTTCATGATGAATTTTCAAGGAAATGGTAATTTTTTGTATTCCAATATTCTTAGCTAAACTCATTTTTACTTTCCCTGCAATACATGATAATGTATAGGGAAAGTATTGGAATCATGCAGAAAATCACAACTCGAGTTTTCGACGGATCTACACGTTTCGAGACTTCTAGAATACAAAAAAACCATTTTAACGTGACGTCTGTGTGTATGTCTGTCTGTCTGTCTGTATGTCTGTCCGTCTGTCTGTCTGTGTGTCTGTCTGTGCAATGTATGTATCCACTCTAACTCAAAACCCAATGGGCCGAATTTCATAAAATTTGGTAGGTAAGTCACTTGGATATGACTCTGGTGCTGATTAGTTTTTGGTACGATTCGTAAAAACAGAACCCGCCTTTTTTTGTGAAATGGCCCGTAAAAATTTCATGTATCCACTCTAGCTAAAATACTAATTGACCAAATTTCACAAAATTTGGTAGATAGGTTACTTGTACGATACTCGGGTGCTGATTAGATTTTGGTATTAATCGGAAAAGAACAACCTGTCTTTTTTTACGAAGTGGCCAGCAAAAATGTCATGTATCCACTCTAACTAAATAGTTGACCAAATTTCACAAAATTTGATAGATAAGTTAATTGGGAGATACTCTTGTGCTGATTAGATTTTGGTATTATTCGGAAAAAAACAACCTGCCTTTTTTTACGAAATGGCCCTCAAAAATCGCAAAATCTAAAAAAAGCTACGCATGTTTAAATATATCAATTAAATGCTTGTTTTATACGTAATTTTTGATGAGGAAAATAATAAGAACAACTCTATTATTCTAGGACTAACAAGTCTCGAGATATTTGAGATTTTTCGCATTTAGTTATGCCACATTTAGAAAAATATCTAATTACCAAATAAAAACAGAAATTGAATTAAAAATGCAAATTTAGTGTTATTTTGCGTAATTAAACTCAATTAAATGAATTATTAAAGAAAAAAAAATATGAATTTGAGTCTGCAGGGAAAGTCATGTGCTGTCCACATCAGATTTTTTACATTGTCTGGATTACAAAATCGTTGAAAATACAAAGTAAGTTTAGGGGGATCGCAAATTGAAGTATCTGATCATGAAACTTTGATTTAAATATTAGGTTAATAAAGAATAATATATTTATTCTAATTTTTATGTGTTTACCAGGAAAAATGAAAATAGCGTATCGATGTAAAACACGATTTTATTTCGTGTAAATACAATCATGTGTGATCATTTGAACACTCAACGTTATTTATCTCAATAAAAGTCAAAACATATTTTAATTAAAATATTATAATGTTTACTCACTTTTGAAAGTTAAAAGGTATTGGCATATAAATCTTAATAAAGCGGTACATATATAAGTACTAGATAAAAATATACTAACATAACCATACTGAAAAAAGGTAACAAATTCATATAATGATTTAATTGCTTTTAATTCTCATAACTTTTGATTTATAAACCAAAAACATGGTTGGACTTATCTAAACAAAATTTTTAAATGCTGAATTACAACAAACTAGTTAAATTATAATTGCAGTTCTACAAATATTCGTTTTCGTACTCATTGTAACTTAATAAAATGCATTTAATATACATTTTAAAAAATACGTTTAATATACATTTTAATAAATGTACTTATTTTATAATAAATATATCTGATTTTTATTTTAAATACATTTGATATATATACTCTGTATAATATTATTTAAATTTTTATTTCAAAAACTATATAAACTAAAACGGAAAATCGAATATAATCATCTAGGAATCTGTTCAGCAATACTTTCAGATACGCCACTTCGGTCAGGTGAGAAACCACCTGGAGGCCAAAAGAGCAGAAAAAGAATATGCTTATAGCAACTGATTTTAAGAGAGGGGGGGGGGGGGGGCAAATAGCTCCTTAAGATGAGCTGTTTATTAAAAGAAGAGTAGTAAGACTTGATTTAACGTTTTTCTGGGGTACAGAAAGCAGAAACCGAGGCCAAGACTTAATATGGGAAAGCTCTAAAAAAATAAGTAATGAAATGTTTCCAATATAATAAATATTTTGTGGTATTTTAATATTTTTAATTTCTTGTATTGAATTGTATATAAAAACTGTAGTTTATAAAAAAAATTCGAATCAATATTTCGAAACAATCACCATGTGAAATGTTTTACATTATGTGATCATTATTTGCGTAAATGTCATTTCCTTATGATATAATTTATAAATCATATTTAATTTGCAAAATATTTTATAACTGTAAAGTGGAACCATTATAAATAAATAATATAAAGAAATGTTGTTAGAATACCTTTTAAAATAAGATATATAAGACTAATTGTAATTTACAGAATTATTTTAAGTTATACATAATGTCCTATACTCAACTGCGGCTTAATAACTCATGCCCATGTTTCTAAAGAATAGGAATAGTTATCTGCATTCAGTAGTGAGAGTACTTTGATAACTAAGGAACCCACCAATCAAACGCATTCCTATAGTTTGGAATCGCGCTTCCAGTGTAGCAACCAGCATTCGGAAACCATTATACCGCTCTTCAGCATGGTGTAGACGATAATTAGATTCGCAGCAGGAGAACTTGCTATATTCCGATATTTTGGAAACCACTGTATGATTGATAAGTTAGTCATGCCATGCAACCAACTTCAAATTTCACGAATACAATAAGGAGGTAAGCAGAGCCTCGTAGATCGTGGTCATGCGTGCTATCAGATACACCACTCGTGCCATGTGCGAAATTACTTGAATTAGGATATATTCTCTCCTTTTTAAACAATGCTAGAATGGGACACCAACACCCTGCGGTTATAAACATTAAAGATTTTGGTTCAAGCGCTAATTGTAATATATTTTAACTACAAACAATACTCCTTCATAGTTGGGTATTGAACCAACGACTCGGGGATTACGTCCAGTTATACTACAAACTACGCAAATTCTGCCATGTAAAGAGTTATTTAAATTTATTTTCAACACTAAGACATAACTGTTCATTTATATATTTTTAATAACTGTTGCCATTTGAGAAAAATTAAATCACCCTAGAAGGCTAATATTCCACACAAATATTTTATTCTACAAGTCGTAATTGCACCAAATATTTGTTTGTATTGTGCAATAAAACGACGTCTGTGAAAGCTCTTGAGGTGATCTTTGTTATATCGTGGGAAGGACGTCTGTAGACAGTCACTGATTCTTGACTTGAGAGTTGAATGGGCATAGAAAATCCACCGTAATCAGCCGCAAGGAACGAGCTCCGGACGAAAGGGGTGGGGATGGGGGCAAAAGGGTATATGATTACAGAGTAGGCTACAATTTTCTTGCCTGTAGTCACTTTCTCAGAAGACACTAAAAATAATTCGTTCTTAAAGATAATTATTTATCCTTTGAAACTTCCTAAATAATGTAGACATGGAAACATAATGACACGAGTTACAAGGACTTTTATTTTAATCTCCACCTTTATATCAAAGTATATGTAAAAGTGAGCCTACCGAAAAAACTTTGTCGCAAATGCATTATATTTGTGAAAATAGTTTTTGCATGTAATATTTTATTAACCTGAAAAGGCGGCAACAATAACGTCATTAAAACATGCACGTTTTTTCATTGCAATATGTCGTTAATTATGGGGGTTCGTTATGGATACAATATATTCTTGCTGGCTGAAAGCCCTATATTTACTAGGCATAGACAATATTATATAGGATCGCGCTCTCACTGCAAATAACATTATTTATGGACAAAGATAATTCTACTCTCGTCAGCATGGAATAGTAAATATTTGCAAAAGCAGTAGGAAGACTTGGTATGTTTCATAGTTTTATGTTTAACATATTCAATCCAACCATGCATCCAGCTTCACTCCGGTTACGTGGAACATTAGCGCCGCAACAAACGGCTACTAAAGTATGTAAAATTATGTAAAAGCACACAGAGTTAAGGAATATAGTACATTTTTTGCTGAAATTGCAGTTATCGAATATTAACTGTTGACGACCACATAAATGTGAAAACGGTCCATGGACATGGATAATGTTGATTGCAATGGATACACGATGATCATTTTAAGAGAGTTTCTCTGCAGGCAGTAATATTAAAAAAAATCTGATGTAGACAACACATGACTTTCCTTATATAATGCAATGAATTTACTACTTTTACAGTTAAAAAAATGTTATTCTTATAGTAGATACTTATATTCTTTCCAAGATATTGAATTTTCTTCAATTAGTAGTCATTTTCATTGATTTAACGCCATTTTTATCCATTTGGCGAGATATTTGTTAATTTGGCACACAGACATCACATCAAAAATGTTTGATTCGTGATCAGGGATGCTTGAAACGTGCTGTCCCGTCGGAAACTCGAATTCGAATTTTTGACTCCGTCACAATACTTTCCTTATACATTATGTATATAAGGAAAGTAAAAAGATGTTTGAAAAATAAGAGTTAAACATGTCTAACAAACAAGCATCTCGCATGCAACTTCGCATCAGAATACGAATGGGACTTATTTTAGAACACTAGAATGAATCCTCCTTAAGATATTGCATAATTTTCAAATAAATTTATATAAAATATGAAATTTTAAATATGTTTAAATGAGTTAGCATCGCCAACATTTTCATCCAGTTAGCACATTCATTCGTAAGAAAACAAACACTATCAAAAATTTTCTCACTGCAAACATTAACTTTTTAAAACGATTATCTTTTTCTAGAAAATTGGCAATTAAGGAATTTTTGTTGGAATTATACAATTTTAAACAGTATGAATTCGTAATAAAAATAATTTATGAATGTTTGTTTTTTTATAATTTATGAAATTTACTCTGCCGCACATTAACATTGCCATTTTACATCTGATATACAGAATATGCAAAAGAAAGTAAGTTAACCCCGTAGCTTGATGGCTTCCTTCTAATAAATCAACAGTTTTTAAAAGATTCTATTTAAGTATATAGAGAATGTATAAAATATTCTCTAAACCCCGATAAATGATAATTAAAGCTAAATAAAAATTGATTTGTGAAATAAATTTAAATATTTTCTTTGCATGCTTTACAGAAAAATGAAGCAAAATGATGTATCAACATTTCATTAATCAAAATACATTTATCATGTAATTTGAACTTCAAATAGCGTTTGCTTCAAAAATAGGGAGAAGACGACTATTAAAAATTAGCTATAAACTTGAAAGGGATTATAAAAAAAGAACGATTTTGGCCAAACAAAATCCATCCAATTCTTATTTTGTAACTCATTTGTTTTTCTGTAACAATTCTGTCTTTCCCTTTCTGAGGGGATCGTGTCACGTGGTGCAAGCAAAGTGGGGTCGCCCGTCACTCCGTCACCTCCAAGACGGCTATTCAGACACCTGCAGCGCAAGCTAATGATCAATTAAGTTGTTGACAGTTTTCAGAGGGGGAACGGGAATGCTCAGTTGGAAAAACAACATTTACGATGCCTCTCTGCGGTCAGTTTAGCTATAGATCTCCTTCTTGAAAGGTGACAAAACTGAGTCAGTGAGACAGAGTTTTCTCGGCCGGTCAAGTGGTTAAGCAACTAAACATAGTTTGTATTTTTGCATTTCTCCTGCTACATATTACTTCAAACTGCTGTATACCCAGCAGCAGCTAATAACTCTTCTTTTCTGTGGATGAGAAACTAGTTCCAAAACTTCATGCTCCTTCAGGGTTCATACTTAATTTTGAAAACAAAAATTAATGAGTTTTTAATGGTATATCTAAAATTTTTAGGGAGTTTATTGATTGCACGCTCAAGTTCTTTACTTTACATCAGCATTATTTTCCAAAGAAAAGTACTTAGCAGAAAAATTAATCAACACTTGTATGTAATATTAATTTAGGATGAATATTTTTTGAATTGAAATACCAATTTTACAACTGCTTAAATTACAAGTTTCTTCAAATAGTACCAATGTACAATTAAGTGCTATATATTAATAACATAAATTAGTATTAGGTAAAACTAAAATTTGTATCAATTTTGTAGCAGGTAAATCTAAATTCAGTTTCATAGTAGACCAATTTGAATCCTTGTAGCAGTGCAAATTCATTTTTGTCATAAATTTACATATATAAAAATTATGCACATGAATAAGTAATGCTCATAAAATTTTTATTAACTTAATTACACTTTTTTGTTTATTTTTTAACATATTATCAATTCAAAAACTATTTTTAAAAATAAACTTCAACATAATAACCATTTGAAAACTTGAAATATTTAAAAAAAAAAAAAAAAAAAAAAAAAAAACCCTTTAGATTCGAAGCACTGCGCAAAATTTTAACAAGAATCATCTTACTTCCATCATAATTAACTCTCATAATATTTGGTTAATTATACAAAAATTTTCTTCAAAATTAACCAAAATATGAAAATAAACAAGTTTAAAGTTTAGTCTACCTAATGTGTAATAATTAAAGGATAGAGATGGATATAAAAATATGCTTGGGGACTTTCAGTAATGTACAACAATACAAAATGACTGGTACAATCACACCATTTAAGTGAAAAATTATTTTGTTTAGTAAAATATTTATTTATTTATACTAGCACAGCACTAGAAAAACAACCCAATGATACTATTTAAAATGAGTCTGTGTGCACATAAGCAGGAGCTCCAAAGACGAAAAAAAAATTTGGTGTTTGCAAAGAAAGTCAAGCACACATCAGATATTTTGTTAAACAAATACTGTTTTTGAGTACATTTTTTATTGGTTCTGACATGCTTAGAGAGAAATTAAATTGGATGAAAAGATATTGTGATTGAAATTAGATTGTATATTAAAATTTAAATGATATCGGGCAATTTTTAAAAATAAACATTATATTCAAAAAATATTTATATATTTCACTCTCATCAAGTTGCTTGACCCCTTTAATTCCATTAATTCCTAGCAGAGACTACTATCCACAGACATAACTTTCTTTTCGTGTTTTGACTTAACCAACTCAAGGTAAACAATAAACACTTGGTGAAAATATCATAACATAAGAGAATCCTAGTCCAAATAATTATATTTGGAAATGTTGATTTTAGAGCAAAAATTCTTAATGAATTCAAATTTTGAGAACTTTTTACCCTAAATTGATACTAAACAAAGAATAATTAAGCAAAACTTTAACTTTGTAAAGAAAAAGAAACATATAGTAATTTATCAGGTAGAAAGGGGATCACACTAATCAAAAAATCTTCCAGTCTTACTCTATTTTCAATTTTTTTTCTTCAGGAGAGGTGAAAAGGGGTGTTTTACCTTTTTCTTTTCTACTCTTGATCCTGCTAATGAAGCTTGGATTTTAGGACAAAAAAAAATTAAAAAACAAACTAATACAATAGTAATGTCAAATATTCTGATATTCCTCACAATCACATACTGCAGATCATTGGTTGCCTAATTATCTTTTACATTTCGGAATTGGAACAGCAAAAACTTTAAGGAGTTTTTAAGGAGATTCTGGAAAAAATAAGGAGTTTTAAGGGCCCTTAAAAACAAAATATGAATTTAAAGTGTTTTTAATGACTATGCGAGCCTGTTTTTAATACTTTTAATTTCTTCATCTTTAGCCCTCTGCCACTGCATCTTAGATGGATAGGATACAGCTTCTTTATAATTTCGAGGAACCTTAATACATATCACTAAAGATGCAGTAGCTTTTTGGTCAGGTCCATCTACTTTTGTTGAAAAATCTTATTTGTTTTGATCAAATGGCAATTCTCGTCTGTAATAGCCTTCCACTTCCCCCATGCTTCTTAAGCAAATTTCTGATTTTGGATAATAATAGACATCTGCATGACCAGTAGTTTCTCCGTTTTAAGAGCTATAGTCACTTGTTTCCACTGTTGCTTCCCAGTTCTAGTTTCTGCAGTCTCAGAAGAATCCAATTCTGAACCTTCAACTGCCGTTATTCTATCCTCATCTTCATTTGATGATTCAATCCAACTTTCATTTGGGATAAACATCTCTAAATGAGCTTGTTGATTCTTGAAGCAAGTAATGCCTATTCTCATTGAAAAACACATGTTTTGTTTCTTCAGTTTTGTCATCATCTGGGTACCATATTCTGTAACCTGCAGTTTTTAATGTATAACCAATGAAGGCATCTGATCTGGCTCTGTTTTATAGTTTATTTTATTTTTTTTGTTTTGGAATGTAAGCATAAGCTAGACATCCATATCTTTTCAGATGTCAAACAGACAGCTTCTTTCTACTCCAGATCTCATGTGGTGTTTTGTTTCTTGTTCTCTTATGATGAAATATATACTTTAGGTATGTAAAAATCATTAAGGCCAGAATTCTTTTGGCAATTTTCCTTCTTGAAGAAGGGCTCCGATTTCTTCAATTACAGTATGATTGTACCTCTTAACTATTCCATTCAACTCTGGAAAAAAATATTGGTACACTCATGTTTAATCCCACAAAATTTCAGATGCTGTTCAAAATGATTTTAATAAAATTCCATACTGCTATCAGTACAAACTGTTTGTATCTGCCTTCCTAGACTTCTCTTTACTTTGGTTTTATAATTAATTAAAATTGCTAAAAACATTCTTCCTATCCTTCATCAAATAAATTGCTACTTTTTTTTAACTTATCATGCTTAGGAAGTATAATACTCCTCCTCTGGATGTTACTGGTGATGGTCCCCAAATGTCCATATGAATCAATTCCAGAACTTGGCTGGTTGTTTTATTAGCCATTTTTAATCCTTTTACCACATTTCTTGGTAAGTTCAGCCAATTTGCATGTTTCACATAGATCAATAGATCTTTAAATATGTTCAAGACCATGAACTGGTACTTCCTTTCTTAACATCTTCAAAATATCTACATAATTTTGATATCCAAATTTTGCATGCCATAACGATAAACTCTTTTTGAGGTAAGTACTATTGGCTTCTTTGGGGTGATCTTTCTTGATATCTTTTAATAAAAATCTTACCTCTAACAATATAAAAATTATCTTTCACGAGAGCTGTCAAAAACTTGCTTGCATTTGGCCAAACTATATCAATTTTTTGTTTCCCAATACTGCCTTGTAACCAGCTTGGCCAATAACTCAACCAGAGATATTGTTTCATGTCATATTGAGACATAGGATACATTATGCAATGCCAGCTGAACTGTGTTTACTCCATTTCTGATCTACATAACTATGCCTCCAGTACCAACAATTCTTGTAGTGGCTTTATCCAGAACTGCGTCATTTTCTTGTAAATCTTTAAAATTAATAAACCTTGGTTGCAAAAGTGATCTGTGGCAATAGTGTCTATTGTCCAATCTGTGGAGTTTATAGCTGTGAACATAGATGATATAAAATGAGCATAACTTTTCTTGGATGAAAAGCTATCATTTTTTTATTTTTTTTTTGCTGAATCTTGATTTATTTTTGAAAAACAATTTCTTGTTATATAGCCAAGCTTTCCACAAATGTAACAGGTAAGTCCTTTCTTTTCATGTTTGATTTGTAAACTTTTTTTTTCTTCTGATATTAATTCCCTTCAATACTCTCTACAGACTTTCTAGAAACCAATCATCCATCTTCAGCTAATAACACAGGCTTCACTTCATTGGACATGAAATTTTTGTCATCCAATTGGTAAAACATCCCATTCATCCATGAGATATTGTCTCCATAGACTCAAGGACACACACACATGCACATACATCACCCCAAAAACATTTGATTCACATTCAGGGATGCTTGAAATGTGCTCTTCTGTCAAAAACTCAAATTTTAATTTTTGACCCTGTTGCAATATTTTCCCTACACATTAGACCATGTATATTGGGAAAGTAATAACAAACAGTGAAATACAAATGTAAAATTATTTATCCTTTTCCAGAACTTCTTATTCCTTCCATCTATGGAGATAATTTCTTTTACTGCAGAGGCTGTTTTGTTCATATAACTAAAAATCTTATACAAGAAATTTATGTTTATAACCACATTGTAAATTTTAATAAAAACTGAAATTGGGAAAGAAAATGATGCTATATTTCTGAATATTGGGTTTAAAAAGTTTTACTGTACTAAGTAACGATAAATTCTGCCATTGGAACTTTGAATTAATAAAAATGCAAAACTTTGTATTTAATTAACTTTCTGTAGCGCAACTTTTAAGATAATAAAGCATACACAGTGAAACCTGTCTAAGATGATCACAAGTAGTTTTAGAATGAATGGTTGCTGATACAGAGAATCATGTTTACAGATTGAAAATTCTAGGCTAATATATCGAATAACCAACTTAGAGAAGTTGGTTATTCTAGCGGTGGTCTCCGAGTACAGATTACTAATATAATATATAGTACAACCTCGAAAATCTGGAATTTTTTTTAACTATTGGACTGATGAAGTCGCGGATTTAAAACAACAGGATAAGATTATTTATATTGAATTATATTTTATAAACAATATTTTTGACTTTTTGAACCACAAAATGAGACAAAAAAAAAAAAATTTAGGGTTGACTTATACTCCAGATATAAATATGGATGGCCATATATCCGCTTGTGGTTAGAGTGTGAATCACGTTGTTAGGATTACTCCCCTTATGCAAGTCACGATTTCAGACAAATTATTTTGCACAAAATATACATCGTTATTTAAATACTGATTTTTTATTATCAAAATTTCTTTTTCTCATTATTGAAAAAGACAATTTTTTTAAACAATGTAATATTTAATGTTAAACACTTTAAAACATTATCATAACATTTTATCACAGATTGTTCAATTAAATCTAAAAATTTCGAGAATTCGTATTAACGCTCATGGAAACTTATTTTGTTCACTTTGTAGTATGAATCCCATTCTTCAATGTATTTTGTTTTGTCTCCAGAATCCCCTCCCATCCCAATATCTGACAAGTTCTTCATTCTCGTCGAACTTCCTGTAAGCTTGAAATCGACTGTATATTTTCCCCTTTTTGTTTCGAAAGCTATATTTGCATACTATAAATAGCAAATAAATAACTAAATAATATCATATCGCACAGTGCTGAGCAACAAGGTCATTAACACACTAACCTCTCAAAGGGGTCAGCTGTGTTTACAATTAAGAACCAAGCAAATTCCTTTCTTCGCTTTCCCTGGCCCACCACATCCCGGTGCTACTGCTGTTTAGTAATGGCTCATCGTATATTGTTTTTACTAAAAATAGTGCTTTATAGTGTATTTTGCTAATATTAAGTTTGAAATTTATTCAAACTCTATAATCTTGAAAAAAAAATCAAAAATTTGGAATCAGCAAAGTCCCAACAAGTCTAGATTTTCGTAGTTGTACTGTATTTTATTACAATTATTTGCATATTGTAATTATATTTTTGAATATAAAATTAAAATAATCTAGTTCTAATTACAAAGCTGTCAACCTCCAGATATGAAAATCCGGGAGATTTTCACATAACAATGTGACCCCTGACAGTTATACTGAATTTAAATATAGTAAACATAAGTTTTCGACAAATAAAACTGAAATATGAAGTTCCCATGACTATAATTAACAGATTTAAAACAAAACTAAATACAGACATTTGCATATCAAATATATATGTTAAAAATTAAGGTATTTAAATCTTTAAAAGCACAATAAATGAAAATATAATGCATAGATTAAAATAGTTCAGGTGGGATGATATTGATTAAACTGAAAAGTAACAGACTATGCTATCATCAAAATATATTTTAGAATAAATGTCATATAATATATACAAATTCATCATTTAAAATTATGAAATGTTTTAAAATGGAGAAAAATGGTTTAGATTCTAAGTGTTGCTTAAGAATGTCAACTATAAGAATAATCTTAAGTCAGTAATAATTTCTCATAATACTTGTTAAATTATACAAAATTTCTTTAAAAGTAACCAAAATATGAAAAAAAACTAGTTTAGTCTGCCTATTATGCAGTAATTAAGAGGATAGAGATGGATGGAAAAAGAAGCTTGTGGACTCACTGCACTGCACAGTTATACAAATTTAATTGTGCAATCACACTATTTATGTGACAATTATTTCATTTAGTAAAATATTTATTCATTTTTACTGATACTATAAAAATAAAAGTTTTATTGCTCTAATGTGGAATAATTAGAAAATGAAAATAGATGTAAAAAGGTACTTTGTAACTATCTCTATCGTGAAAGAAGGTAAATAAAGGCAACTGAAAACTGGGAGATTAGGCAACTAACTGAGAGATGGTAAAAAAATACCGGAAGTCTCTGGGTAAAAATGGGAGATTTGGCAGCTACGTAATTATAATTACATATTGTTTATATTTTGAAGAAAAAGCTATTACAAAACTATTAGTATTGAATACAGCATACATCTTGTAGTTAATAGATAAAATAATTTTGACAGTTTATTTATAGATAGCTTTGATTAATCATTTGAGTCGTAGGTATATTTAATGTACTTTATAATTATCGAAAAAAAGCTATATAAAGGATATTAATGAAATGTAGTTTTTTAAGTAACAAAACCCAATATATCCTGGAAACAACATAATCTCTACATTATAAAATTTCAATTGATAGAAAAAAAAAGTGAGAGATAATACTTCCCTAATGAAATCAATCTGTGCTTAAAGAATTCTCTTTTTTATAATTATAATTCATTTAAAGAAATATACAATTGTCAAAATTATAACAATAAATACATACCTAACAAGTACACTCAATACACCAAGAGGTGTGACTAAACTGGCTGGTGCAAAAGCATACGCAGCAAAATTTGCAGCTTCACCAACACCCACTGAAAATAAAATTATAGATTTTAGCACAATTTAGATAAAAATAAAAGGCTAAGGTTGAATTTTAGGTAAAAATGTAAAATAGAAACAGAAATGAATTTTCATATATTGTACCTTCTCATGAATACATAGACACATATCAGAATTCGAGATTACATTCTGATTGTTTATAGAATAAATCTGATTGTTTATAGAATAGTATAGTAAGAGAAAGTCAAATACTGACCACTCTGCATAGTGTCACACGATGAACTAATTTAAATTAGTTTAAAAGCTATGAACTTTTAAAGTTGAAAATTACAATTTTCTGCAATTTTGTCAAATTGAATCATTTCTTTCTTTGCCGCCACAGACAATATTCAATAGCAGGTGTTTTGATTAAATCACAGATGGTTTTATCTCGACGAAAAAACAGCTGATTGCAAAGTGTATTTAATCTATAGGTTATCTAACTTTGAATTTAAAAGATTTCATCCTAATTTTTATAATTTGGTATTATATTACCATTATGAGTATTTTGCTAAAATTTGACTTAAATGCGATCAAAATTCACTGAGATAGCAATAATTTTTTTAATTTTTCTTCAGGGGTAAAGGAACTTTTTCATTTTGCAACTTTAAGTATTTTCATTATGTTATTCAGACAATAATGAGTGATCAAATACTTATCTAGGGCATAGTCCGAGTTGTACAATTGGCATATAGTTGCATATGGAAAAAAAAAAAAAAAAAGAACAGAAGTGAGTTTAGTTAAAAACAAGAGATTTGGAAATTGAGTGGTGTTATCTGTATTATTTAAGTAGCTGGTGCCAGAGTTGGGCAAATACATTTAAAATGTATTTTCGATACAAAATACATAGGTTTTATGGCATAAAATAAAAAATACTTTCCAAATAAAAAAAATTCCAAATACAAAATACATGTATTTTCAAAATATATTCTAAACAAGAAAGATCAATCATGCTTAAAGCATTGATTATGAAACACTTTCCAACTTCAATGCAATTTAATTTAAAAAGTCTAAAATGCAATACATTCCTCGGTAATATTTTAAAACTTATCACAATACTACATTAATTTATTATATTTGAAAACTTAAACCTTCATTGAAAATAATGCACTTCATTCAAATGACGGCATTAACATAAAAATTGCCTGCTTTAAATATCTCTAAAATGCGATACATTCCACGGTAATATTTTTAAAACTATCATAATACTACGATAATTTATTATATTTGAAAACTTCATCGAAAACAACTGAAAATCATTCAAATGACGTCATAGAAAAAATAACACGCCTGGATCTCTCTATAAAAACAGCATTTCATTCATAACTCTCTCCCATTTATTTCATTCATAACTTTCTCCCATTCATTTCATTCATAACTTTCTCCCATTCATTTCATTCATCACAATACTATAATAATTTATTTTATTTAAAAATCAAGACCATGGAGCTACAAGTAATTAAACTCTATGCTTAAAACTTCATCGAAAAAAATCGTCCTTCTCTTGTAAAATCAATGAATATTTCATTCATATCAGCCATGCAGACTCCATGGGCTAAATTATTTTGTGTTAAAAAAATACACAAATTCTAATACAACTCATTCTACATATTTTGCTGTTTACATTTTACATAGGTGAAAAATAGGCTTCGTTGTAGAAAAAAATAAATTTGGATGAGCATTTAAACTCAAATTTATTGTATTTGCAAGTTTTCAGTATGTAGATGCACAGAATTTAAGCAAAAATAAAGTAGTTTTAGGATGGATACAACCCTCAATATGAATTAAAAAGAACTTGATAATTATCACGATTTTGAAACAAGATGGATGCCATATTACATTTTGAAGTGGGTCACGTGATCTTTTCATATATTGGTCACGTGATCGCTTCATATAAGAGGTGTAATTATTATTTAAATTTTTATTTAAAAAACTACTGAATATATTTTGCTGAATTTTTTTTTTATATATTTTATGGAACAATTTGAATATTACCTAAAATTTTCGAAGCAATTTGTGAATTTTAAATCCGCTTAAAAAATGTTTGAAAAATTAGGTCCCATAGGGCTCAATGTATTTCATTTTTTCAACCCGGGTTCAATCCAAAACTAATTGGGTGATATTATTCATTTATATTCCATAGGTCCTACAGACCGTCTGAACAACATACTAAAATTTCATTTTGATTAAGTCATTTTTATGGCAGTTATCGTGCTAACGGACAGACAGACAGACAGACAGACAGAATGAACAAAGTCATAAACACTTTTCAACTTTGTTGTAAAGTGTTAAAAATTAAACTTTGCTGTGTATTGGGCCAGATTGAATTTTCAGTGAAAAGTAATATTTATGTATACATTTTATTGGAAATAAACAAACCTTTTGTGTTTATTAACACTGCAAAATATATAGAATGAGTTGTATTAGAATTCCTGTATTTTTTTAACACAAAATAATTTAGTCCATGGAGTCTGTATGGCTGATATGAATGAAATATTAATTGATTTCATAAAGAGAAGGACGATTTTTTCAATGAAGTTTCAAGCATAGAGTTTAATTTTTTGTAGCTCCATGGTCTTAAACAAAATGTTTAAATAAAATAAATTATTATAGTATTGTGATGAATGAAATGAATGGGAGAAAGTTATGAATGAAATCCTATTTTTATAGAGAGATCCAGGGGTGTTATTTTTTCTATGACGTCATTTGAATTAATTTCAGTTGTTTTCGATGAAGTTTTCAAATATAATAAATTATCGTAGTATTATGATAATTCTAAAACTATTACCGAGGAATGTATAACATTTTAGAGATGTTTAAACCAGGCAATTTATATTTCAATGCCGTCATTTGAATGAAGTTCATTTTTTTCGATGAAGGTTTAAGTTTTGAAATATAATAAATTAATGCAGTATTGTGATAAGTTTCAAAATATTACCGAGGAATGTATTGCATTTTAGACTTGTTTAAATAAAATTGCATTGAAGTTGGAAAGTGTTTCATAATCAATGCTTTAAGCATGATTGATCTTTCTTGTTAATTATTAACATTGGTGTTTTAAAGAATAAGAATGTATAGAAAAAGTATGATTTAAAAGATTAAACCCTTTGAAATTGTAAATCTCCAAGTTAATAAAGTAAAAATAAATAAAGAAAATAAATGAATCTATGGGAGAACACATTTTATATAACAGACAAAAATATAATAATAAACAAGAAATTCATGAAGAAATCATCATACTGTGGCAAATATGGTTTGCACGCTTCATTTTTGACAGAACTATTAAGCATTTTAATTCTCTTTTATACATTTTGTACAATAATATGAATTTACAGAAAAAAAGGAAGTGCCATCTCTATCTAAGCTCTATAGATATTCTTAGAAATAGATGTTATTAGAAATTTTTTAGCCTAAAGTAAAAAAATAAAACAAAAAACAAAACAAAACAAAAAACAGGAGGGATCTTTAGCGAAACCCTAACCATCTTATGAATTTTATGATGAATTCATATCAGTCATTATCTCAGTTTTATCTCTACCAATCTTAAGAAATAAAGTTTCAAGAAAATTTTTTTAAGCCAGAAGTGGAAAAAGAACTGAGAGCACAAATCCTTAGTGAATCCCCCACTCCGCTCAAGAATTTGATGCTGAATCCATAACAGTCATTATCTTTATCTATACACAATTTTGAGAAATATATGTTTTAAGAAATGTTTCTGAACCAGATCGAAAAAGAAACCAGAAGTAAAAATTCTTAGTGAACCACTCTACTTGAAGCGGAATCCATATTATCAGTTATCATCTAAGCTCTATCTATAGCCAATTTTGAGATATAAACGTTTCAAATAAATGACAATATTTGAAACGGAAATGAAAAAGAACCGGAAGTGAACCTCCAACTCCTTTGAAATAATATCTATAAATTTTATAATCAGTTGAAGTAAAAGAATTTTCATAATGATAAAAGTATAAATTTGCTAAAATACTGTTACTACAGCCACCTTGTGGGACACCAGAGACTTGTAAGTATAATTTATTACCTTGAAAAATATAATTATTTGAAAGTATAAAGTGGAGAAGTTTAGGAAAATTTTTAATTTTAATAAGATTAGAATGATTAGTAATAAAAGCATTATAAAGAGCTAAAATTACATCATAAAAATCAGTAATATTAATAATATTATAAAAATGATCTTTAAATCAAAAGTTTGAAAACTTATAATTTTACCAAGAGATGTTAAATTATTCTTTAATTCTTTACTGTTATTTTAAATAAGTATTTATTACTAGAATAACGTAAACTATCATTTAGTATGTTTAAAGTATTAAGTAGTAACAGTAAGTAAGCTAACAGTAGTAGAATAAGAATTATGACCACCAGTGACAGTTCTAAATTTAATAGGATTTTTATGAAATTTAGGTATAAGTACAATATATGGAAATTTCAAAAATTTATAATTAATATTTAAATCACTATACATATTGATAATTTTCGGTTTGATACTAATTATTGAGTGTGAATCAAGTTTAAATAAACTATTATTCTTTAAATAATCTAACAGAAATTTTATATAGAATTTTTTACAGATAATAGCATAATTATTAGAGGCTTTATCACCATAAGTAATAACAAAAGATTTTTGCAAATCAATAATTGAGTTTTTTATATTATCAGTAGCATATAAAGATATAGACAACTTAATACTGCTAATAGTATTTTTAATAAATTTTAACAAAGTAAATTTCCAGATGTTAAATGTCTCTAATGACAAAGCATATTTATAAGCTAATTTATAAATATTTTTGTCAAGGTTAAGATTAATTGACTTTAATACATTAGAAAAGTTATTGCGAGATTGTAACCTGAACTTAGTACCAAAGGACATAACAGTTCTTAAAGAATCATCTTTAAATATGCCCAAGTCTCCTGTAACAATATGACCCAATAATGGATTAATATAATTAGCATAATAATTATCTTTGCAAATGCAATCTATCTAAATTAGACCTGGAATCTATATCCATAGAGAGAGATAGAGAAATCTTATTAGAATTAAAAACAGCTCTTCTAATAGGTTATTGCAGTGGTTCTCAAACTGGGGTCCGCGACGAGGTTTTAGGGGGTCCGCGAACAACACACAATATTTAACTAATAACTAGTTAGCTCTAAAAAAAATAAAATTCGTATTTTTTCTCTACTCTTTTTTTTACTTTATTTTTTTAAATAAAATAATAATGAACTTTTTTCTAAATAACTTTGAATGAAATACATTCATGAAATTAATTTCAAACTGATAGGTTATATCTTCAAATAGAATTACATTGCTTTCTCCCACCTGACATATTTAAAATCTAAGTTGAGAAATAGACTTGAAGTTGAAAGTGATTTAAGACTGAAATTATCAGACATAAAACCAAATATTACTGAGCTAATTGCAAGAAAGCAGCATCACTGTTTACACTAAATTATGCTTGTTGTACATATCCAATAGAAACATGCTCTTGCAATATGGTTTTAAGGGGTCCGCGAATTTTTTTTTTCTCGGAGGGGGTCTGCGGACCGGAAAGTTTGGTAACCACTGGATTATTGTATTTAAAAGTCTTAGAAATTTTCAAATCCTTAATGAGCAATAAATGATTATATTTATTAAATAAATCATCAAAATTAATAGAATTATAAATAGAATGTTTCAAAAAATTACATAATAAGAAATAGATGAACAATTATTACTGTGAAATTGATTAAGATTTAATTTTAAATATTGAGATCTAGTAATGAGTAAATCACAAAAAAATATGATTAAAATGTTCATTTGTTAGGTTTAATTATAAGAAAGTGGCATAAACGCTATTTAAATGTTTTTTCTTAATTGCAAATACCCATGATTTTATTAATTTCCATTGATAAGTGCTATTAAATTGATTATGTAAACATTTGATCTCAGATTTGAAATCATGATGTTTGGAACTACTTTTACACCGTTTTAGTCGTTTGTGTGTGTGTGTGTGTGTGTGTATATCTATCTATCTATCTATATATATATATATATAAAATAGAAAAGTTTGAAAGTCCAATGAAAGAAAAGTGAGAAGCTGTAACTCGAAAAACCTAACTTTCTAACAAGCTTACAAAATAAAAGAATAAATGAGAAATTTTCAAGCAAATGGAAAAAAATACAAATTTCGAATCATCAAGTCAAAGAAAATCATCAAAAATCAATGGTATGGAATCAATAAAAAATAAAACATACGAAATCCAAGAACAAACGCTATACACATGGACCAGGTCTAGGCCTAAATCGTGGATTTGTTCACTTCTTCAAAACTCTTTCTCAAGTCCAAGTGTCTTGTAGAAGCAAACACAAAAATGTATGTTTCTGAAGAAATAAATAGATTATATCTATAAAGAAATAGTTTATAGATATAATCTAACTATTTCTTCAGAAATATAATTTATTTCTTCAGAAACATACATTTTTGTGTTTGCTTCTACAAGACACTTGGACTTGAGAAAGAGTTTTGAAGAAGTGAACAAATCCATGATTTAGGCCTAGACCTGATCCACGTGTATAGTGTTTGTGCTTGGATTTCATCTTTTTTTCTTTTATCGATTTCATGCCACTGATTTTTGATGATTTTCTTTGACTTGATGATTTGAAATTTGTACTTTTTTCCATTTGCTTGAAGATTTGCTCATTTATTCTTTTATTTTGTAAGCTTATTAGAAAGTTAGGTTTTTCAAGTTACAGCTTCTCACTTTTCTTTCATTGGACTTTCAAACTTTTTTATTATTGAAATCGTTTTATTTATTAGCTGCATTTGCGCAATAAATTAAATGTATTTTGCTTTGTTATTCCTATTTACTCATTTTTTTACATTTGCATATTTGCAAAGTATCTTTAATTTTTTAAGTATGTTATGGTATATATATATATATATATATATATATATATATCTGGTATATATATATATATATATATATATATATATATATATATATCTGGTATATTTGATTATATTTGAATATTTGATTTCTTATATATCTGATACAATTTATATTTTCTTCTACGTCGGGCCATGTGCATTATTTCTGTAATACAATTTACAGTAATGCACACATAAACATAGAATCTGCATTAACGAAACATGTATGGCCCTTGATAACATACATGGTTTCGGAAATGCTTTTCACTTTATTCAATTTACTCAATTTAAAAAAAATTTGGGGGGGGGGGGGGGGGGAGCTAGAAAAGGCCTAGCACATTGTGCAAAACAATGTTTCTGTTTTGCAACTTTTCATCTTAAACACATTTCTTGCATTTACACCATATATGTTTATGCAGGGAACAAGGGGATTAGTACCTTAAGTACCTGCATTACATATATGATTTATATAAAAAATACTTTCATCTTAATGTGTAGTTACAAAAAATTTTTTCACCTATCTTTACCACATGTAATTCTTATTCCATTCCTTAACTTATATATGGAACAGGGAAAGGGAAAAAGGGGTATTTTATACCAATTTAGTACCTGTTTTATTTAATGTTTACTTATCATGTTTTTTTTTAAATATTCAATGGCTTGTCAAATAGTATTTTTGGTGCCACATTTACATTTCAGTCCATCTTCCTTTCACTTTTGCTATACAGAACATTTTCTATTAATGATCAATCTCAGGTATATATAATATAAGTAAAATAAAAATTCTTCAATTATATATATATATATATATATATATATATATATATATATTCAGAATCGGGTATCAGAGCTTAGATAATGAATAATAAGGATTGAGCATCAAATTCTGGAAAGGATAGGGAACTCATTAAGGATTCACATTTCTGGTAAAAAATTTTCCTTGTGTGGCAAGCAAATTTGACATCTGTATTCACAAAAAAAATTCTTGAAATATCTATTTCTTAGGATCAGCAATATACGGTCTGTTCAAAAAGTTTAAGACCATAATTTTTCATGTGGAAACAAATGAAGCACAGAAGGTGTCCTTTGGAGGGTAGGTGCAGGGGACCTTCATGCACATATGTGAATTTTTTCCCGCATACAGAGAGCATCAGTTGCTGGCAGCCAGCCTGTGAGTGAGTGTAGTGAATGCTCATCATATTTTCATTTGCCATGCAATGACGGAACAACTTGAGCAGCAGCATTACATTAAATTTTGTCAAAAGCACCCAAGTGGAAACCATTTAGAAGATTCAACAGGCTTTAAGCAATGATGTCATGAGCATTAGACAAATTAAAATGTGGTACAATCACTTCAAAGATGACTGCGCATTGGTGGCGAGCGGACCACATTCTGGTAGGCCTCAACAAGCTGAAATGACAAGGTCATTGGCCAAGTGAAGATTTTGGTCACAAACTGCCATGTTTGGTCATGCACTCAGATGATGACACTGTCATGTCACCATCAGAGAACTTGCAGACAAACTGGGAATAAGCTTATTTTAGTACACTCTATTTTGAGGGAGAATTTGGCCTTGTGGAGTGTCCTCAAAATTCATGCTAAAGCTGCTAACAATGGAGCAGAAGCAACTCAGACTGAAAGTCTTGCAGGACAGACATGCTGGACTTCTTAAATGGAAACTTCGATTTTCTGAATGGAAACTCGATTTTCTGGTGATGAGTTATAGGTTTACTGATACAACAAGTAGCGTTGCGTAAGATTTTTGACTGGGATGGCTGAGCGCTTGACATTTTAAATTAGAAAGGGTTTTGCTATTATTACAAGTGAGATTTATATCTGAATTCGCTCTTATTCTTTTGATGAGTAAAATAGTATAATGTAGCATAAAAATGCAAAAAGTGCATGAAATGAACAAAATTTTAAAATATTACCGATGTAAGATAAATACATACAAGATATACATTTTAAATGTTTCCATATTTCTAAATTAGATCAACCTTTGCAACCATCATATTAAATATGTAGATATAAATTAGAATATTATAAGCAAGTGACAGAAAAGATATATCAGTTTTGTAAATATAAACAGCTAGAACTAATAAAATGGAACAATTCAAGAGTGAACTGAAAATGGGTGAAAAATAAATTTGGAATGTAACAAGCTTAGTTGAAAATCTCTGTAATCAACAATGTTCTTAAACAATTTTATATATTAATTATTGACAAATACTATACCATGAAAACTTTGCATCTTATTCTTATAATTACAATATGCTAAAAATCTACTAGAAATATTATCAATCAGTTTTGTAAAAAAGATTGTCATGTGACAGGTGATCACCAAAGCGAAATCTGATTTATTCCTTTTAAAACTCTTAAATACGCAAGCAGATGCATTGCCATATTGATGCCGAGATCTACTTCACTTACTAACTACTATTGATGCCGAAGGCTACTTCACTTACTAACTACTCAGTTTAAATAGTAGTCATTATTAGTGTATTTCTTTGTCCTGATCTTGTTTAAAGTTAAGTGAATGTCAAGTTGTTCATGAAAAATGGCTCAAATTATTTAGCATTACAAAGACTTAATATTTTCTGCAAAAATAGCACTTCGCTTGACTCAAAATGGTGGACCCAGTTACAACCATCATGTCTGCTCATGTCATTGAGAAACATTACTTCTCACATCCAATCATTGTCGTTTGCAAAGGGAAAAGTAATAGCCACACCTTCTTGAAGGCTAGCTTTCATGAGCCCATTACACATGACGATCAGCCATGGAAGAGACCAGATGTTTTATTATCATGCTAATTGTTATTCACTTTGCAGGCTTGAATATTTGAGTCTATGATACTTTTAAAGATGGTTTTAATAAGAAAAAATACTTTAAAACATGTTACTTTAAGCAAATAAAGTGCAACCATTTTCTAAAATATACATATACCTTCACAAAGTGTTTTAAAAAATAAAATAAATAAAAATGTTTAAATAATTCCTTAAACTAGATTTCAAACTGGGGAGTCTGAACTGGGGAGCTTGAAAAGTTCCTTTTGACGTGTACTAGGGCAATTGCAGTTGCCTTTGACCCTTAATATTACGCCAGTTCTTACATTGAAGATTCCTGAAGATGTCATAAACAATTCTTCTGGTAAGATCATTAGGAATACCCAAGGCCGGCTCAGGGCCAACAAAAGGAGTACTTGAGCCTTTTCTAGCTAATTCATCAGCTAACTCATTTCCAGGAATGCCCGAATGTCCAGGCACCCAGTAAAAAATGACTTTGTTCTTGCTAGCAATTCCACAGCGTGCATTATAGCACTCTCAGACAAGGGAAGATGGCATAGTGGACTTCCCAAGAGCCATAAGAGCAGCCTGACTGTTGGAACAGATAAGTATTTGGTTGCTCTTATATTTCCTGTCGTAGCAAATTCTACAACACATAAGAATTGCAAAGACCTCAGCCTGAAAGACAGTAGCAAAATTGCCAAGCGGATAAGACAGCTCTGTGCCATCATCCACACAGCACACACCAGCACCAGTACTTGTGCCAATCTTCGAGCTATCCATATACCATACAATACAATTCTGTTTATTGTAGGTGGGAGTCCTCTTCCAGTCATCCCGCGAGGGGACCTGAATTTCATAAGGCTTGTCAAACGTATATTTGACATGAATGCCATCAGATGGCGTACAGAAATAAGGATGGCTAGCAACATTACTGTTAAGATCACGCCAAGATAAATACCTTGAGTAATCTTTCCAGTGTTCCAGATATTTAAGTCTGTTCATGCAAATGAGTGCCTCTGCTTCAATACGCATGTAAAGCGGGTGCAAACCAAGTAAAAGTTCAAGAGTTACAGTGGGAGTAATTTTCATGCATCCAGAGATTGCAATACAGACCATCCTTTGAAGCTTAATTAATTCTAATTTAGCAGTTTCACATCTTATTCTAGACCACCAAACAATGGAGCCATAGGAAATGATAAGACAGATTACCATCGAGTAAATCCAATGGATAGCCTTGGGATTTAAACCCCAGGTTTTCCCAATAGCATTCCTACAAGCATTCCTTCAAGAGATTCTTCTGGCTTTAGTCGTGCAGTAATCCAGGTGTTTCTTCCAGTCGAGTCCCTTGTCAAAATAAATTCCTAAGAATTTAACCTCCTTGGAGCAGGTAAGCTTCTGACCAAAGAAGCCAATGTCTCCAAGATTAAGAATGTGTTTTCTGGTAAACGCAACCATAGCAATCTTCTGCGGGTTAACAGAAAGACCTGCATTTTTACACCATGTCTCAACCCTCCTAAGAGCAGTGGACAGTTCAGAGACAGTGTTGCCAAATTTGCCCCTGGCAATGATAGCAACATCATCTGCGTAACCAATGCAGGAAACACCAGAAACATTGATGCTCTCCAAAAGAGAGTCCACAACTATACACCAAAGAATTGGGGAAAGCACACCTCCTTGCGGACAGTCCGCAACTGCATGCACCATTATACTATCACCAAGTAAAGATGCATATATATACCTATTAGACAGGTTCTTGATCCAATAAGAGATTGTGATATCAACACCTTTCCTATCAAGAGCATTAAGGATGGTATCGATGGGTACCTTATCAAAGGTGCCTTCAATGTCAAGAAAGGTGGCAAGAGCAACTTTCTTAGCATTAAGGTTTCTCTCCAAAATAAAGGAGAGACTATAGAGGGCAGTGTCCGTGGATTTACCCGGTTGATAGGCATGCTGAGAGCTTGATAGGGGCTTAGCAGCCAGAATCACTTCTCTTATATACCTATCTATAAGCTTCTCAATATTCTTTAGAAGAAAAGACGTAAGGCTAATAGGCCTGAAGGATTTGGCCTTGTAATAATTATCCTTTCCAATCTTTGGAATAAAGATTACCTTAGTATGCCTCCAGGCAGATGGTACTTGACCAAGGCAATACAGGCTCTGTAGATACTGCAGAGAATGGGAGCTAGCACCTCATTTCCTTCCTGGAGAAGAATTGGAATGATGCCATCAGTCCCCGTTGTTTTATAGGGTTTATGGGAATCAATTGGCCATTTAACCCTATCCAGAGTAACCACACTCCTAGCAATGCTCCAACTTCTGTCATCACAGGTAGACGTGGAGCAGGCATCAAGTATGTCACTATGACCATACGGATCAGAAACCGGAAAATGGACCTTGAACAGCTCAGCCAGGGTTTCTTCCCCAGTAACAGTGAAGCCACCATTTGACTTCTCGACAGTATTCAAATTACAATTCCTGTACCTTGCCATCAGCTTAACAAGTTTTGCCATAGCAGAAGCATCATTAATGCCTTCGCAGTAAGTTCTGCATGAGTTTCTCTTGGAGTCTCTGACTGCCTTATTATAGGAGGTAAGAGCAGATTTATAAACCTGCCATTCACCGCTCTTTTTAGCTCTATTAAAAAGCTTCCTGCATTTCCCACGCAAATGGCTGAGCTCATTCGACCACCAAGGAACAATCCTTGGGGAGTCAGCATTTCTGGTATGGCACCCCTAAATTTATAGTCTTCTGACCTTTAGGTTCACGTCGTCATAAACTTTGGTGCCAGCCAGACTACAAGCTTTGTCTGCCGTTCTGGCCACCATAAATTTCTAAGTAAAAGTGTCTCATCAAATGTGAGATCAATTTCTGGTCGCACAACCACCAAGGAACAATCCTTGGGGAGTCAGCATTTGTGGTCTTGCAGTTTTTGTGGATGGATTGGATTATGGTATGTTGCACAAAGTCAACAGCCAAATCCAGGTTTTCAATAGAAGAATACTCACCAGTATGCCTAGCCATACTCGCCAGAAGATCTTCTTTGTAGGAACCCCAATTTGTTCTTTTTGGGTTCCTACCCTTCGCTGTTATAGGTTTCACAGGACCATTAACAGAAAAAGAGATCAGTTGGTGGTCAGACAAGGAGGCTATATCATCTGAAACCTTCCAATTAAAAACACTTTCATATGCAATACTATTGCTTATGGTAATATCAATAACTTCGTGACGATTAACTGTCACGAAGGTAGGAGAGTTACCCTTATTAAGAATAAAAAGGTTAAAAAGTATGATCTATTCTAAAAGATCATCATCCCTACGGTTGCAATCACTACTGCCCCAAACAGTGTTATGGGCATTTGCATCACAACCAATAATCATTCTTTTGCCATTACTGTACTCAATTAGACTAGTAATGACATTTGAAAAGGTTTCCTTATCTTCGTAAGAAAGATAGGCCGAAGCAAAGATGTATTCCATCTTTGCTCATTGGTGTTGAGATTCACACTGATGGCAACATTATCACCATCAAGGAATTTTACAAGGTGAACAGCATTGAGTCTGTTGCTGACAGCAATACAGGATGTATCATAAAAGACATTGAAGCCTATGATTCCAAGACCCAAAATTTTTCCATTTCAGGTCCAGGGCTCCCGGATAAGCGCAATATCAGCTCTACCATTTATCAACCTTTTGCTAAGAATAGCAGAGGCAGATCGACTATGGTGCAGATTGATTTGCACAACATTAAGACAATCCAGAATGTGCCTCCTCCTGCTACTCTGTGCAGGAGGAGGTGCATTCTGGACCTCTGTGAGTATTTCCTGCGTCTCAGCCATGGTTTCAGTGTGTCGGTCACCAAGACTCACAACTCCACTTCCTTCCACAGCCAGACTGCAGGTTTCCTTCTTTTTGCCAATATTCAACCCCAGAGGGGTTGTTTCAATGGCTGACTGGGATTCACCTGAAGGTGCACCCAATCCTTCAATACTTTCTCTGTGGCGGCATGAAGAACCAGGGAATGGAGCATCTGATTTCTTCATGCTGTAACCACCAATAGAGAAAGACCACGGATTACTTCCAGTTCGATCGGAGCCCCCGCTAGGCTCCGTCTTCCCACACTTTTCTAACGTGAACAGTGTAACCGCCGAAGTCATTCGCAAAGCTAGATGATGAGGAACGGGCCATAACATGCACCAAGTGCACAGGATCCAAGGATCAACAAAGATCCAAAGGGGATTTCTCAATATGAAACGTCCCCCACCATCCAACCAACGCACTAAGGGACTCAGCCTCTGGAGCCGTTTACTACAAACATTTCTTAAAAGCAATACTACAGATGCACGCCGCTTTTCTCTTTTCGCAACACAACCATATGGTCCCGTTCCTGAGCCCAAAACGGTATACCTTACGGCAGAGGCCGAAGGGTGGTACTAAGGCCCATAGAGCAGAAGTGATGTTTACTAGGGGCTTAGCATTGATGTAATCTGCAGCTAGGAGAAACAGATCGCTTGGGTACCTCAGGATTGCAACACCCGTATCCACAAAAGAAATGGACCCCTGAGGATTTTACAGAGCGGGGCTAAGTGCCTCACTTCCAACCCCTAACCTGGAGGATCAGGATGCCTCTTTTTGTCTGGAACCTCACCTTTGACCTGTCCGGCAAGGGAAACCCTACCAGTAGTGAAAGCTACCGCCGGCATAGCTCTTAGGATCATCGATCGGTATGCACAAGTTCCACCACCACGACAAGGCACAGGCATCATTTAGTGGAGAGCACCAAGGTAACCCACAAGCAACTACCAAACTTTGTGAAATCTGGTCAATTAATTTTTCAGTTATAGATAATTTTTTTTTTTTTGGGGGGGGGGGGGGCGCATTTTGCAAAAAGAAAGCAAGTTCTTTTATCCAGAATCATACCAAAATCTAATCAGCACCAGGGTCACCCACAAGTGACTTGTCCATAAAATTTTATGAAATTTGGTCAATCAGTTTTTGAGTTAGAGTGGATATATACATTGCACAGACAGGCAGACTCACAGACACACACACACAGATGTCATGCTAAAAATAGTTTTTTTGTGTTCTAGAGATCCCAAAATGTGTAGATCTGCTGAAAACTCGACTTGTGATTTTCGACATGATACCAATACTATTCCTATCTATTCATTACCATTATTGCAGCGAAAGTAAAACGTAAGCATGCGCATCTGTGCTATTCAGTATTCCATAGTTAAAAGTAACGTTTCAGATGTGTTTGTTTAATTTTGTTTTAACTAAGGGATAAAAAAGAAAATGCTTTTTTTTGCAGCACCTTTCATAATCAGTGACT
This sequence comes from Amaurobius ferox, assembly GCA_951213105.1. Taxonomy (NCBI): domain Eukaryota; kingdom Metazoa; phylum Arthropoda; class Arachnida; order Araneae; family Amaurobiidae; genus Amaurobius; species Amaurobius ferox. The sequence continues at coordinate 29,658,403 of OX578142.1, forward strand.
AAACAATCGACAGTGGCTCTAATTCGATAGAGAAGAAATAATTTTGCATGAATAACATAGGGGGTTTGTCTTTATTCATTTTCGAATTATTAAAATGTTCAAATTAGAAATACTTTTTCAAAATAGTTCAAAATATTAAAATATCACAATTTTAACAAGTTTTTTCTAAAACTGAGAACCTTATCTAAAATCCAATTATACACCCTTGTTGGGCTTTCAAGGTGCTACAAATTACTTCTTACAGTTCATAGCTAATACTTTTAGTTTTAAAGATATAACCATTACAAACTTGAAAAACTGAAAATGTTCATTCTGATTCAACTTGACAAGACGATTCTTTGAAAATAATAAATAACTTTGTAAAAACAAATGATTGATCTGGAAAATAGATTTCCTGTTGAACAATTTTGTCATTTACTGTTTATATCTATCTTTCATAGTTTAAAACTTATTTTGAGTGAAAGTAAGCAAAATGAGGCAAAAAACTCACTGGGACAAAAACTTTTCAATTTTTTTCGAGGAAAAAAAAGTTCAAAATATTAAAATTATTTTTATATATTTAAAAATATAACCCTATTTCTGACAAAACAAATAAAAATTGTTCACATTTTTATTTATTGAGTTTGGAAACATCAGCATCCAAAGTGTTTTCATATTTCATAACACTCCGATTTCAGCCAGAGTTACACAAACCATAGATATTATTCGCATTAAAAAATGAAAATTTGGTATTTCTGTCTCAGTCTGGATGATTTCTATTTTATAAAACTCTACTCTATTATTTTCATTGTTTTTATCCCCTTACATTTTTATCTCCTCATCTGTATACTTTTTCCAGTATTTGGTTGGTTTAATGTGTTTGTTTTTGTTTATTATTTTCCTTACAGTGAAAATAAAAGCAAAAAGTTTTTTTTTCTTCCCCTTTCTTCAAAAGGCATTTTTTTTTCTTCCCCTTCCTTATTGACTGCAAAAATTAAAAATATTTCTCTTATAGTCTCTATGCATCTGATTTTTTGATACACCACTTGAGAATTTTTATCGTTTTTAATTCTATCTCCCCTCCCCCTAGCTTTTATTGTCTCCTTCATTGTCTGAAGTCTCCAAGTTTTCTCCTCCTGTATTTGGGCGGTGTTGATGAATCTCTGATAAATGAATTAGAATTTTTCGTTCTTTTATTTTTTCAACAATTAATGAATATAAAATATAAATTGGTATTTTAACCACTCCCTTCCTCAATAATTTCAAAAATTAGTGTTATTTTTATTTTCATATTAATGCACCTGAATTTATTATTCCAATTCAATACTTTATCTGTCTATTTGAATTTTCACCCTTCTCAAATTTTATTCCTCTTTTTCCCCTTTAATCAACCTGAATGCTTTATTTCCATCTTATTTGGATTGAGTTCATGCATCTCTGAACAATATTTCAGATTTTTTGAACATTACATTTAAAAAATGAAGAAAGTAAAAATGAGTGAAGTTTTGTACTCTCTACCTGCATTGATTATGAAAATGAAAAAACTTGGTAATTTTCTTTTAGTTTCGATAGGCCTAAATTTTTTATATTATAATATATTATTAATCAATATTATGACACAAATATTTTCACACGTTTATTTTTCACCTGCAGTGTATTGCCATCTCTTTTTGTACATTTACCTAAAGAGTCCCTTATATTATTTTTTTTTCTGGAGGGGAGGGGGGGGGGGGGGGTTGTTCAGATGGTGTATCTCAAAATAATTTTTCAATGTTTTTTGACCATTACTTTTCCAAAACTGATTAAAAAAATTATCTTTATGTCCCTGTTCTCTCAATGACTTCAGAAAAAAAATATTTTCTCTTAATCACACTGTTTGATTATTTTGATACCTCAATTAATCAATATTTCATTTTTATACCTCTCCTGTCATATACTCCCTTCTTTTATTCCCATCTTATCACGTTATTTTCCCTGCATTTAGGTTGGGATAATATATTTCTGAAGATTGCTTAATTTTTCCTTGCCATATTGGCTATATTTCTTTGTAAGAAGTAGAAGGTAGAATGAAGAAATCAAATATTTTGTGACTTCAAAATCTGCTACTAAATATTCATAATTTGCATTCAGATTTCAAAGCTCACAAAATGCATTGCAATATTTTTTTAAATGCAATAAAGGATCAAATATGTGCAAGTGTTATATATTTGACAGTTCAAGAGAAAATAATAGATTTTCGCCTTTGAACAAATAAACCCCATTTATGCCTTTACTGTTATAATTTATAACCAGATAAGTCAGGTTTCCTTATATAGTATTTTTACTTTGTTTTGATATACCTATAATAAAAGAAGACGTCTGTCCACCTGTTGCATAAAATATAGCCATGAAATTTGGTACAGGGGTACTACCAAATTTCAGGAATAATTTAAAGGAGGAATTAATTCAATTAATTTTTTATCAATTGAATCAATTTAAAAGCAGGAATTAATTCAATTAAATCCTGCTTTTAAATCCTGGGTAACGTCGATACCATTTTCAAGCATAAAACATTTTTCCAGTCCCTAGTGATTTTGGACTCTGTTGAGCATTTTAACTACCTGGGATATCAAATAAACAGTAAAAATAATATTAGTTTGAAAATCCAAAAACAAATTATAGCAGCAAATCATTGTTTTCATGGATTAAGAATTTTTTTATCGAATCACACCTGATAAAGAGATAACTCTCAGAGGACATGATGAAAAAGCTTTTTGCATCGTTTAGAAATTTTTGCACAGTATTTTCGATGAAATTCCAGAAAATGATATTTGGAGAACAAGATAAAATTTTGAACTATAAAATATATATTTTGAAGATTATATAATGATTCTGATATAATCAAATACATTAAAATTAACAAAATGAAATGAGCAGAATATTTGCTAAGAATGAATAATAACAGAACCACAAAAATTATTCTTATGGCCAAACTGATCGGGAAAAATCCTAGAAAACCAAAGTTGAGATGAATCGACTGTATGGACAAGAACTTTGAGGTGTTAAAGATAAAAAATGCAGAAGCATTATTCTAAGGGGGGCTGCTTGGAAAAAACTTCTGAGGAAGGCCAAATATTACAATAGGCTGCCAAACCATCAATGATGATAAAGAATGCTTTTGGATCCCACAGGTCTATCTTATAATACTGCAGATGACTATGGCAAATAGAAGCAGTGAGCACAGCATTCACAGTGCTCCCGGACAAAGTCACTGCAGAAATTTATGGGAAAAGCGGAACTTCCTAGGGGAAAAACACAAAAAGCGGATCCGTGGAACATTTCCCCCCTCTTTCAAAAGAAAAATTTTTCCATGCCAAAAATTTTCAAAACCTGATCAGTATCAAACTAAACAAACAGTTGGCCCTATGTGCAGTAAATGTACATTTACTTATAGTAAATATCGTGAATCCTATAAAATTCTAGTTTGGAAAAATATCTAAATAAATTAACAACTTGTATCAGTGATGTGAACAGAAATTTCTTCTGGGGATTAGAGACTTTCTTCTGCATGAAATTATTCTACTGAAAAGAGAGGAAAGGTCAAAGAGAAAAAATACAGTGAGTTTAAAATGCTTGTTTTATGGACAGACTTACTAGATATAAGACCAGCCCACCATATCCATTCCTTTAAATAGCCATGTCCACCAAGACCTAATGAAAAAAAAATGACAATTAGTAAAACAAAATATAGGAGATTTCATAGCTTACTAGAAAATGTACCCAGTATTGGCAGGGATATAAGATGCAAACCTTTGATTAAAATCCCACTGGAACTCACAGCGAATTCTAGAAAACCACAGAATGCTTTAACAATACACACGATTCTAACCACAGAAAAAAAAAACTTGCTACAGTGATGGTGTTATACATTTACATATTTTAGAAACATTTAATTTACACATTACATTTAAACAAATACATTTACATACACTCATTGCCATAAAAATTTGCACACCAAGAAGCAATTGTGGGATCATAATGAAACTTGACATGAAGGTCAGGCAGATATGCAAACGATTAGAAATACAGCGTGATTGTGCATTGCGTAATGCCACCAGAGGGCATTGAACTTCGTTCTCCCTGGTGCAGAAAAAAGGTACGCAGAGGCTTTTTGCTTGCACTTAATCTGTTGCAGAGGAACACATTTTCATTAGGGATGCCGTTATGCCACCATCGAAGACAATATGATCAGCTGTCAGAGTTCAAGAGGAGAAGAATCATAGGGATGATGGAAGCCGGCTGGTCAGCTCGTCCAGTAGCCCACCACTTAGGGCATTCTGCTCTTACTGTGAGGTGTTGGGACCAGTGGAAGAGAAGTTGCATACACAGCTGCCAGGTTCAGGACGCTCTTGGCAGATCAATAGCCAAGAAGACTGTCACATCACCTGACACGCACATACAGCGCCAACTGCATTATTGTCAGCCATCTCAACACAGGCAGCACCCTTCACCACGGGCCCCTGTGTCTGTCTATACCATCACGAGGTACCTGGCTGAAGGACATTTGATACTGCGGTACCTATTACATGTGCTGCCAATAGTACCCACCCACTGTCGCCTCCGTTTGAAGTGGTGTCCCGCTCGACAGGATTGGACTGCAACCGAATGGAACCAGGTCGTCTTCAGCATTGAATTGAGATTCAATTTGGGCAGTGATGACAACTGTGTATATGTATGGAGGTCCTGTGGTGAACGCTTCAATCCTGCCTTCGCTTTACAGTGGCACACCGCTCCCACTGCGATGGTATGGAGTGCAGTCGCATACGACACCTGGTCACCTCTAATATTGAACCACGGAACCATGACAGACTAGCAGTATGTTCATGACATCCTTCAGCCACATGTGTTGCCACTGATGACAAGGTTGCCAGGAGGCATTTTTCAACAGGAAAATGCTTGGCCACACAGAGCAAGGGTGCCACAGGAATGCCTCAGCCACATTACCACCCTTCCCTGGCCTGCCCAATCTCCGGATTTTTCACCAATCGAGCATGTCTAGGATCACTTGGGACGGCAAGTTGGACAGTCTATGAGTTTGGTCGAACTAGAGGCGCACTTATAACAACTGTGTAATGAGATGACACATGACACCATAAGGGAACTGTATGCCTTAATGCCTGCCAGTATCACATCATGTATTCACACTAGAGGTAGCCCAACAGGGTACTAGAACCTCCATTCATTTGCAGTTTTTCCTGTAATAAATGATCCTTTTGCTTTGATTTTGTATCACTTATATCAATGTTGCATTCAAATATATAAAATTTTGTTCGATTCTGACAGCTCTTTCTTAGTGCGAAAATTTTTATGGCAATGAGTGTATTTTAGAAACAAAAGGAAAATAAATACTTAAGCATATAATTAAATTTGTCAGCATCATATGCTTCAACAATATCAGATGTATATTCTTTACAAAGATGTAGAGCACAAGTTCTAAAATATAATAGAAGTATAACACAACTAAACAGTATACATTACAGAATAAATTAATTATAATGGCTTCATTTAATAAATTAGGTTGAAGAGAACCCTCATCTACTGCATTCAGAAAAAAAAAATTTTCAAAGCATTTGTAGATTGTTTTTATTAGACTATAATTTTACTATTCAGGAGAGGTTAAAATAAAACCTATATAGTATCAGACCAATTACCTGGAATCTTTTGGACTGCTAGCTTTCAGGTTTCTGATCAATTACCAAAATGAGTAAATAACACTAATTTCGCACTGATGGCTAATCGACGTTTAATGGCAAGCAGTTGATTTGTTTTAAATACTGATCTCAAAAATAGAAGATCATTATTTTGTCTGGTATTGTTTTTGTCTACATTGGGAATGAGTTGTATTGATTCTTTGTTTATATATACACACAAACTTTCAATATTATTCATGACAGAACTATCAATAAACTGTTGTTAAAGCCTTTCCATAAATTACACACTGATAAATGTTTTGGAGTATGTTGGTTTTACTAAGTGATGTATCATAAGTCCTCAACATACATTTGAAAGGGGGAAGGTATTTTGATTTTAATCTTGTTTATATTTTAAGGAAATTAGCGACTTATGGCATATTAAGAACATTAAAAGGTACAGCTTTATTATAAAGAATTTTCAGTTGGCCTGATTTTTTATATGATTAATGGCATGATGTGGTAATCACATGGTGTAATGTAGCAATCTCGTGTTTCAGGAAACCCCTCTTAGCTTTCTGTTAGCTTCAGAGCTTCTAGTTCTTTCTACAATGGACTTGTGGTGAGGAGCTTCTCAACATTTTGGATTACATAAGGTTATTAAATAAGGTTGTATCGTTTCTTGTATTTTGATTTTGATTTAAGCATGGCTTCTGTTAGCAATGTTGTAACTAACTACACCATGTCATAAGAGCACAGAATATGCATGTAAAAGTGTGTATTTGGTTTCGATTTGAAATGGTTCATTTCAATTGATTTCTTTGTAGAGTGAAAGTTCAAATTTTCTGATTTTCATGTAACATCTGCTGCGCGAACATAAGCCTGAGCTCTATGTGCCACAGAACAACTGTTACACAAACAGCTGTTGCTATGTATGACCTCCGGAGCCAGATTCCGTGATGTGTTTTAGAGAGTAGCGAAGAGTAGCGAATTACGGCCGCAAAGCAGGCATAGGTCCATATTCGGATCGCTATAGATCAACTGTTGCACCAACGGCTGTTGCCATATTACGGCCTTGGAGGACAGAGAATGGCCATTCCCATGTAAAATTGCCAAAAGGGATAATACAGTAGCTTTTCTTTTATTTAATCCCAATTACTTTTATTATTGTTATTTAATCAATCATTCAATTTTTCATTTTTGCATGATACTTACATTTTTTATGCATTTTTGTATTTTACTTATATTTTTCAATTATTTACTTGCTAAATCTAACATGGTGTTAGTAAACAATTTTCAAACACTATCTTCTTTAGTGACATTTTTTGTCACCAAAAAATGGCAGATTTTACCAAAATTCTTTATACTAAAGCTGTTCAATAAAAAAATAAATAAAAAATTAGCTTAACCTTTTCCTTACGGCGGTACAACAGTTGTACCACTGAAATTCTTTTGAAACTCTCAATCTTCTTCTGAAAACTTGAAGAATGCCTGCAGTTTCTCCTGAAGTCTTCCTTCCTTCAAGTTTCTCCTGACTGAAGGGGGAACGAGTTACGAACAAAAGACAAGGTCATTGAAGGTGTAAATTTAGAGGTGTGGAATTTTCAGTTATTTTGCCGTTATGGAGTTGAAAAAATGGATTCTTGGAGCCGTAATGTAAAGGTTAATTTTTTCAAGCTTTCTTAGATCTCAGATAATTGTGTTCAGTTTTGGTGTGTTATTGAAATCAGTCCATTAATTTACTCACAGATGCTACAAAATAACATGAAATAAACATTTGTTGCAGAAGAAATAATATTATATAAATTAGTTTTTAAAATACTTAAATTGGATACTAAATATAAAGATCATTTGAACAAAAATTAAATTATTAATTTTACCTGCTCTTGTTTGGCCTGGAGCATTAAGTTTCAAGAGACCTTTCTTTTTTATAACAAAACTAGCACCAATAAAAATGCTTGAACTGATAGCTAGCCCAAGACCAACATAAAAATTATTAGTCATGTGAGGAAACTCTTCCAATTCTTGAAGTTCACTAGAGCTCATATTAAATGTGAAATTTTCACAAATCATGAACTATACAGCCTGGAAATTAAAAAAAAAAAAAAAAATTAACTTAGTTAAACTTTAGTAAATAAGTTTTAAAATGAAAAAGAAATATATGATATTAGACAGGAGTGGCAAATTCTGGTCTAGAATGTAGGCCATTTGGAAATGCATATTACTTACTCTCCCTCTCAAACATTGCCAATCACACTGCAATATTCAAGGGATTTAATGGCAATAATAGTAAAGATAATAAGTAATGGTATTACTGATGTGTTATTCATAGAGTAACTAGGGAAGGAATTTTGTGGCAAAAATTTACCTTTATTTTGAAAAATGTTAAATTTAATTCTAACAATTAAAAACCTTCAAAATTTAAACTTTTCAATGTAAAAATTAAATGTGTGAAATTTTTAAATTATAAAACCTCCAAGTATTCTTATTTTTAGAAAACAGTAAGTAAAGTCAGCAAAATAATTTGTTCAGATTTTTACATCCTGTTAACCATGGGTACAAATCATAATGAGCAACCTGAAAATTCTGAGTATAAGTGTCATTTTTTTATGTACACTCTTGAGGTTTGGTAAAGGTTGAGTGGGTCTTACATCCTTTATTTTTCTTTAATTTTATTTGCTAAATTTCTGCTTGAAAAAGGCATATCTAATAATTCTTGAACAATACATTTATCAGTCTGGCATAAAATCATTTTCCAGTTAAAAGAGTTTTAAAAGCACGGAAAATATTAAGCTGCTTTACCATCATCAAAATGACAGTATAAGAAATAATATTGCAATGCTGCAAATAATATTTACTTATGAGTGCCACCCGCTATGACTTGGAACGTTCTGCTTGGAGATTCAGAAAGCGAAAAATTGACTGCATAAGCAGGTACCTTGCCAAGTGCTGGACTGCAAATTTTTCCATTATAGAACCGCATGCACAGAAGTACTTGGTTCAAGGTTTGGCGGAAACTCTCACCTCCCTAAGATATCACAATAGATCATGATCATGCACTTCGCTTTGTTGAAAAGACTGAAAGGTTTTATATGTTTCTGATGTAAAATGTTTTATATGTTCCTGAATTAGAAAGCAATCCAATGTTAGTTAAAATGTTAGTTAATAGTTGCACCATTGTAATCCAATGTTAGTTAATAGTTGCACCATTGTATTTGAGGAAAACAAATGTGTAATTATGAAAAATGGATATGTTCACTTACATGGATAAAACAAATCAAGAAAAATTCGATGACAAAGCCATCGAAGGAATTTTTATCAGATATGATAACAGAAGCAAAGGTTACCAAATTAACGTGAAATTAAGCTTAACTGAATTACGGTGAAAATAATATAATAATCAGCAAAACAGTGAGGTTTATAGAAGAAAGAAAAGAAGAGAAAGGTAAAAATTCCAATTACAGAAATTCATGAATTTGAAACTAGAGAACCAAGAAGATCAAAGAGAGCAAATAAAGAACAACTTCCAGAAGGATTCGGTTACTGAAGGAACAAAAGTCATTGAACCAAAAGACTGGGAAGAAATGCAAATTTTGGAACCAGAAGAAAGAAAGAAATGGATTGAAGCAACTAAAGAAGAAATAAATAAAATGACACTTGCGAATTAGCAGATTTACCCAAAGGAAAGAAAACAATAGGATATAAGTGGACCATCAAAGCAAAGCTAAATACAGATGGAAAGATTGAAAGATAAAAAGCCAGACAAGTTGCTAAAGGCTTTAGTCAAAAATTTGCACAGATGACGATGAAACATTTGCACCAGTAGTAAAGCATACAACACTAAGAACATTTCTGGCAGCAACAGCATATACGGAAATAAAGGTTCACCACATTGATATCAAAATAACATTCCACCATGATGATCTAGATCAAAAAACTTATATGGATCAACCAGTAGATTACGTCAAATTTCAAGATAATAAAGTATGCAAACAGAAAGAAGCCATACATGAATTAAAATAAACAACAAGAGCTTTGAACTTGAACATTGGAGAAAAACTGAAAGAAAACTCATTCAAAGTAAAGCAGACTCTTGTCTCTTTATAAGAAATGATGAACAACCTGTATATATCATCTTATATGTTGATGGCATCCTTATATCATGTAAAAATGAAAGAACCATTCAACAAATTATAAGAAAAACTTAAAAAAGGAATTCAAAATCAAAGGCGTAGGAGAAGTCAGCTATTATCTCGGAATCAAAATTGAAAGATAAACTAATAGAGATTTTACATTATCTCAGAAAAGCAAAATCATAGATACTGCAGAAAACTTTTCTCTACAAAAATGAAAACCAACCTACATACCAATGGACACAAGACTACCACAAAATGGATGGCGATGACAATGTTTTAGAAGATAATACCAGATATAGAAAAGCAGTGGAAGCCTTATTATACATAGCTACAATAACTAGACCTGATATTGCAAATTCAGTCAACTTAGTAGAAGAAATGAAAAACCTCGACAAAGAGATTGGACATCAATAGAGAAAGTAATCAGATATCTAATAATTACAAAAGATCTAAAACTCCTAATCAGTAAAATCAAGAAACAGGTCCTTAAATGATGTACCGACACAGAGTAGGGATAAGATATCAAGAAAATCCACAAGTGGCAAGTATTCTAAATTGGAAATAATACAATATCATGGAATTCAAAATGACAAAACTATTGCCTCATCAACCACAGAAGCAGAGTATGCTGCAGCTGCAAACACAGTACAAGAAGCTCAATGGTTAATGGGACTAACGGAAGATCTCAGACTAATGCAAATTCTACTTATAACACTCTATGAAGACTCCTGCATTATACTATCACAAAACAATAAAAATAGTTCAAGAACAACGCACATACACATAAAACACCACTATTTCAAGGATCTCCAGGAAAAGAAACAAATACAGTTAGAGTATTACAAAAGCAATGAAATACTTGCAGATATACTGACAAAACCACTTGGAAGACCACAATTTCATATACTCAGACACCAAATTGGTTTCAATACGATGACTCACATCAAGTAGGGATGTTGGATACATATGATGACTCGCCATTTGAGCGATCAGTCATTTTGCACCAACCTCTTATCTTCACTTTCACTCTATTAGTAGTTACCTATCGGTCACTCACTGTTGCAAGATCATATTGTAAATATATCCTATCCTCTGTAAATACACTAAAGTAATATAATTATATCTATATATATAATTAAAAGTATAATTAAATACACTATAAGACAAAAAAAATCAACGCACAAAGAAAGAATTATCCAAATGAGACAAAATTTGGTACGTGCAATGTGAATGTACAGAAAAAGAAATGATTAAAATTTCAAAACAATTTGATGATTTATTGCACTGAAAGATCTACACAAAGTGAGCATGTCAATATGGCATTAGTTCACCTCTGGCCTTGATATAAGCTGTTACCCAATGCGGCATTGATGCATAAAGTTGCCGGATGGTGTTCTGAAGAACGTCGTTCCAAATGGCCTCCAATTGACAAGCTAAATCGTCTACATTCTGGGATGATCGCAGGTGATGCCCCATCTCAACCCAAATGTGCTCAATAGGTGAGAGATCTGGGGATCTGGCTGGGCAAGGAAGTGTCGAAAGCCCAGACCGTCCGACTCACCGTTGGACATGAGCAGCAGTTTGGAAGGCCGGGAAATGGGCCAAGGAAGTGTGTCATAAGCATGCAGGCAATCAATAGAGAGGCATGCCATATGTGGCCTGGCATTATCTTGCTGAAAAGTTAGCCCAGGGTGTCGTGAAAGGAATGGCAATACAACAGATCGCAGAATGTCAGCAGCGTACTGCTGTGATGTGATGGTGCCACAAAGGATTATCGAAGGGATCTGGCTATCAAATGAAATGGCACCCCAGGCCATAACTCCCTGTTGTCGGGCTGTGTGGCATGTGACAGTAAGAGCAGGATTTTTGACGATGTTTGGGCTGTCTCCAGACATGTCTGTGCTGGTCATAGGGACTCAGTTCAAAACAGGACTCATCACTGAAGACAATGCGTTCTCAATCCATACAATTCCATGTTGATCGAGCCCGACACCATTGCAATCGCTGTTGACAGTGCATACTGGTCAGTGGTAGGCGGCGTAATGGGTGCCGCAAGTATAGATTCCGCTCCCGTAGTCTTCTATTAATGGTCTGGATGGTTACTTCCATGTTTGTCATACGTTGGATGGTTATTCAACCAACTGCTCATACCCTAAGGTTAGTCGGGTGGCCTGGGTCTTCCACACGTTAGATGGTTGATAACGACGAATCTCATGCTATCATAGCTGCTCTGACAAGCTCTATCTTCCTGCTCTGTCGCTGCTCTAAGCTGTCCGCTGCCCGCTGAAATCTGCTATTCCGGACCCATTATGCTAACATCGTCTAATTGCTGCATCGCTCCTACCCAATGCCGAGCGATTCGTCGGTGTGCCCATCCACCCTCATGCTGTCCGACCGCACGCCCTCTTTCATATGCTCATAATGGCTGCGAATTCGCCGGCGAGGCATTGTTGCAATCAAGATACGTAAATACAATCGAAATCCACTGCACGTTTTGTTCCTGAAAGCGAGGTTCGCTCTTTATATATACCACCATGGTGCTCAGTTTCAATGTGCTGTAGTTCCGACTATTAATTCATTGGCTGCGAATTTTTGATCATTTGCATATTTGGTCGAAGCATGTAAAGTTTCATTACTATTGGATTATTTTGCTGGGTAAGTCGATTTTTTTGTCTTTGAGTTTAATTATACATTAGTCATCAGTGCTCAACAATTCTTTACTAAAATCGATGCTCCAAGAAACCATTGCTACCGAGAATGCTGAAATAAAGGCAAGTGAATTTTATCTCACTACCTTATTAAACTGTTTCAAGAAAAGTAAAATTAAGAGACATAAGTATTGCATATATTTATACAACCAAACAGATTTCCTGTTACAGACTGCACACATACGCAGAAACACAGACATCTTCTTTTATTACATAAGAACTTTGTTAAAAAGCATATAACACAAAATGAATAGTGTTTACCAGTTTCAAAGGCAAGAATCAGCCTTTTCATCAAGACAAACAAGAAACATAACCTTAACTCATCAGAGCAAGATCAGTAAAACATACTTAAGCAGCAAGAGCTGCAATGATGAAGACTACTTCTTGCCTTCGAAACTAGTTGACACTATTAATTTTGTGTTGTATTTTAGTTTTAATGAAGTTTTTTAAATAGCTTTATGGCATTAGCAGCAATATTTACATAAAAACTATATTATCGATGATATAGGGAATTCAGAATTATCACCCACACAGTATATTATATCCATATTCCATCCAATAGATGTAATCTGGATAACCCAAAACAAATCCAAAATCTAGTGGTCATGTCTAATGGATATCTAGATGTTACTCCAGATACCATCAATGGATATCCAGATGTTACTCCAGATAGCATCAATAGATATCCGATGTTACTCAAGATACCATCAATGGATAGTCATCTGGAAGTAAAATGGATATGCAATGAATGTATACTAAATCATCCATATTACATCTACTGCTTATCCAAATTACGTCCAGATTGACATTTAATGGATATCCATATAGATGCATAATGGATGTGCAATAGAGGTGAACTGGATCATCCAAATTATGTTCATACATCCATATTATTGGATTATTTATTTTATATTCATTCTAATGTGTTCATAAAAAAAGGAAAGCTTGAAAAATGATAAAAATACCCACAAACCCACAATGTACTGTGTGGGTGTGTTGAAGGGAACCTACTTCTTTATCCACTATACGGTATTTGACTTATCTTATTTAATATATTTGACTTATTATATTATTATAAGTCAAAATGATAATATACCTTAATATTTTTCTGTATTTCTAGATCAAATAAACTAAAGTTATTTTTATTTTTTAAAATATTGGCATAAGAATTAAAGCTAGTAAGAAGAAATTAATGCTCTGATACTTATTTTTCGCACACTTTATACATAATTTTGATATTATGCAATTTTTTTCTCTCCTCAGCCTAAGTTTTACTTTTAGAAGTACTGCAATAGCAGTTACTTAGTTATGATTCAAATTCCGCCATTGCAGACATTTGTAACATTGTGCAATGCAAAAATATGAATTTATATTGTCCACATACTAAGACAATGTAAAATATTAAAAATATCTGAAAGTTATAATAAATACCAGTAACAGTATAGTAAAATATCTAGCTTATTATCATTTTGATTTTAACAAGTTTAAACTTATAAAAATCAAGTATGTGATTCAACATGACATTAATAGTTATTCTCAAATTTTAGAATAAAAATGTAAAATAAATATACCCAATTTGAAAAGTAAAATTACATCACAAATCATGGAGGACATGGTGGTAAAGTGTGTTCAGTACTTGATTTCTTTTAATACAGGATTGATCTAGTTTTCATCCATGATGAATGTAATATGGATGTATATATACTTCGTCCATATTAACTACATTATCTATAGATGTGCAGGGGAAGTCAAATCTGATTTATCCAGAGCATGTAATTTATAGACATAAATTAGACGAGGAATATAGGATTGGTCCATTTTTCATCCATGGTAGTTGTAATATGGACTAGACCATCCATAACATCCACCATGGATAAAAAAAAGAACAATACTGCGTTCATCATCCGGAACATGTAATTATTGACATAAAATAGACAAACTTTAGATGATCCAGATTACGCTACTGATGGATATCTATTGGATGTATATTTTTATGCATGGAAGTGTTTTGGATTAATGGGATGTTATATGGATAAGATCTGGATATTTGCGATGTGTGGGCAATGATGAGTTCAGAAAAGTAAAACTAGCTTTAATTGTGACAACGTAATAAAACAATTAGTTTGAAAGTCACTGATCAAGATATTTCTCAAAAAGATTATTCTAATGAAGGGGGATTCGCGAGCCCAGAAAAATCGCAAACTACTGAACCACATGAATATCAGCGTTTCTGTGAGTAATTAACTGGTTTGTATTAGTTAACAAGTTTTTGTGGGCAACTAATATGTATACAAAATAATGTTATCCCTACTTTTATTTTGGGGATATTAAGATGCATTCAGCAAAATTGATAAAATGTTATCTTAGACGGTCACACATAATCTTTGCGATTCACGTTAAGACTTAAAATAGCATCAAAAGCATATAAAAACTTTCTGACCTAATCAATACCTATATCCATCATAGAAGATTATACATTAATAATCGAAAAATCTTTTATTTAATCATTTTGAAAAGCCGTAGTGAACAAGTTTGCCGTACGAATTTTGTTTTGAAATCGAAGTACTCTACGTCTGAAAACAGACACAACCTAATTATCAGGCGACTGGACCCGGTAGAGAGAGTGGCCTCTCTCTCCAATCAGAGGTCGGTCTGATATCATGTGACACAGTTTCGTTGGTGATGGGGTTGCTATAACAAATAGTTGAGTTTCCTGTGACGTCACGCTCCGCGATACCACTGCTTAACATCCATGTTTGTTGTAAATTATTAGTTTACATATCTTAAATGACGATTTTAAAAATTTACAATCATTTAGCACCTAAATTTAATAGGATATATCTAAATTTATCTTGTCTTAACATTATTTAGCGTAAATATTGATGAAAAGGTGTGTTTGAAAGACTAAATTTTGATGTTGCCGCTATAAGCAAATATGCACTATGGAAATATGCACTTTTGGAAGTTTGCTAAAGGAACTGGGTAAGTTAAATTTAAAATTACTTTGTTGACATCTTGCCCTTGCATTTTTTAATCATATCTGTGCCATTAAAGTTTGTTTATTTAGTTGCGCTATGTTTATTTCATCCACTTCTATTCTATTCTATTTCGCTCCAAGGAGCTAAAACTCAGAGGGTATGGCACTTAGCCTTTCCTCTCACACTTTGAAAAAGGTCATTTAAGTCTGTAAAGTTCATCTCCTTTTAGATTACTGGAAGGTTGGGTTTCAACCCCGAAACAGGGAGAGTTATGATAACAGGATAAAAAATGTCGACGAGTATTTAGTTTTGAGTAACTGCAACTGCACCACTACAGAAGATAACCGTCTCGCTTAGAGCGCCAGCTCCGAAACCGAAACGACCCTCCTCTATTTGGATCGGCTGTTAATTTTTGCTGTTTCTGCCGGTCCTCCACTGACAGTTTGTTCCTGTGTTTTTTTATTCTTTATTGTAGCCTTTATGTCTTCGTACTCTTTCTTGAGAGCCTCAATTGTGATTTTAAACTTTTCATTTTCTTTTTTGGCTCCTTCTATTTCTGCTCTTAGTTCGGAATTTTCTTGCTTTAGCAATGTTATATCCTCTTGTACTTTCCTCTGTTTGCTATTTCTCGGTTTTCTGTTTCCTTAATGTTTTCTATTAATTTCCGGTTTAAATTTTTCAGGTTTTCTATAGTTTGTTTTAGTTTCTCTGTCTTTTCTTCTCCCCTTGTCTCTTCTAAATTTTCAGCTTGTGCTACTTTTTTGCATGCTGTTGCGTATGTTCTTTTTTGTTCAACTTTACTCCTTGCCTCTCTATATGGTATGATTTCTTTCTTTATGGTGTTTTGTATTTCTGTCTCTTTTTGTATAACTTTGCAGTTTTTGCTTGTTGCTACGTGCTCTTCCCCGCACCTGAAGCACTTTGGTATTTCAATTTGGCAGTTCTGGACTTCGTGTTCACCTCCGCATACTCTACATGCTAATTTCCCTTTGCATTCATGCCTATAGTGATTGAATTTCAGGCACTTTTGACAGATCCTTGGGCTCTCTATGTATATTGATGTTTTGACTCTTAGAAATCCCAACTTTACTTCCTCTCTGTTTATTTTCCCTAGTTCTCTGAGTAGTATGATTGGGATTTTTTCCTCACTTCTTGGTTTTGTAAATCTAGTTATTTCACTCCATTGAATTCCCTGTTCCACAAGTTCTTCCGCTATTTTTTCTAATTTTAACTCCGGGTCTATGTGCCTTATTATGTATTTCGAGCTTATAAAGTCCTCTATTAGTCTAGCACTGACTTCCACTCCGCAAAATTGTTTTTTTTTCCAATAAGTTGTTTGCACTGACTTTGTTGCTTACTGTAATTGCCAAATTTCCTTTCCTGGTAATGTCCACTCGGATTACCGCCTCTTCTTTTCCCACTGTATTAATTATTTCCTTTCTAAATTCTACCGGGTTTGAAGTTGGTATTCTTCCTCCGCTCGCGTTCATCAAAACAACACGTGCCTGCGTGGCACCATTCTCAAACGTAAAGTCGAGTTTCTTTTCCCCTGTAATATTCCTTTCACACCACAATTCCTCACTTCGTTTTCCCTTCCTTTCGTTAGAACTTTCTTGACTATCCGCTTTCCTTTTTCCAAAGCCATCACCGGCTTTCTCCATTTCCCATCACTCTTCACATACGCATTTTCAACTTTCAAAACAAGCGCTTCACAATACTACCTCCGCGGCTAACCGCGGAAAAAACTTCATCCTCTTAAATCATCCATATTGCAAGGATTTTATTAGTAATATGTTGAGTTGTAAGCTTGTACAGTAATATAGCAGATGGCTCATTTATATATATGAAAAAAGGTCGGCTGTTCTGTTACTGTATTAGTTATTAATGAAGATATGCAAGAGAAAACATGCATAATTATGTATAATACAAGTTAACTCTGTAGACATTCTAACCTTAACGAAGAAATTTCTGCCGAAAAGGCAAAAGAACTTAGGAATATGATTGACCAGGCCGCTCAGGATGCTACCAAGCAGATAGAGCTGTTAAACATCAACAACCCAACTAAAGCTGTAAATGTTAATTCTAACTATGATAATGATAAAAATGCAAAGAAAAGACTTATTAGCGGTGGTTATACTCCCCGCACTTTCACCGATGCTGAAGGATTCATACACAAGGTCTCTAAGACCTACGTAGTAGTGTCGTACAAGACAGAGCACCAGGCGCGAAGCGCCTTTAATCTCCAGTTTCAATATGTGGTTCTTATCGTCAAACTGTGACATTAATTCAGTGACCCTAATTGGAGGTTCGAGGTTTTTATTTACTACTTTTTATTATTTGTCCTAGCTCCTAGTGTGGCAGTTTGTTGCACATTTAGAGTTTAAGCAGTTTGGGGGGTTGATGCAGATCTAAGGGTTACCTAGCGTTTTGGCAGTTTAGAGTTTAGAATATTTTTTTTATAAAATAAAAGTCGCGAGTTTTATTTAAAAATCAGATGTTTGAGGTGGGATCTTTTAATTCCGATTATCGATGTTTAGAACAGCGCGGGGTCTCTTACGAGATTTGGCCTTGCGATGATCATAGTCATGCAGATTGAATAACAGTTCGTTTGGGACGGATGGCAAATTTCTGTAAAATTTAAGCGCTAGCTTTTTAATTTGGGCTCTAACAGTTTTTATTTTGAAGTCATTCCTAATTACCGAGTTTCTTAAGTACCTGGGAGCTTTCCTGATAATCCGTAGGATTTTGTTTTGTTTTGTCTCTAGGAGGTCTATTGTAGTTTTACAGGCATATCCCCATACGGGTGCTGCATACAGCATTCCCGGGCGGATGACCGATTTATAAATTAGAAGTTTATTTTGATAACTTAGATTTCCGTTTCCTATCATTGGGTATAAGGCTCCTGTGGCCATGTACGCTTTTTTGATTAAGTTCGTTACGTGCTGTTTCCAGGTTAGGTGGGAATCTATCGTTACACCTAGGTATTTAGTAGATTTTTCCGCTTTTAGGGCATGGTTGTTTATGTACAGAGGCGGCGGAGGTTTACGTTTTCTAGAGAAATAAATCCAATGACATTTATTGGGGTTTAATTTTATTCGCCATTTTTCCAGCCAAGTTTGGAGTATGTCTAAGTGTTGTTGTAGCTGTCTGTGCATTACTGAGACATAGGGGTGTTTTGCAAGTATCGCACTGTCGTCTGCATAGAGTGCCAGCTCTGTGTTTGGAGTCCTAGGGATGTCGTTCAGGTATATGTTAAAGAGTGTCGGGCCCAGGATAGAACCTTGCGGTACACTACTTTTAATGAGCTTGGGTGTAGATAAGTTACCTCCTACTCTGACTTGAAAGTGTCTGTTATTTAAGTATGAGATTAAAAGTTTGACAAGAGCGTCAGGGACTTTTAAAGTGATCAATTTGTACGCTAATCCACAGTGCCATACTTTATCAAAGGCTTTTTGTATGTCCAGAAAAATCGCAGCTGTGGGTGTCTTGTTATTGAGACCAGAAGATATGTACTCTACCACTCTCAGCAATTGATGAGTGGTGGAGTGCTTTGGCCGAAATCCAAACTGCTCCGGAATGATAATGTCATTCTCACTAAGGTGCGTGTTCAGTCTCTTAAGAATAATTTTCTCAGTAATTTTACTAAGTGTCGGTAGCAAGCTAATTGGTCTGTAGTTGGCTGGAATTGTGGCATCCTCACCAGGCTTATGGATTGTTATAATTATCGCTTCCTTCCATTCTTTGGGGAAATAGTTTAGTTTTAATATTTTATTTATTAAGATAGTCAAGTAACATATTACGTTTAAGGGTAGGTTTTTAACCGCAATATTTCTGATTTTGTCGTGCCCTGGGCTTATACGGTTTTTGAGATTTTTAATAATTTCTACTATCTCCTGCGGGGTAGCTGGGTCAATCTCAGCCGTTACTGGGGAATTCCTGAAGTTATTTAAAGTTTGACTAACCATTCTTAGGGTGTCCTGACACATTAGATCGTGGTTTGGTTGGAATTGTTTTTCATAATGGCTTGCGAGCGCCTCGGCTTTTTCCTCGTCTGAGTACGCGATTTTAGCACCATCTATTAGTGGCGGGAGCTTAATTTGAGGTTTCCTGAGTCTTTTTGCGAATTGCCAGAGCGATACGTCTTCTGGGCTAAGGGATTCGATTAGTTCTTTATACTGTTGCTGCTTTTCTGCGACAATTTTTTCCCTGACTTTGCACGTGAGTCTGTTAAGCTCCCTTTTAAGGGCGGGGTCTCTGTTAGCCTGCCATGTCTTACGTATTCTATTCCTTTGCCTGACTAATTGTTTGACATGGTGGGAAAGTGTGGGCATTTTTGGAGACTCACGATGTGTTGTAGCAGAGGCAATTGCTCTCTTGATTTCTGTTGTGAGTGTGTGCGTGGCAGAGTCAATATCCGCCGTGCTCATTATGTTAGGTACTGCTAAGTGCGGCTCGAAGAGTGCTCTTTTGAATACTTCCCAGTTGACCCTCTCTTGTCCCAAAGAGGCTGGAAGAGGCGTGTTCAGGTCGAATGTCACCAGTACCGGTAGATGATCCGAGTCAAATTCATCCAGGGTACTAATAGTGTGAGCGTAATCTATGTTCCGCGTTAGGACAAAGTCTATGAATGAGCCGTTGGCGCCTGAGAAGCAGGTTGGTGTCGACGGTACAATAATGTTAGTGTTTGTAGTGTTCAGCAGTCTGTGTATCTGTGTACCGCGTGAATTGGCTCTCCTACAGCCCCACGCTCGATGGTGTGCGTTGAAGTCGCCTGCGAGTATCGTGTTTGGATATTGCGCGAAAAGCAGTTCCAGTTGCGCAGCTACATCTACCCTACTCATATTTTTGACATATGTTGAGGTTAGGATAAACGGGCTAGTATTATTAATTTTAATTTTTATACTAGTATTTTCTATACTTTGAAGATTTATGCTTTTTAGTTCCTCGTGAGGAATATTTCTTTTAATGTATATTGCTGTTCCTCCATGGGGCGTTCTAGCATTAGTATTTGAGCTAAGATTATGATAACCAGAGTAGTTGGCTATGTTTAGTTTTTTACTTTCTCTAACTTTAGTTTCCTGAATTAATAAGGCGTCTACTTCCTTTTCGTTCACATAGTTCCTAAGTTCATTTATTCTTGGAGATATGCCGTTCGCATTCCAAAATATTATTTTAAAGGATTCTTTTTGGGACCTAGCCATGACGGGTTTGATTCTCACTGTTACTTTTAAAATCCGCGATTATTTTAAGGGCCTCAAAGACCATTACCATTGGATCGCTCTTTTTTTGCACTAGTTCTGCGAACTGCATCAACAGACGTTTTATGTCGTCTAGATTAAACATGCTGATAAATCCTCTGATGAGGTTGAGGATATCCTCCATCTTTTCAGCATCAGATATATCAGCATGTTCAGTCTCGGCTTCCATTTCCTCAGCCTCAACCGCGGTTTGCACTTTTTTGTGAGTGTCCTTTTGGAACTCGATAGTTTTTTGTTTTTTTCCATCCGTTTTAGCTAACAGCTGGGTTTGCGCGAGCTCTTCTTCCTCCCTGACTCGTTTAGTATCTTTCCATTCCTTAACTTTCCCATCCAGTCTATCCTTTGCCTCCTTTGCCTGTCTGGCTTTTTCTAACTCCGATCTCTTTTTAATTGCAGCTGTAGCTGCTCTAACTTCCTCCAGAGTCAATTCTCTGGAGGTCGAAGGTTTGGGGGCTTGCTCTTGCACCGATCTGGTAGGTGCTGTAGGTTGGTGCCTGTTTAACTGTGGCACTATGTGCGAGGAGCCCTGAGGGGGTGCCTGGGGGTTTGGTCCGAGGGCCTTTTGCCTCCAAGGGGGTATCTGATTTTTTGGGGGAGGGGGGGCATACCCCGGTGCCTTTCCCTTGTTCCAGGGGTTCTTCGGGCATTGCCTGAAGTTCGCCGGGTGGTCTCCATTGCAGTTTGCACACGTCGCCTTCTCTGTCCTAGGTCTCTGGCAGTCTCGTGTGAAGTGTCCTTCACCACACTTCAGGCACTTTGGCGGCATACTGCAGTTCTCAGATGAGTGGTTGAATTGCTGGCACCGGTAGCAAATTTTAAAGCCCCTAGCTCTGAAGGCCTCTACCTTCACAGCCAAGTACCCTAATCTTGTGAGTCTGTAGACCCTCTGCCAGTCATCGGTAGGCCTAAGGCTGACTAAAAAGATCGGCAGGGGTAATCTGGTTTTGGTGTTTCTCAGTTGAGAAACCCGGACTACATCTAATCCATTGGATGTTAGAGTCAATTTTATCTCCTCAATGTCATAGCTGGTTGGTAGCCCCTTCAAAACTACCTTTTTCGGCCTTTCAGTTTTGAGGTTTAAACTATGGAAGGGGATTTTCTCGCTAGACAAATGGCGCTGAACAACCCTATAGGAGTCAGCGTCATTGGGTATCAGTTTGAGCATATCTCCTGTCAATTTTCCAGATACTTTATTTTCTGTAATTTCATTTAGCTTTTTAAGGAGAGCCTGGTAGTTGTCTCTAAACTTTATGAAGAAACACTCTGCTTTTGGTTCTTTTTTTTCTACATTCATAACATTACTATTTT
The DNA here is from genome assembly GCA_951213105.1 of Amaurobius ferox. Taxonomy (NCBI): domain Eukaryota; kingdom Metazoa; phylum Arthropoda; class Arachnida; order Araneae; family Amaurobiidae; genus Amaurobius; species Amaurobius ferox. Next base: position 29,680,439 of record OX578142.1, read on the forward strand.
CAACCGCTTTAGGTTTAGGTGCACTTTTAAACTGCACAGGTTGTGCAGCAATTTCAGCATAAGTCCTAGTTCTAACATTTTCATTTTCAGTTACAACACTATCCCTAACCTTTTCATTTACAACACTATCACTAGATTTTAAGTTTTCATCCTGGTTTTTAGTAAGCGTTCCCTTAGTGGGAGACTCCTCTATCCTAGGCCTTTTACATGGATTTACAACCGTTTCAGTTTTGTCAGAAAGTTTAATTTCATCAATTAATCCTATTTCTAGCAGTTTAGCTTTAACTACAACATTACTAACACATACATTACTATCCTCAAGTGATTTAAAGATTACGTACATTTCACTATCCATAAATTTAGTCATGTCACGGTAAGACAGAAAAGAATACACAAAATTGAACGAACCTATAATCCGGGAGACTTGGTCCTGTTCCAGTTCGATGAGTCCATTCTTGAGCATATCCCTGATATGCAGAGTCAGCGTGTAGATAACCAGTCCTAAGAAGTTGACGACTTGCATCACATCAGTTGGCCACGTGAAACACGATCCATCCTGCGGCAGAGAGTCGCTGTATAAGTTCATGGCATCCTTGAGAGGCCGAGCACAATCTCCATCAAGCTCACTTGCAGTAATCCTCGTAAGCTCCAGATGATCCTTGTCCAAATCCATAACGTCAGTTGAGAGCAATCCAAAAAGTCACTACCACGTGTAAGGCACACGTGGTAAATCCAAAGTTGAGATAGCACGAAAAGCACAAAATGGCGGAAATCCGCACACAATAAAGATGATAATTACTTAGCCCGACGTGTTCTATCGTAACTTGATATAACACGCCCAAGCGTAAGCAAGAAAGTCACCACAAGGTAAAAGCAGCAGCTTCGCAAAATCACAACCTCACACTTCGAAGTCTGAGCTCCGAATGAATGATCTAAGACCTCAAAAACGGCCATTGATAACTTAGATTCCACGGATCCTGAGCGGACCAATCAGATTACAGGACAAGCGACCGGTCACGGCATGGACGGCCCTTCGACTTCAAAGCCGAGCACCCCTGCTCCCACCACGCCTCCGCTGTTAATCAGCGCTTCACAGCCTGACTGGCCCTCTATATTATTCAATCTCAAAAGATATGCTCCGAAGATTGTTCCGGTCTTAGACCGACAATTCTTCAAGGTACATGTCAGGGACGAAACTGAATTTCGCAATTGTACGAACTTCCTGAAAAGATCAGGCGTACAATTCAAGTCGTACACCCTGCTAGAGGATCAGCCAGTCCGAGTTGTCATCAGAGGGCTTCCCGTGGCAACGGACATAAGTTTAATTACTAGAAATATGGAAGCACTGGGCTTCAATGTTATTAATAACTTTCGACTCACCAAGACAGGGAGCAAGCAGCCCCTCCCTCTGTATTACCTCCAGATAGCAAACGGGACTAACCCGGAAGAACTTTATGCAATTGACCAACTCTTGGGCACGGAAGTGAGATTGGAGCCATACACTGGACGCAAAGGCTTTGCTAGCCAATGCTACTCCTGTAACGGATTTTTCCACAGTAGCTTGGCATGTAATATGCCAAAGCGTTGCGTTAAGTGTGCTGGACCCCATGCCGCCAGTGAGTGAAAAGCAGATTACCTGCAATGCTGTAACTGCAGTGGCCAACATGCTGCAAACTGGCGCGGTTGCCCAAAGAACCCAGGCAACTCGTCCGTGACCAAGAGAAATAGGGCTCCCCCTCAAAAAATTAACTCTAGCTATCGCCCCCCCCCCCAGTATTAAACACTGGGAACTCTGGCCGTCCATACCGTCCTGCTGGCATTAAGCCTAATGTAAACTTCGCATCTGTAGCCTCTGGTGTACACCAGGAGCAACCTACCCCTCCCACCAAAAACTCCGGACAAATTATTGAGCCGTCGGTCCCAGCCGTCGCCAACCAAAATTCCAAATCTCAAGTTGATAGCACAAGTGCTATCAACTATACCGACTTTTTACTATCCCTTCTGGCAATGCGCAACACTCACGACAAGGAATTACTCCTTGCCGCTTTTGAGCGTTCTCTTCCTGAATTGCGTTTGGCGACAACGCAAATTGACATGATATGGATTATCTACCGGAGCTATAATGCTCTGGCTAGGTAATTCGAAAACCCCTGACTGTCCTTCTTGGCTGTCGCCATGTTCTCTCTTTCGGCATCCCATACCTTGCAGTCTCTCAAAGTCGTCTTCTGGAACGCCAATGGAGTGCGTCCAAAGCTGCCCGAGTTGCGTGATTATGTTATAGATGAAAACTTCGATATTTTTATGGTGAATGAGACCCACCTGACCCCCCCCCCGCAATCTGTAATTATACAGGTTACTTCTCGTACAGAACGAGAGCTGGGGCGGCGAGGAGGAATGTCAAAGGCGGCACTGCACTCTATGTTAAAAACAACATTCCTCATCATAGGTTAAGTGTCCCGGCCTTCACGAAGCTTGAGGCCACAGCTATCAAAATCACTATTCCAAATTTGGTCCCGATTGCACTTGCTTCAGTGTATATCCCTCCTGATAATGGTTCTAGATTATGTACTTCGGAGCTTGAAGCACTTTTAGGACTGAGCAGTAACATTATCATCGCTGGTGACCTAAATTCTCGCCATGTTTCCTGGGACATAGCTTCGAATGGAAAAGGCAGAGATCTAAAACGATTGGCTCAGTGCGCCAACTTCAGGATCGTAGCTCCGCCCACTCCCACTCACTACGGTACTGGAAGGAACCCTTCAGTTCTTGATCTGGCTCTCTTCAGAAACATTCCTTTTAATCATTCGATCAGAGTCGATAATAAATTGACGTCTGATCACCTTCCAGTATTATTGACCCTTAACTTTGATAAAATCTCTTTAGATCACCCGGTGGAGCTACATACAAATTGGGACGATTTTCGTCACCACCTTAATACTTCAAGTACTACCCCCCCTCTCAAAATTACCAGCACGGACGATATTGATAATAGCGTCCAAGATTTTAATCACTTACTGCTAGAGGCTTATGCTGCTGCCTCGAAACCAAATCGTTCACGTGTAAACTATCACTCGTTACCGAGTGATATCAAAGCCAAAATTAAGCAGCGTAACAGGTTACGGAGACTTTGGCAGCGCAGTAGATATCCTCCTTTCCAAGCGCAACTCCGTCAACTTCATAGCGAGGTCAAGACTTTGATTCAAACTCACACCCAGCAACGCTGGCGTACTCACCTTGAGGGACTCTCACCCACGAATCACAGTCTCTGGCGAACAGCTAAAAACATGAGAACCATGAAAACAACAATTCCGCCCATTAACGGCTTACATGCTCTCGCCCAGACTGCGGAGGAAAAAGCTAACGCTATTGCAGACAGCTTGGAACTCCAATTCACTCCACACGAAGACCCTAACTTCAGCCAACTTCATGCAAGCACTTTACACGATTTCCAACAGACCAATCAGAATGCTCTAAATGTACAAGCTCCAAACGACCTCGAAACCATACACTTGGCTGAAGTTCACAACATCATACGTAGCTTCAAAGCAAAGAAATCACCTGGCTCTGACAAGATCAGCAATAGAATGCTGAAAAACCTTCCTCTTCATTATGAGTGCTGGCTCACCGTGCTTCTTAATCATATGTTGGATCTTCGATACTTTCCCCAGAGTTGGAAAACTGCTGACGTAGTCCCTCTCTTCAAAAATGGTCAAAATCCTAATTCTGCTGATAGTTACAGACCAATCAGCCTTCTATCTAGCCTTTCCAAAATTTTTGAGTTAGTGTTGCTTAGACGTTTGACTAGTTTCTGCAGATCGAAAGACATTTTAATTCCTGAACAGCACGGCTTTCGATCTGATTTTTCCACGCATTCCCAACTCATGCGTGTAGTAGAAACTATTCACAAAAACTCTACCAACAAGCAGTATACCAGCATAGTGTTTTTCGATATCAGTAAAGCTTTTGATAAAGCCTTTATCCCGGGTCTGCTAACCAAGCTGGTCCGACTTGGTATTTCGACACAACTTTTGGCTCTCATCAACTCGTATCTTGCTAAACGTTCTTTCCGCGTACGAGTTGAACATTCATACTCTTCTCTTCGGCCAATCAGAGCCGGGGTTCCTCAGGGCGGAAATTTAAGCCCACTTCTATTTAATCTGTATATTAATGATATACCTAAGAACCCTTACGTTAAGCTGGCCATCTTTGCAGATGACACAGCCCTGATGTCTAGAAGCTCAAAACCACATCACACTATTAACACACTCCAAAGATACATAAAGAATAGTCTTGAGCACTGGCTCGCGACCTGGAGAATCAAAATTAATCCGACCAAGAGTGCAGTCGTCATTTTTCGTCCGAACTACCGAGAACTTAACACCAGTAATTTCTCCCTTAAAATCTTCAATGACCCGATCCCTTTTTCACAGTCTGCAAAGTATTTGGGAGTCATTTTGGACTCCAAATTACTTTTCGCTGAGCACATCTCCAATAAAGTTGCAACTGCCAATAAAACCTTTGTATCCCTCCTCCCACTTCTCGGTAGAAAGTCTCACTTGTCCCTCTACAACAAACTGCTCATCTATAAACAAATCATCGCACCTGCGTTTTTGTACGCCAGCTCTGTCTGGGGCTCGGCTGCAAAAACGCACATTGAGAAACTGCAAGTGTTCCAAAACAAGGTATTGCGCTGCATTGTTAATGCGCCCTGGTACATCCAGAACGAGGTGATCCATCATGACCTCAAAGTCCCACACGTTACTGGGCATATTAGGAAAACTGCACAAAATTTTTTCAGGAAGAACACTAGAAAACCCTGCCTGAGAGGTGTCGATAATAGCTACGACACTTCCACAACATCCTACCTTGGAAAAAGAAGGCCTAGACACCTTCTTTCCGGGCCTACGGCGCCCCCGTGGAAGCGCCCCAGATATTCTACACCCCAGGCAGGTGTTTCCTAACCTCGTTCGCCGGACGGCGTTGAGGGCGCACTTTTTCACTCTGAGACTGCCCCGGCAGACCCAGAGTGGAATGGAGCGTTCTGATTCGTCCTCCCCGGCGAGCCCTCAATCCACTTTGTACTTTGCTTTGCCCGCGTCTTTAATGCCAGCCCGGTCTACTCAAGCGCAAGCCATGCTTGCCCTGCATAGTACTATACTGCTTACTAAAAGCACTTGTAACTCTTTTTAATAATTCACTTGTATATTTTGTTAAAAATCTCTAATTGTAAACTTAATTTTGTGTGTCCCTGAAAAGGGCCTTTCTTTTTTCGCATCTGTGACGGAACTAATGTGATAGGAAAACTTACTTGCTCATTTTAATCATATTATTTATTTCATTTATATTAATTTTAAATCATTTAAATATAACTTGTATATCATTCTTTAATGTAAATTAACATATAAACTTTAAAACAACTTAAAACTAGAACTTCTGCACCTAAACTTAAATCTAACTGGACCTGCACTTCTGCAGTTTTCTATTGGTCGCCTGCCCTTGGCCCCGCCCTCCCCTTCTTTTACAGCTGCCACAGCCCAGTACTTAGTCTAGTCTTCAACACCAACCAAGACGAGGGTGGCACATACATCGCCACCAGTGATCCACATCGACACCACCAGTGATCTTCTACGTAGCACCTCACACAGTGAAAGAGTGCAACTTTCCAATCATCGCATATTGCTAAATTCAGTTATAGTGGACACTTATATTTTCTGATGTGGGCGTGAGGGACTTTGTCCCATGGAAGCCCGAAATGAAGCGTCTTGGTCTTGGTCTGTAGACATAATCTATTTGTTTTAAGTACATATACAGGTACATATTTTTATTGAATATCTCTATTAATATTCTTGCACAATTATTGATATGCCACATAAAGCTAGCTATCGAAGGCTGAAAACTGCTTAATTTTGTTCTTAAAATGCTTCTCCAAACTGCAATAAATCAAATCACATAATAACTTGTTAAAAGTCTGCATATTAAGCTTTATTTAATGCAATTTTGTCTTCGATAAGAAATGAAAAACAGATTATGCAATGTTATTTATATTAAACTGGTGAGTGAAAAGCTTTTTTGGCGAGAAAACTCTGAACTGAAATTTCTTGCCCTGCATATAGATTATGAAACTGGGGGAAGTGAAGAAATTTGCTTGTAGTGAGTATTTTGTATTGCAAAGTGCAGTCGGTCAAATTAATTTATAATCCTGGGGCTTTATTTTTTCTATATTTTTAAATCTATATATTAAATAATAAAAGTGTATGTCTTTTCTGATGAATACATATTTAGTATTTAAAAAAATAAATTAGATAATATGAAAATAATTATTTTACAATTGTTGTGTAAAGTTGTTTATACACGAATCTTTTCATAACTGAATATATGTCGTACAAGGGATGTAAAAGTTTGAGTTTAATACATAAGAGAAATATTGTGACTGGAATCAATATTTGAATACTTTTCTTCTGATTTACACACTTTTAGCATTACTGAACTATACATAACATCTGGAAGACTCTCCCATTACAGATATCAGCATTCATAGACCAGTTTTGCTCTTATTATGTACTTCATTGTCAGTTTCCATGGAAGCTAACAAAAATTGTGACTTATAACAAGTTTCTTGCTGCCATTGCAGATATTGGCTATTTCATGCTGACAAGCACATAATAAGTGAAAAACTGGTCCATGAATGCTGGTATCTGCAGTACAAGTGTTTTCCAAATTTTGGGAATGACCTTACAATTGGGTTTTGTGATTATATACATAACATATTCCAAATTATGTCAGTATGTGTAACAGAGCTGCCCTCTTAAGGATTTCCAAGTTATTGTGTTTTTTATATAATTTTTCATGCTGAATCATATTTCCATCATTGGAACATTACACCTTTTGGCTCCTCCTCCAAAAATCTCAAAACGATGCCCCTCATGTGCAAACAATGTACATGTTTGTATGTGGGCACAATATCTCAAGAACAAATCGAACAATTCAAATAAATTTTAGTAAAGAACATTATAAAGGAATTGAAGGTACTTCAAAACTCTATAAGTTATTTTCATAATGCTATAACAAAATTTATGTAATATTGTTTATGTGTTTTTATAAGATTTCTATAAAATATTTTATTTTTATAATACCAAATACCTAAGATAAAATACCATCATCTGTTTCTTTACCGACAAAAAGAAAAACAAGTGGATATAATATAAATTGTTTACTGGTGGTTTTCTTTGCATAAAGACCTGTTTATGGAATATAATTTGGATTTTAAATACGCAATTCGAGCATAGCACATTCACATCAAACCGAATCTGACTTTCTTTATTATTATCCCAGTACACTTAATTTGGAGTAACTTGGATAAATTCAAAACTGCTGTAATGCATTGAATTATGAAATGTGCAGAGACATTACAACATAGTACAAAATGCGTTTACATGTTCAACATGGGTAGATTTTCCAAGAAGACTATAAAGTTGTTTTTACATTCATGTAACAAGCTACTTTTGTACCAAATTTGGGTTGAGTAGACAAACCAATAGGAAGGAAATGCCAAAGTGTTTTCTGTTATTGTAGTTGGTACCCATCAAAGTGTATATATTTTAATTTTAACTAAAATGTGTTGAAAGTCAAAAAATCGTAATTTTTTTTATATCCTCTACATCTTTACACAAGAAAATTTTATCATTATGTATAATGTTTTGAAATTCATATTTTATAACACATAACAATCAAATGGCAAAATATGTCATATCGTATTTCATTAAAATATGCTTTGAAATTTCTAAGCCAAACTTAAGTTAGGAGTTTTAAACATTCTAATTAAAAGTTATACACAGATCCTTAAATTTTTAAATCCCAATAAAAATAATCCAATATCCTTAAATCACAATTAGACTTGCATATGAAAGATTATATATATATATATATATATATATATGTGTGTGTGTGTGTGTGTATGTCATAAAACGAGAATATACAAGTGTACTAAGTGTACCAAAAAAGTAACTAGACATAAAAGCGCGATGCAGCTTGTAAATGTCGAGAATCACAGCTAAGCAAAAGCTGCGAGACAATTATCAGAAAGGTGAGGAAAAAGGACCAACTGGGAATACATAAAAGGCCTAGGGGGATTGTGACCCCTAGTTCCCGGTTAATAGTCGACTTTTACACCAATGGTAACACTCCCGGAGCCATATATTACCTATGGTCGTATTTCAGAACAACGTCAAAACAGAAGACGAACTCACAACAAGAACATGGAACCGATAGAGATATATCCAATAATATAAAATATTCGAAATCGAAAAGATGACCTTTTTGAAAAAACACACCGATTCCTCTTTCGTCACACCTCTTACAACACCGCTCAATAGATGATTAGCATGAAATGAAAATTCAGTTATCTGTAACGTTGCCAATTATAACTTGAATCGAAGATGTTGCCTAAATCCCTTTTAAAATCATTGTCAAATTTATTATACAGAGTATTGTAACAATGACGTAGGAATTCAAGAGGATAGAGCTGTACTATAGCCTCCTTGATAAAAAATAGTATCACTTTTGATACGATCCACAGTATAGGTATGCATACGTGCATTACGTATGAAATGATTCAGTACAATATTACGAATTCTGAAGGTGTCTCAATGTGGCAGAGGTTCCAAACCACTGGAGATGTTACCCAACGACCTGTACCAGGTCAGCCAAGGGTAACAACCGCTCGTCAAGACCGATATTTGGTGATAACTGCGCGACGTCAGAGGAACCGTTCTGCCAGACAACTGGGTTCAGCCCTGACAGCTGCCACAGGAGTTACTTTTTCGAGGCAAACTGTTTGCAGGAGATTCAGACACGTTGGTCTCTGTGCCAGACAACCAGCAGTTTGCATCCCCCTGACGTCTTCACAGAAACTCTCGCGTTTACAGTGGAGTTTGAAACATCGGCAGTGGAGTGGACAACAGTGGCGCAATGTCATGTTCAGTGACAAATCCAGGTTTAGCATGTACACTGATTCTCGTCGTACCACGATTTGGAGAGAACGTGAAACGCGTTTTCACCCGAGAAACATCACTGAAATACATCGTTTTCCGTTTGGGGAAGTCATGGTCAGCGCAGGCATCATGATAGACGACCGCACAGACCTCCACATCTTTGACACGGGATCGGTTACCTTTCAAAGATACATAAACGAAGTCCTTGAGCCTAGTTCGATTGTTTCGAGGTGTTGTTGGTCCTGATTTCATATTCATAACGTCTTCATATTCATAACTGTCTTTGCCCCTCTTTCTCTAGCATAACTTCTACAATCGCGCATAAAATGTCCTATTTTTCGACAAAAAGGGCATATAATTTGATTATTATTTTGCCTATATGTGTTGTCTTTTCGTAGAGTGTTGTTTAATTTAAAGTTATTGATTTCTTCTGTTACTGATTGTAATAACTGGTTATTGAATGTTTGTTATTCTTTTCTAAGACATTCCAAATCCGCATTTTGCGTAATATTGTTTACTGCTAATGCCAATGTAGCAAAGGTAGCTTGTTCGAGATTCAAAGCAATTTCCACCGCTTGGCTAAATGATACCGGATTTGCTTTCAGTACATCCTTCTGATATTCTGCGTTAAAGACTTCAAGAAATTTACTCAATCTTAATTTATCTATAATCTGTTTTGTCGCTCCATTTTGCGTTGTGCTTCCTATGTAATTCAGCGTTAATGTAGTGATCCTGTGTGCTAGCTCTTTGATGTTTTCTCCCGGTGTCTGGTTGGCTGTGGTGAAAAATATTTGTGTAGTAGTAATGCTTGGTTTGTTAGTCGAAAGCCCAGACCATCCGTCTCGTCCGAGGACTTAGAGAAGCAATTTGGATGGCCGGGAAAATTTTTGTATAACGGAGTCCCCAGAGAAGAGTCTCTAGCATTGGCCTTGGTTTGTTAGTGAAAAAATTCAAAAATTTAGTTTAGAAAACCTCGTATTGTTTCATTTCTGAGGTCCTGTGAGCCAACGAAAAATTTTTTTGCATTACCTCGTAAACGTGATTTCAAAATTGTCAATTTTTCGGAGTCTGCCCAATTCCCAAGGGCGCTAAGAGCGTCAAACTGATAAGAAAAATTTCACATTCACTTTCTTCTTCGCCGCTAAATTCTCCCAATAAATACATAATTCCGGGAGTTTTGCTATTCGCCGTTGGGTTGTTTCCTTGGTTGATCATCTTCTAGCCTACGTGTACCGTTCTCTAAAATATGAGCTTCGCGTTCACTGACTAATCTAAATTTCTTCTTACTATCGCCTATTCACCAAATTTATTCCCTCCCAAAGCGAGAAAAATAGAACACATTTAAATAGCACACTCAATATAATACATTTTAAAATACAATGCAAATATAAATATTAATCCATAACTTCACTATTTATTTCCGATTTTATTTGTCATTTTAAATTCCTGACCACTATATGGCATGAAGATAATGATTTCTTAATTCTTATTGTAAATAAACATTTATATATATGTCCTCATATCAAAACAGAGCGAGAATAGTACTAAAATTATAATATCTCTTATTCATAGAAAGGGAAAAAAAATTGGTTAATTTCTTAATTTTCTTTAAAGTTAATTTTTATTGAGATCTTGGTTAAGGCAGCATTATTGTTGCGTGGTATTATACCACACATCCTGTCCGGGACGCGAAAGGTGACCGCGATCGAAAAAAAAATACACTTAGACGTTAATTGAAAATGAGGATATCTTAAAATAATTTTAAAACAAAACATTTATTAACACCCACAAAGAAAAACACACAATATATAAAATACTTTACATGGATAGAATTTCTGTCTATCAAATTGCTATTAATTATCCTTTGATCTAAACACAGCATGCTTTGGGACTCACTAAACAATGCGTGTCTTACGCTAAAATGTCACTCTCTAGTCGTGACAAGGAAAAGGTATTTCGAGTGTCCAAAAAGAGAGCGAGAGAGAACAAACACTCAAGGGGAGCTGTATATTGAAAAGGGCCTACCATTACTGTCGATTGCAGTGGAGTGGCCTCGGGCTCAGGCGGTCTCCCACGAGAATGGTCAGTTTCATCGGATCCTCATCAGAAACCTCTCTGGTCTGTTCACACTTCTATCCCAAGACCTTCTCCTCGTTCCCTCGAACTTCTCTCTCTTTCTTAAAAAAAAACTGAAAATTCACACCCGCATACACTTTTTTTGATTGACCTTTGGGCTCAAGAACAACGCCCAGGGTGCTTACCATTGAACATAGTGATCCCTCGGGCTACCACCGATACTTTGCACTTCACGTAACCTCTGGCCGCACTGCGTCCTAATTCAAAGGGGCCCAGTATCCCTTTCGGACACCGAACGCCGATGACTGTCAGGCTGCGGAAAATTCCGAAGCTCCATCTTGTTTCCGGCCTTGACAAGCAGATGGCCAGATGGGGCGCCGGGTAAACATCGCGCCTTTTCAGGGACCGACATCCGTGCATCCTGATCCAAATGTAAAATATTGGAGATACGGGGAAAACCATACTACACTCTTCGCATACACCATTTTATTATTCTCTATTTTCGTAATTGACGTAAAGTGTCAGTGTTACTTTTCCTGAGTTTGAAATTAAGATGATGTATCTCTTAATAAATTTTTAGGCTTTTTCGTCCATTATTATTAATTTGTATTTTTATCATCCCTGCATACGCCCATGAAAGGAGCCCTCCCATATGGGACCTACTGCTATTTACTAGTTCCCATGAGGCCCATAATTTTACAGCACAGGGTCCCCAGAAACCTTAAACCAACATTGCTTTTGACAGCAGCGCATATTCTTACATGGTAGGAGAGCACCTTCAATATTTAATATTTTCTTTTTTAATTTTATGATGGGGTCTGCGCTAACACTTTCTAAGAGCCTCATAAATCGAAATCGCTTTTCGCGGTTTCAGTACTTTTGTATTTCAATATTTTTCAGAAATATAGATAAAGAATTATTCATATAATAGAATAAAAATGTGTAATCATTTCAAATTGAAGTTGTAAGAAATCTAAGAGTCTCATCTGAAGTAGGCTTAACGCACATTCAGTAAATATAGGAAAAGTATTTTTACAATATATTCTTTCTCAAAGGGAACGATTTTCCGGACCGCTTAGTCTGGTGATCAGGAACTCGAGCCTCTAGTGATGTCTGAGCAACTATAGGGCTACAGTTTCTCTTTTAAAATTATATATTGAACATCTGGTCCGTATCTAATGCTTCAGATTAAATATTTTTCTAAAATGCAAACATTTGTTTTCTCTTTGATTGCTGAAAGAAATAATCTGAAAAATAATTCTGAAATCGATAAATATCAGACGCCTATTGATTTGGGGAATGAGTGAACGGACCATGGAAACGCTCGTGCTGTTTTAAACATTTTTTTTCAAAAATCATAAAGATGTTATAGAAACATAGTTACGAATAAAAATATTTAATATAAATGGACGCTATTGGCGAACCTCTCTAGAAGTAATTCAAATATCTCGCCATGATTAACATTCTAGATTTAAAAGCTAGGACACTCTAGATCTAGAAAAAGGAATGTGAAAATTCTAGAAGAAAATGTGCTTCTACCAAATGAAAACATTTTCGACTATTGGGAAATAACAGTCTGTGCTTGAACAGTATGTACATTCCTCTTGAAGGAAATATTTTTGAAGTATTTATTCACAGCGGGGTCAACAGATTTTTAATAGCGACTCTTCAACACCTCTGGTTTATTTGAGACAAAAAATAGACTATATCCTAAACGTATTTGCATGCTTTTTTTATATAAAAATTTTCAGTAAATGAGAAACATTTACAATTATTCAATTATCGTTACTAAGAGTATCAAAAATTAAAAATTACTACAAAAATATTATAAAAAACTTTTTAAATTACACAGTTTTAGTAGAAAGCACTAAAAATTAAAAAATAATTTTTAACTATCACAACATTCTTGGTCGTATGCGACTCAAAATAAATCCATGGGGCGCACATAAAGGAATTATATTTGGATATTAACCGAATTTTAAGGAGCAATAGCAGTGATAACATAGAAATGACATATATAAGAATGATTACTTTCAATTCATTTAAATATTTCTTTGACAATTTTGTTTTAACAATTGAAAACTAAATATTTGACAAAAAAATTTTTTTTTAAACATAAATGAATTTTGAATAATTCTTTTATAGCTTGTTTTGTAATGTTGTATCTATAAGATCACAGAAGAGAGACATAGGTAGAGGACATAGGTAGAGACATAGGTCGTGGACATTGCTCAGATGATGGAAAGACAATGAGGCTTAGGATTCCGCCTCCCTATTTGATTACATCTAAAATATTTCTCCCTGCAGTGTTTTCTTAAGAAAAATTTTGTAATGCCCAAGTCGGAACTGTTACCAATATATAAAATGCGTAGTTATCCTAGTAAAACGTTCTGCGTAGTTATCCTAGTAGAACGTTCTGTGTAGTTATCCTCTAGTAGAACGTTCTGCGTAGCTATCCTAGTAGAACATCCTACATAGATACCCTAGATCTTACTAGAATATCTATAAAAGATGTAGGTGTGTGTTTGGGGGGGGGGGATGAAATTCTCAATCGACATATTTTTAAAATTTAAAAGTTTAAAATATGGTTATTTTAGTAATTTTATAAAATATCTTAAATTTTGTATCTGGAGGGAGGTGGACAACTCGCCCTTAGATAAATTGGTCATGAAATCTAGGCTCAAATGCAGGATTATCCAACTGGCGGCTCTTGAATGAAAAAAATACTTTAGCACCATATGTAAAATTAAGTACAGTTATTGTTTCAAAAATGAACAAATATTAATATTAGAGGAAATATGAAATTTTAATAAAGTGTGAAGCATAAGTGTTTTTGAAATTATTTTCAAAGGCAGCAAAAATATTTTAATCGAAAAAATATTACCTTATATTTTATAAAAGTCGAACAGTGTTGTATAAAACATAAACATTTAGAATGATAAAAGTGCTAAATATATATGTTTATATTGCTGGATTTTTTCTTTTTATAGATAAATAAATAATTTATCCACACAAAACGCACTGTGCACTTTTCAATAAATTAAAGGGCTCAACTTACTAGAAAGTTCTTTCAAGCCCGAACACCTTATTTCAATAACTTTTTATTTTAATTCTTTGTTTAATTATCAATTTTAATAAACATTTACGGTCATTAGAATAATCAAATTTAATCATTATGATATATAACCGATAAACTCGAAAAGAAACACTGAAAACAATTTAATAAAAAGACATGCGCTACAGCCCGTTAAAAAAGTGTTCTCCTGACAAAAGGTGATATTGATGATGGAATCTGGCCCCTTGTTCGGTTATAAACTGCCTAAACTTTTATAAAAGTTTGAATTTCAAAATATCATTAAAAACTATTTTATTGAATAACAATAAAAGTAATTCAGGTGTGTAATTACTTTAAAAAAGTTGAAAGCTGCATTTCTTTTTTATATAATTGCTCATACCACGAGTATTCAACATTTAACCGATGTAAATATTTGGTTTAAAATTAATTCCTTTCTGTTTAACATTTTCAATATATTTTTTTCAAGATATATATCTAGATATTTATGTTCATCCTTTAACAATTTTAAATAGTAGTTAGTTTCAGACATTTCAAAACATTTAAATTGTTTTAGAAAAATGTGACGTACAATTAGACCAATTGTAATTTATAGATTAGCACTATCAATCATTGTTTTGCAAACTCCAGAATTTTTATATTTCCGATATTCTCAACAAACAATTCCTACAATATTTCCCTACAAGTCATACAGCAGTATGGTATCACTGCTTTCCAATGATGCACAGGAAGAATGCAAGTCGCTGAGCTGAGACTGTTTTCATTGACTCATTTATTCGTTCGTTATTTTATTATATTCATATTACTTACATAATCAATAATTATTGATTACATACGTAATTAATATATTTTTAAATTAATAGAGGGATAATTCAACCAACTCTCTTCACACCTATGGATATTTTAGTTTCAAATTTTAAATGAAAATAGGTAGTAATAATAGTGAGTTGCAGATTGTAACACCAAATAACAAATGTAAAGTGGGTCGACGAATTAACAATTGCAGAGACCTTGCGTTAATCCTTATATGGGACCTAGCATAACGCTGTACAATTGAATTATGCCATCAAATTACCATTAAATTAAGTAGGTTTTATTTTTTACTTGAAGACTCTGTACATTTTTGTTACGCTAATGCTTTGACGCATTCTATCAGATACACCACTCCAGTAAAGTAAAGATTGAATTACTTTACATCATGAAAGTGACCGGCCGTCCAAACAGTTACCTTACACCTTTCTGGTAGGTCGGACGCTCTGGGTCTCAACAACATCATGAAAGTGAAGAGCTTGTTAAGCGGCAGATACGTAGTAATATAATATCGAAACAATGCTGTCATATACACAAAGTAATAACACAGTCGAATATCATATGTGAGGATAACATGTTGCATCAAGTCCTAAATAATGGATCCATTTAATTTCAGCTACAAACACTTACTAAGCGTTTAAACATTTACTAATAGTGAACATATTTATGTTTAATTAATGTTTCCAATTTAAATAAAAAACATTCAATATCTTAAAAACGGTGGATGTTAATATTCTGCAAATGATGTCAAATTAAATGCCTTATCTTAATTTGATAATTCTGAAAATAAATAGGCTTCTGGCTTTTTTGGATGAAAATAATCGTGGCACGTTTCATTCAATTCTCCCAATTTGTTGGAGAGATATCGTGTCTTTAGACCCCCCAATAGACAAAACACATACATAATTGAGAAAAGATTGATTTGACAACTTGAACCAAACTCTGCTTTACTAAAGTATAACATTATTTTATTTAAAAAACAACATGAATTTTGACATTTTTATTTAAAATTAGTAAGTTAAAAATAAGTACTTTTCTGTAAATAAGAGTGGAATGTAACTCTCAGATATTAAAATGAACTGACACAAAATGAATATCACTGAGTTTTACAAATATATTAACTCTTACAGAAACTGAAATGCACTTATTAAATTATGATGTTTCATATATGTAACTTGTATATAAATGTGTAAATACTATTTTTTATTTAAGGTACTATATTACTTCAGGCGGCATGTTACTATATCCCTTTATTTTATGGTGTATTTTACTTCACAAAAATAACGTTATATTTGAAGGTTCTTTGTATGTATCGAATGTTTGCTAGGGTTTGATAGCTTGATATTATTGTTTAAATACACGTAACATATTTAGTAAATGGACATATATTTTTACAAGTACACCAATAAGGATTTTTTAAAACTAATTCCCGGTCCCGCAGAGATCTGCAAGTGCAAGAATTTCGGACTTTCATCCAAAGAAATTTACAGACTTTTCCCCGAGCACCATCCGACTCGAAGACCTTTGAGTATCGGCCTTGTCCGGCCAGAAGACCTTTGAGTAATCGGTATTGTCCGGCCAGAAGACCTTTGAGTAATCGGCATTGTCCAGCCCGAAATGATTTGTATTCAAATGTTTTAAAAACCCGAATTTGTGAATTTTATGTACAAAAAATGAAGATTAAAGTTGGCTTATTTTTAAACATTATTTTTGCATAGTTGAAATCAACACAATAATTTTATGTTCTCTATTAAAATTCAAAATTAAAGATGTTCAGCTAAGACCAGACTTTTTTTCAATTTAAGCACGAGCTCGACCTGGTCTGAAACAGTGTTTAAAAATTCAATCTCGGCCTTGCCCACTCGTCGGGTCAGGCCTAAAACCGTTGGTCAATCCCGAGTTCGTGCAGACCAAGGTTATTATATCTATAAGGTTGCGCCACTTCAGCTCTAGCCAATGAGAGCACGTAAAGACGCAACGTCACTTGGAGTAAAATGTCAGGAACGGCCCGGTAGACTCCAATATTAAAGAATGGTAGCAAAATTAATTTAATCATTTTTTAAATTTAAAATATGAAATAAGTACTCAAATAACATTAATTTTACTCGAATACAACTTAAATATGCAGTACTGAGATTTTTTGGAAGGGTACATACATAAAATTGTATTTCCCTTTCTGAAAAATATAAATAATCTGAAAGTTTCGTTTCGCTTTTTGAAACCAGTCAATGTTATTACAGGAGGCGATGTTACTTTTAGTGAATTTTGTTTTAAATACGCGAAATTACAGAAATATATTCGGAAAGTTTTCTATACATGCAATCATTCTAAAATTTTCATTATACACAATTGGTGACGGGGTCGAAAATTCGAATTCGAGTTTTCGGCGGGAGAGCACGTTTCAAGCATCCCTGATCACGAATCGAACATTTTTGAGGTGATGTCTATGTGCCAGTTAGTCTGTGAAGCCGATATCTCACGAACGAATGGAGGGATTCGAATAAAATTTGGTGCAAAAATTACAATCCGTGAATACTGGAAGCCTATTGTTTTTAAATACAATAGACTGTTCAGAACCCTCCTAAATTTTCGAATTAAATTTTGAAAAAATCATCAAAAAATCAAAACCTTTAATAAAGACATTTCTTATGTAATTTTCCCTTAGAAAACGATTAACATAAACTTTAGAATACTACTATAAACCGTTCTCGAGATATTGCACATTTTAAAAAAAATTTATCTAAACATCAAATAAATTAAATAAATCAAATATTACGAAAAATCACTTACTTATTCACATAAAAAAGCTAGGATTGCCTGGAACTTAAGATGCAAATCTTTGATTAAAATTCTAATTGAACTTGTAAGAAGTCTTCGAAAACTAACAGACACTTTAAAAACACACCTGTTTAAAACAAAAAATAAAAAACTCCGCGCGCCTGCCGCGCCGCCTTGTGCCGAGCGCTGCAAGCAAACTCTATCTGACGTCACAGATAGTGTTCGTGGCACCCCCTGAACAAAGCTGGATATAGGACTCATTTTCAACAACGGAGAATTCTGAAGCTTTGTATTGCATATGACATCAGAAGCTCGATATTGGACTCATTTTTAATTGATTTACAACAATGGATATTATATTACCTCCTTTTGTATTATGGCTATGCAGGCAGTGCTGTATTGTCTTTTATTATATTACTAGCCGCCTTTGGCGACCAGCCTGTTCGCTACCTTTGAAAATTCTGACCGTGACAATCGCTGACGCGACCTACCAGAAAGGTGTAAGGTAACTGGTTGGACGGCCAGGAAGTGCCACCCAATTTAGACCGGAACCAAGTGGGGACGGCATCCACAGGGACCGTACTCTTCTCCCCTTACCACCAATCTCTCGGAAGGACTTACGGACCCACATGATTAACGTGATCGTACTCCGCGTGAACACGACGGCAGTTTTGGTAGTGGCGGGAATCGAACCCGGGCCTACCGAGTGCAATTCCCGCGCGCTAATCCACTGGGCTACCACTGGGCTACCGCGCCCTCCGCGACAATCTCCATAACTTTCTTATTCACCCAATTTAGACCGGAACCCAGTGGGGGAAGGCATCCACAGAGACCGTACCCTCCTTCCCCTACCCGGGCCTACCGAGTGCAACTTCTGCGCTAACCATTGGGCTACCGCACCCTCCGCGACAATCTCCATAACTTTCTTTTTATTCACTCAATTTAGACGGGAACCCAGTGAGGGAGGCATCCAGAGGGACCGTATCCTCCTTCCCCTACCACCAACCTCTCAGAAAGACTTACGGACCCACATGTTTAACGTGATCGTACTCCGCGTGAACACGGCGGCAGTTTTGGCAATGGCGGGAATCGAACCAGGGCCTACCGACTGCAATTCTCGCGCGCTAACCACTGGGCTTCCGCGCCCTCCCTCCGCGACAATCTCCATAACTTTCTTTTTATTCACTCAATTTAGACGGGAACCCAGTGGGGAGGCATACACAGGGACCGTATCCTCCTTCCCCTACCACCAACCTCTCAGAAGAACTTACGGACCCACATGGAACATCTATTTCAATAAACTTTTACTCCTTAATGATGACAAAAATTATATACAGGCCTTCGCAGATGATCTGGCAGTGGTGACCTCTGGCGACTCTCTCCGTTCCATCTCCGCTAACACCAATTCCATCCTCTCCTCTGTTTCCGACACTCTTTCTTCTCTTTTACTTAAATCCTCCCCTGACAAATCCCAGTGCATCATCTTCAATAAAACCCGTGCTAAAAGACGTCTGAACCCGCGTATCAAAATTCTTAACTCCCCCCTTAAAATTACCCGACATCTAAAATACCTTGGAATCCTTATAGACGACAATTTAACCTGGAGCCCACACATTTTCTACTTAAAGGAGAAATGCTTTAAGCTCTCTTCTACATTTGGGAAAATCTCGGGAAATAACTGGGGTATAAATAAAGCCTACCTTAAAATCTGGTACTTGACGGTCATTGAAAAAATTATCACTTATGGCTCAGGGGTGTGGGGTGAAAACCTGACGGGGGCACAAACTAAGAAACTTCTTTTTCTTCAAAGGATTTTCCTGTTGAAAATTTGTTCCGGATTCAGAACAACTTCCAGCATTTCTCTTTACTCCATTACCGGTATCCCCCCGGTTCACCTTGTCATACAAAACCTTCATAAAAAATTTCATTTTTGGAAAAATCACGTTGACCTTTTTCAAACTCCTTCCCTCCCTTCTCCTTTGTTGTTTGATTCAAACACCCCTTCCTCTGGCCTTTTACCCTGTCACCGTATTGTTAACATCCCTGTTCGAAATCCCACGACATTTTCTGACATTAACATATATACTGATGGATCGAAAACGGACAACAATATTGGATATTCTATTTGTATTTTCAAACTAAATAACCTCCTTGAAACATTTACTTTTAAACTTAAAGAAGGTAATACAGTTTTTCAAGTTGAGATCTCAGCTATTAACTTTGCAATTCAATGGGCACGTGATAATCAACTCAAAGTTAATATTTTTACGGACAGTCTGTCTTCTCTTTTGGCCCTCAAATCTGTCAAAAATAAATCTAAATTTCTTAGTGAAATTAAACTCTCGGCCCTTTCGAACTCCAAATTTATTAACCTCCAATGGGTTAAGGCCCACATTGGTACTTTGGGAAATAAAGTTGCTGATTCCTATGCCAAAACTGCTGCCCTTTCCGGTACTCCTACACATGTTCCTTTTCCTTATTCCTTCTTGACCACTTCATGTAAATCATTTCTCCTTAAATCCTGGCAAAACCTACTTGATGAATACATCTCTCCCCGTTCTCACGACCCTGCCCGTATCCTCAGCTTCCTCCCTTTTGTAAATACCCGTACCCTAATCTTTAATAAAGACGTCATATATTTTATTACCGGCCACGGACCATTTCTTGACTACCTTTATTTTTTCAAACAAAAATCAACCTCAAATTGCCCATGTAACTCCTTTGGAGACGTAGACCATTATGTATTTTCCTGTCCCTTTTCAAAAAACTTCCACTTAAAAAAACCCTTACCTAAATTTACAGCAGCTTGGTTTTCCAAAGTATGTACTAATTCACTCCTTCTTAACAAATTGAAGAACTGTATCCTTGTGGCAAGAGATGTCTCTAACAGAGTTAAATGACCGGTCTGTGGGTTTCTGTCTGCTTTCAATGTCTGGTGATCAATGAACTTTGCTACTGTTCCAGGGTATTTTTCTTGTTTGTTTTGCTCATTTTGAATGTCCTTGTCCCTTGCTCTGACGTATTCTGTCCGGACCTCTTGTCCTTGTCCCTTGTTTCATTTTATGGACCAGTGTCTTGTGTTGTCCCTGTATGGTCCTTGCACAGTTTATGTTTACTGATAACAATCAGATATTGTCATAAATTTATTGTCATTGGAAATTATGTAAATATATAGATAATGTACAAACCACAGATACAAACTCTAATATTTAAAATTAACCAAGTAAATGTTATAACTACTTACCATAAAATATTATTGTCTACTTGTCCTTCATCATAAATACTGTTTATCTAGTCAATATTGTATCAAAAGTTAAAAATGTTAACAAGAAGAAACTTATGTCAAAAATATAGCCTTGAATTGTTCCCTATAAGGCATTTTGTTAAAACTTGTCCCTTTCCAATGTAACCTCCCTTTTTGAATTTCAATAAACACTCCGCGGCTGCTCGGTGTCCGTGGGGGACGGTCTCCATTAACAAAAATTTTTCCCGGCCATCCACCCAGCTGCTCTAAGTCCTCGGACGAGTCGATGGTCAGGGCTTTCGGACCCACATGCTTAACGTGATCGTACTCCGCGTGAACACGGCGGCAGTTTTGGAAATGGAGGGAATCGAACCAGGGCCTACCGACTGCAATTCTCGCGCGCTAACCACTGGGCTACCGCGCCCTCCCTCCGCGACAATCTCCATAACTTTCTTTTTATTCACTCAATTTAGACGGGAACCCAGTGGGGGAGGCATACACAGGGACCGTACCCACCTTCCCCTACCACCAACCACTCGAAAGGACTTACGGACACACATGTTTAACGTGATCCAACTCCGCGTGAACACGGCGGCAGTTTTGGCAATGGCGAGAATCGAACCAGGGCCTACCGACTGCAATTCCCGCGCGTTAGCCATTGGGCTACCGCGCCATCTCTCCGCGACAATCTCCATAACTTTCTTTTTATTCATCTTAGACGGGAACCCAGTGGGGGAGGCATCCACAGGGACCGTACCCTCCTTCCCCTACCACCAACCTCTCGGAAGGACTTACGGACCCACATGTTTAACGTGATCGTATTCCGCGTGAACACGGCGACAGTTTTGGCAGTGGCGGATATCGAACCCGGGCCTACCGCAAACTTCCCGCGCTCTAATTTACAATTTAAAATGACTATATGCTAAGCTCTTAATTCCATCATCCTCATTCCATCGTTCCATCATTTAAAATATCCATCGTTCCATCATTTAAAATATCCATTTAAAATATCCACAAATTAAAATATCCATTTAAAATATCCATTTAAAAAATCCATATCGCTCCATCATTTAAAATATAAATATAATAATTTCTACAATACATATGCTAAGCTCTTAATTCATTTAAAACCGGAAGCTCGGGAAACGGAAAGCAAACACTAATTCGGTTTTCTATTGTCCCACCCATCGTTATGCATATTCAGAACCGTGACGTCACCTCCACCTAGACACAAACCGGCGCCATTGAAACGCGTGCTTGGGGGAAACGAGCGATGGGAAATGGGAACTCCTTTCGCCCGCCGATGAATTTTAAAATCATGACTTCCTTAAAATTCCGATCCAGCGACCAATTTTAAATATTTCTTGATCAGATTAGGCTTGTAAGAAAGCCAGATGTTTGAGCTTTCTAAAAATGTAAATTATTAGTCGAAATTATGAGTACTTTTTACTATGCGAGAATTTAAACGCCAAAAATCGTTTTTTGAGCCAAAAGTGACTTTTGTTTTAAAATCTTTAAAAAATATTAGAAATCAAAATTGAGATTTGAAATTGATATATTTTTACTCGAAATTGGCTGCTCTTTCCGCTGGTGTGATTTGTTTTTTTCTACGACGTCTGGATAGTGGAGAAAAAAGGGCAAAAGGGGCAAAAAACGGTCGAAATCGCATAAAACATTAAATAACAAAAAAAAAAATAATTAAAATTTTAAAAATCGGTTTTCACGTGTTACCTTCCCACCCCCCTGGTCTCCAATTGCCAAATTCCGTAGCTCTCCGACGCGCGGTCGCGAAACGTATAGTGTATAAGACAGACACACAAACATTGCCTTTTATTATTTACTAGCCGCCTTTATTATTTACTAGCCAGCCTGTTCGCTACCCTTGAAAATTCTGACCGTGGCAAACTCGCTGGCCCGACCGACCAGAAAGGTGTAAGGTTACTATTTGGACGGCCAGGAAGTGCCACCCAATTTAGACTGGAACCCAATGGGGGAGGCATCCACAGGGACCGTACCCTCCTTCCCCTACCACCAACCCCTCGGAAGGACTTATCGACCCAAATGTTTAACGTCATCGTACTCCGCGTGAACATGACGGCAATTTTGTGAATTGAACCCGGGCCTACCAAGTGCAAATCCCGCGCGCTAACCACTGGGGTACTTCGCCCTCCGCGACATTCTCCATAACTTCTTTTTTATTCTCCCAATTTAGACCGGAATCCAATGGGAGAGGCATCCACAGGGACCGTCCCCTCCCACCAACCTCTCGGAAGAACTTACAGACCCACATGTTTAACGTGATCGTACTCCGCGTGAACAATTTTGGGAATCGAACCTTAGAGCAGGAATAAGAAGTAGAGTGATTTAGCCCATTGGATTTTCCTCAAGAACGTGTTCTGCAGTTAATCACGTGACTACAGGCAGAAGAGCTGCCACATTTGGCTGCTCTATCTATTACTCGGTGCTTTCGGCATCTAAGATAACAAGAAATGCTTGCTTAGTGCTTAAGAAAGTAAATTTTCAGTGCGTATTTTAAGAATCCCGCGAAAACGAAACATATAGTGCTTGATGATATTAGAATAGGAAAGGATTTTGTACCTCCTCATTTAGTTTTTGGTTTGCTTGGAATAGAAAATTAGCTTTCTAATAAACTTTTTATTTAAAAGGTAGAAATGTTTTAAATAACATTTCATTTAATCTGGATTACCTATGGCAGAGGTGGCACATGTGATTTTCTTCTTTTCTTTCTTTATTTTTCCCAAAAGTGTGATCGTTATTTCTACCGAAAATGTCCGCAAATAAACCCTTTTCTTATTTGGAGGAATTTCTATCAGATTTTTTAATTAAAGATTTCTTTACTTTATGATCGATTTAAAAAATAGCTTTAACTGTGCACAAGTGCCCCATTGGAGGGGCATTTGTGAACATACATGGAGCGTAAAGATAAAAACAAATCAAAAATTTTTTTATTTTTAAAAAAGTCTTTAATGTAGTGAATTTATAGATACGTGAACTAACATTTATTACAAAAATATTTTTGAGAACTGAAGCTAAAATAACATAATTACGCTTTTTAGCAGAATGTAATTATAAACTTGATTATGTAAAAGAAAATGCACTTTAAATTTTTTATAGAAAGTGAAAAGATATACTGTGAAGAATGACTAAGCGTTTCTGACACTGTTCATATGTGGGAAGAAGCCGAAAAATATTTTCGGTTCGAGCAATATTTGAAAAAGAAAAATATAATAAAAAAACTTCTAACAACACAATTTCAAATTGAAACGATTTTAATGTACTGGAAAACAACATATTAAAGCAAGAGCTACTAGAAAATCACAGACTAAGAATTCAATATATATCACAGAAGAAAGCGACATTCCAGATTCAGATTTTCTTGAATTATTCCTCAGAAATGAACCCCTCTTTACGGGCAATTTAAACTACTGTTCAATAGACGGACAATTAATTCTTAAACGGTTTAAAATCTAAAGAATTAAAATATACAACAAAATGCCGATCCATTCTAAATTTGGAATTTCTAGCTGTTTCGGTTTTCAAATTATTCCCAAAAAGTAGTACATTCCTATTACGGGCTCATGTCGGTTGTCGGGCTAGCTCGATAAGGTTCAAAATCCAAAGAATTAAACTGCACTATAAAAGGCAACGATTTTGATGTTCCTGGGGTTAATGGAACCTGATTAGTTAAAACATTAATAACTCATTAAAACATTATTAACTCACACTGACAAGCATCCTATCAAGTTATACAAAAGGAACTTACCATGAAGCAAGAAATACAGTTCCCTTCTATAAATATTATACATATTTATAGAAGGGAATTTAAAACGGCATGAGATATTTTTCAACAGGCATTTAAACCAAATTTTGATATATTATAGTCAAATAAATTATTAAAACCTGCTAAACAAAATAATTTAGTTGATTTAAACTAGCAACTACCGTATTATCAATATTAAAAAATATATATGATATACTTAAACACAAACAACATGAAACATTTAGTACTTAGTCAGTAAACATAGCAGAAATATATTTAGCTTTTATTTTTACAGTCATTTGGCGAATAAACTGTCGCCAAAATGAACCGTTTGAATAATTTTGCATGTATGCAAATCATTTAAACGAATTTGACTAAAATCCAGTTTCTTTTCTAATAAATAGCAAAAAAGTGCAAATAGTACATAAAAATATAAGAATTTATCAAAAATAGCAATATTATATAGCTTGCTACAATGCAAATCACAAATTTAGATCAGCCAGGCTGTTCAATAGTGAACTTAATACCAAAAACTACACAATAACAAAAAATTAATGAATAGTTATACATAACAACGAAACGTTATATCCTCCTTTTACTTGTATTTCTGTACAGTTGTAACAGCAGCATGACGAAACGATTTTACCCTCTTTTAAATAGTTAATTTGACAAGCGTCCATTGAAATAACACTGAAATGACGGGAGGAGAAAGGAGTTCTTGCCGGTAATCACGTGGTTTAACGATGGAACACCAAATCAAGGGTTATAGTAACTCTACTTCGTATCTCTCCTCTAAGAATCGAACCCGGGCCTATCGAGTGCAATTCCCGCGCGCTAACCACTGGGCTACTTTGCCCTCCGCGACAATCTCCATAACTTTCTTTTTATTCACCCAATTTAGGCCGGAACCCAGTGGGGGTGGCATCCACAGTGACCGCACCCTCCTTTCCCTATCACCAACCTCTCGGAAGGACTTACGGACCCACATGTTTAACGTGAAATACATCGCCGCAATTAAGTTTTTACAATACAACAATACATTACGCCACAATAATACATCGCTACAATTCAATCCACCATAATTCAATCATTTAAATTTTATAATGACCATATGCTAAGCTCTTAATTCCATCATTTAAAAAACCCGATGCGACGACGTGACGTCCCTCCCGTTTCTGGATGGGGCTGTCGGGGAAGAATGGGACCTTCGCCGGGCGTCGAGAATTGGCCGAGAAATATAAAATCATGACTTCCTTAAAATTGTGATCCTGCGGGCAATTTTCATTATTTCTTGACCAGATTGGACTTGTAAGAATGCCAGATGTTTGAGCTTTCTAAAAATGTTAATTATTAGTCGAAATTATGAGTACTTTTTACTATGCGAGAATTTAAAAACCAAAAATCTTTTTTTTGAGCCAAAAGTGACTTTTGTTTTAAAATCTTTAAAAAATATTAGAGATCAAAACTGAGATTTGAAATTGATATATTTTTACTCGCAATTGTCTGGTCTTTCCGGTGGTGTGATTTGTGTTTTTCTACGACGTCTGGATCGTGGAGAAAAAGTGCAAAATACGGTCGAAATTGCATAAAACATTAAATAACAAAAAAATAATTAAAATTTTAAAAATCGGTTTTGACTTGTCCCCTTCCCACCCCCCGGGTCTCCGATTGCCAAATTTCGTAGCTCTCTGACGCGGGATCGCTGAACGTATAGTGTATAAGACACACAGACATTGCCTTTTATTATTTAAGGAGATTCCATGAATAAACCTGTTTTTTAAATTACTTATAGGTGAAATGCCCGCTGGCCTCACCAGTTCATTCTAAATATAAAAATTATTTTTCTGCCATATTTCCAATAAAATGAGTAAAATTTCTTTACATTTTAACCTATTAGGTTTGGAAATATAAACGTCCAGCATGTTTACATTTTTCGTAAGACTCTGATTTCAGTCATAGAGAGATATCCCATCAATGTATTGCATATAACGATGAAAATGAGTTAAAAAAATAAGACTAACTGTATTAATATTTTAGAGTTTCATACAGAATTTAGTTAAAATTAGATTTAACAAGAAAGATCAATTATGCTTAAAGCATTGATTATGAAACACTTTCCAACTTCAGTGCAATTTTATTTAAACATGTCTAAAATGCAATACATTCTCGGTAATATTTTAAAACTTATCACAATAGTACATTAATTTATTATATTTGAAAACTTAAACCTTCATCGAAAAAAATTAACTTCATTCAAATGACAGCATTGAAATATAAATTGACTGGTTTAAACATCTCCAAAATTTGATATATTCCTCGGTAATAATTTTAGAATTATCATAATACTACGATAATTTATTATATTTGAAAACTTCATCGAAAACAACTGAAACTCATTCAAATGACGTCATAGAAAAAATAACACGCCTGGCTCTCTCTATAAAAGCAGCATTTCATTCATAAATAATTTCCCATTCATGTCATTCATCACAATACTATAATAATTTATTTTATTTAAAAATTAAAACCATGGAGCTACAAGTAATTAAACTCCATGCGTAAAACTTCATCGAAAAAAATCGTCCTTCTCTTTGTAAAATCAATGAATATTTCATTCATTTCAGTTACGCAGACTCCATGAACTAAATGATTTTGTGTTAAAGAAATACAGCAATTCTAATACAACTCATTCTATATATTTTGCTGCTTACATTTTACATAGGTGACAAATAGGCTTCGTTGTAGAAATAATCAAATTTGGATGATCATTTAAACTCAAATATATTGTAATTGCTTTGTTTCAGTATTTGAATGAACAAAGCCATAAACACTTTTCTGTTGTAAAGTGTTAAAAAATGAAGTATTTCAACTTTAGGGTTTAAGATGTTTTGTAAAAGTTTATTTATTATAAGCATGATAATATCATTCTTAAGCTCAACTGTTTGGTTCGTATGTTCAGACGCATGCAAACTCCAACACAATCTTTGCAAATCAATTAATATAAAATCTTGGTTGGTATCGATTTTCAAGGAGATCAGTTGAATAAAAATAGTCACAGGGAATGACACAAGATAATGTACAAGGAAAAGGTGTAAGATTTGCTTTTTGTGAGTAATAAACATAGGTGAGTATTACCGCTTTATTTTAAATTTTATGCTTGTGAGCATCACTATTTAGCTCGATTATTTAATTCACTTGTATTGGGCTTAAATTTTTGAACACATATACTCTAATCGACACCAAATTACAAAATATTTTAAGATTTTAATGTTTAAATTTATTTTAAAATTTAAAGTTAGATTTTAGAATACATTTAAAAGCATATAAAAATATGTAAAAATGAAAAAAGAAGCGGCTCCCTTTTTAAGGAAAATAAAAGACATGATGCAAAGTTTCGGATTTATACTGCACAATGAACGATTTGGTGATACATGAAATATTTCGGTTATTGCTGTTCTTGACAGCGACCTTGTTCTAAATCAGAGATTTCAATTATGATCTCTGGATAGAAAATCATCTGACCAGTACAAATAGCAATTATACAGTTTGTATAAGTATAAAAATGAGTACATTTAAGTACAAAACTTATTTGAATGAAAACTGAAATTTCACAGAATTAGCAAAACAATAGTTATTGAATTTTATGCCATGTACATGTTAAATTTACAATGTGTCCTGTATCTATATAAAGTATTAACTTGCTTGACATCTTTCCATAGCAAAACCAGTAAAATTGTCTTCTATGCCAGAGATTTTAAATATGATCTCTGGACAAAGAAGAAATTCAGCTAGCCAGTATATGTAAATATTCTACAGTATATACAAACTTAGAAAGTAATCTTTTCTACAAAACTAATATTGAAAAATAAAATGACACACATGTTAAATGTGCAATGTATTTATCCTACGCCTATTTTAAGTAAAAAATATAAGTACTTACAGATAAAAGTCGAAAGCATACAACCATATCTAGACATAATTGCATGAGTAATGATTAATGTGTTACGATTTTGCACATCTTTATTTACTAGAGATAAAATGTACATACGATAAACATTTGAATAAAAAGTAACATTTACCTGTAATGTAAAATTTGATCATCTTCTTTACCCCCAAAATAAACATTTAACATGTAAAGTAACTGGCACACGTTAAATTGTGGGTAATTTAAATACTTTCATAGCCTTTTATCCTTTCATACTTTTCTGATTTTCATAAATATGTAACTTTCTGATAGTACATTTCTACACATCGGCCATGTTTTCATTCCGCCATGTTACAATCAATGTTGGGCGTTGGCGAGCGTGGCGAAATACCATACAAGTGTTTCGCCAAACCAGAAAAATAGTAAAATTAGCGATAAACGGCCATTAACAGCAACCATCCATCCCGATCCTCCTTGCTCAACGTCAAGGTAAATGGAAGTAAGAGAGGTAGGCCATTCGTTTCTGGCAACCTACTCCTGTCCAGAGTTCTTGGAATTACTGACGTCACTGGTCCCTAGCTGGACCTTTCCGAAGCATGGGAAAATGTGTCTGATGTTTTTAACTCTCGCGTTCCTAATGATGAAAATAATTCAAAGCGCTCAGCTTTTGGAAATAATATAAATGGCCAAATGCAAATTCTGAGTCAAATGCAAGCGGATATTACGGAACTCAGAGTCATTTCTAAAACTTCAATACTGCCTTTCCAAAAAGGCATTCTTGTTTCAATAGCAAGCTTAAAAGGACTTTATGATGACATGAAAGAAAATAATATTAAATACATAATGACAAGTAGAGTCAATCAAGATGCTTTAGAAAATATATTTTCCCAAATTAGAGGTCTTGGACGATTTTATAACCATCCTCTTACTGCTGATTTCAAATCCCGACTTAAAACATTATTGATTGGGCCTAAGCTTCCTATGCCAATAAATACAAATGTGGAAAATGACCAAGATCAAACACTAACTGCGACTTTAGTTTTCAAATTAGAAGAAAAAGACGATGCAGTCAGCATCACTGCAGATATTGAGCCTCAACAGGACATTCATTTCAGTCCTGTTGTACATGAAAAAGAAGCCTTGCGTTTTTTTTGCAGGATATTTGGCATATTGTCACAAAAAAGCGCAGTTAGGAACTTATTCATATCTAGTATGGAATCAACATCCGAAAATGATAAAAAATGGATTGAATCTTTATCAAGAGGTCATTTAATTGTTCCACATGATACCTGGGTAGAAACAGTCACCAAATTATAAGATATTTTTTTTAAACTACACGGAAATTTTATTTCTAATTCAAGAAATATTTTAGAGAACCTCCAACTGAAAATAAAAAAACAATTTCCTGAAATAGCTCTTGATGTTGTAAGAACATATACCAGAACTTTCTTTCGAATAAGGCACATAAATGAACAGATGAAAAGAAACGCCATGAAAAGAAAAGCTAAAAGAATTTCTGGTCATTCACGTGAAGAAATGAAAAATAAGCAATAGAGAGAGAGCTTTAAATTTTAAGGTTTACTCATGACCTAGTAGTTAGGAATTGACGGGCTGCGTGTGTTAGGTTTTCATGGCTTTCCTAACATGTAACATAAATGTGACGCAGCTTCCCTTAAAAAGTCCTCCATGAAGGCATTCCTCCTTTATAGAATGGCCAATTTTAAAATTATCCTTCTCTCCCAATGGGGAAAATCCGTAACCCAGTCATTTGATCACTGACCTTTGTAACACCAGAATTAGTTGAAAGATCGTGAGATCAAATCTAGTAAAAACACTAAAGAGGTATTGGGAGATATACCCCCCCCCCCAGAAACCTATCGAAAACTATTGAAGTTAGAAGGAAGGATATTAGGAGAAATAGGAAACAACTCATTTCATTATCGCCCCCCCATTTTTTCTGTCGACGCAATTGATTAAAACCTACTGACTGGTTGGACGTGTTAGCTTTCACTGATTTTCAAACATATAGCGTAAATAAAGCGCAATTTCGGTAGACGTTCCTTTATGAAAGGCATTTTCAAAATCTGGTCAAAACTGAACTTATCTAATCAATATCTCGTCCTATCTCTTTACTTTTTTTAATTTTTAAATTTTTTTTATCATGAAGTATCCATATTCAAAAATTGCCTATCGTTATATGAAATTCAGTGCTCATTTAATTTCTTGAATAATTCAATTTTTTGACCATCATGAAACAATAATAATACATAATTAAAGAAAATAATTGTACTGATCTTTTGTATCGTACAAAATATGATTTCCACATTTGTTCGCATTCGGAGAAGTCTTTAAATAATTGGATTTCGTACACATATCAATTTCATTATGAAAAAAAAAATAATACGAGCATTTTTCTGCCTGAAATCTTTAAGGACGTCACATATTTATTTATTACTATAATTCTGAAAACTATTTTTGGATTACATTCAGCAAGTCATTCTCTGTCTTCTAATTTATTTTATCATGTCAAGTCTACAAGCATGATAGTTTAAAGCAGTTCGATAAAAATGGACAGATTTTGGTGGCTTATTATTCTAGTCTCAGATAGAATAATAGTGCCTTGTATTTTAGCTAAATCTTCCGATATTTTACTATGCACTTATTAAAGAAAAACTAATAACAATTTTAAAATGGAGAAAATATTTTAGCGTAGTTTAAACAGCTCAATTGCTAATGTCATCGCTAGAGATGCTTAAAAACAACTCTAACAATACAGTCCTAAATAAAATTTACCATAACTAGTTCTATTTAATATTATATTCTTATATATGAATAATGAAATCTAATCTATCATTTATTCGGTAGAAATTTCAATATACTATATGATGTATATTTAAATTAAGAAAATTGCTGCGGTATTCAATGTATTTCTTATGACAGCAACGGGCTACGGACCTGTCTTTGGGACCAGTGACGTCAGTCGCGAAGGGAGGGGAGAATTCCAGCTGTTGGCGTACAATCTTTGGCCAACCTTACCTTTCAATAGACCTTGGCTCAACGTTAGGAACGCAGGCGAAAATTGTGTCAGCGTTGGCGAGAACTGTCAAATTTGTTCGCCAAGCATTGACAGGAGTCCATACATTTTAGTCTATACAAAATTCCTAGACAGAAAATATTGCATAACAACGATTTTTAAAAAAAGTTTATGCACTCAGGATGCTAAATATTGAGATCCGAAGGGTTAAATATCATACATTATTCTGTCAGAAGCTTTAAAAATATCACTCCATGTTTCGGATTCCATAGAAGCTATCCGAAAAAGTCTCCAATGGCCACCAAGACGTCACACGCCGGTGGCGTGCGATCCGTACTAAGGCTCCTATATATAGGAGCCTTGGTATGGGTGGGACGAAGGAGGAGTCGTAGAAAGTAGTCATTTCTATACTCCCTTTCAATATATGCCACGTCGGTGGCGTATTAGATAGCGCTGGAACACAGTCCCTAAAACTGAAGAATTGTAAAAATGCACCCATTCATTCACTTCCTGGGGGCAGTGTTTCCCTATTTTCAGATGTACCCTGCAGTACATATCTCCAATTTTATATTAAATCATTACACGCCACACAGGCGATAGTGCGCCAATTTTGTTGTAGCTCAAATCTCGCCTGCGCCAAATGATCCCAGAATTCTTTGCTGCAGCGGAGCTGCCCTGTCCCTACCGTTTCGTTCACGCGTTTAGGGAGCATTTCTCTCTCTAATCACTAAATATTCGAATGATTCATAGTTCGAATTAATTTCGAAACTAATGTGGCAATTTTAGTTACGATTTTGAAAATCGGTTTGCATATTACCGCTGTGTTTAATGCGTGTGAAACCAACCAAGATTCTTTTTATATATACCAAACCTTGATCCATACGGATCATATATCAAAAACTTGAGGTATAATTCAAATTTGCCTTGATAACCTTGCGTGGAATTTCGGAAATGGAAGAAACTGGTGTATCAGCTGCACTCAAAACAGTTATTAATAAAGTTGAAGAGGCAAAATTAAAAAGAAAGCAGGTTTGTTTTATTTGGTCTGTGAAGGTCGCATAGGCATAATGTTTATTAACCAAACAGACCATAGAATTGTATTGTCATTTTTAAATCTATTAAAATACCTGATTATAGTATAGTCATGGCCATACTATTACAGGAACAGATGTAGTATAATCTTTTTTCATTTTTTGCGTTTTTAGGTGAAATTCTGGCAATCTGCTATGATTTGTAGAACATTACATTCTAGCAACCATTTACGCGTCTTTTGTTGTTACAGTAAAAAGTGCAACATTCCATTCTTGCAACTTTTTCCCATGTTTTTTTTGTAGATTTTGTCTCCAATGTAAAAACCACCCTTTTGTCTCCGTTTGTGCAACAGTTGATGTATAGCAATTGAAACATTGGCCTACACCCACTAAAGAAACATCACAGAATCTGGTTCCGCCAGGCCCCCACATCAAATTGTGGGACAGGGCACCAGGTAGTGCCGTGGGCCCCATGTAAATTAAGGGAGTGATTATCCCCCCCCCCCGGTATCCAACACATTTTCGGCAAACTTAACTTTAAAATAGTAAAACAGCAGAAATAGCAATCACTTAATGAAACGAAAAATTAAATGTATATTCATCAATGAAGTAAAAAAACAGATTTATCCAAAATATCATTATTTGATCAACTTTTATTCCTATTGCCATTCTTTTAACAAAAGTAAAATAAGACACTCTGATTTTGTGTAGTAATCAATTTTTTGTATCAAAATCTCATATATGCAAAGTTTCTGGTTTTTGCGATAAACGATTATTTTAAAATAGGTAATAGTAGTTTAGATCTTCTAAATCAACTGGTCTCTATCATAGGGGGATGGAAAAGTTAAATTTACTTAATATAAGGAGGGGTGTAGCGGGAAATCTAAGCTGCGGACGACGAAGGAATTTAGTACAAAGGCACTTCAGGACCCGGACGAATACAACTCAGTGAATTTCCTTTATTCGTATTAGTTTTTTAGTTATTTTATATTGAAGCACGATTTTCACACAAATTGGTTATTTAGCGATCGAAAATTTTGTCACAGAGTTTCTATTTTTACACCATCGGATAGATCGAATAACGTTCTTTCCAATGATATTTGAACCGAACCGAACCAGTAGAACAAACAATTCCTTATATTTATTTATTTGCTGTCTAATGGCCTAGCGGCCAAAAGACAGGCATTTGTAAACGTATTTATTTATTTATTTAAAAAGCATCAAAATGTGTATATTTTAGATTATTTGGTACTTAAATATGTGTGAAAGCCCCAGGCCGTCCGACTCGTCCAGAGGACTTGGAGTATCTATTTGGACGACCGGGAAGTACTTAAATATGTGTATATATCTTCGTATTCTAAAGAAAAAAAAATTACTACATTATTTTAGTTTTCATGAATTTCCATACAAACGCATAAAATTAAAATTTTAGGTACATTAATGAAATACATATCTTTTTTTTTTCCCTGGTAAACATTTGAGCTCATTAACGTCAAAGCCTTGGAGCTCACGGTGTGGTTTAAATCAAATCTTCTCTCCTAAGAAAGAGATTCCATTTTGTTTCTTTTATTTATTTATTCTATTTTCCTGCTTTTCACAGTTGCGAAACGAAATGAAGAAGTGAGTTGAAAATTGAGGCGGTTTGAAAGGGATATGGAAATTGAGTGGTTTTATCTGTAAATGTATTGTTTAAAGAGCGGAAGCTCATTTAGGACCCGGGCAACGATGGCTTGATTTGTTCTAGTAGTATGTAAATGTCCAACCGGAGAAGATAAAAGTCCTATTTGCATCCTATGATCTCCTAATATGATTAATTTTGTAGTATGACAGGTATCTGAGACCTATATCCCTTAACTATTTTTAATTTTGCGTTCAACAGTACATTAGTTGTAAAAATTTCTACAACTATTATGAGTTATTTGATAATTTGGAAGAAATTACAACTTTTCTGCAAATTTTAATTGTTTTATTTGCTTCTCAGAGAACGAAAAAATTATCCACAGACCCAAAAACTAAAATACATGATGTATCTAACACAAAACTTTACCCGAAAATGAATATATTTTGATAACCATAAACAATAAAAAATTAGAACTTCCTTATGACGCGAATTGGGTGATGGACATCGATTAAAATAAATATACCTAATCACATGGAAATCGTTTAACTCTCTTGAGAGATATATACGCTCGTTGTGAGAAAAGTAAAATTTCTAATACTAAAAAGTGGTTTGTGATAAATCCTAAATACATTTACAGTTTATTTCCGGTTAAAAGTACTTAAAGTATACACCCAATTCATAAAAATTATCACATTTAACTTTAATTTTTTAACATAGATAAAAAAATTCAATGTCTGGATGACAGTACATCCTATAAATGATGTCATTTACTTTTAAACGAAAAAAAATCAATATTAAATCTCTATTTCTGTACATATATAGGTAACATTATTATTTTGTGTTTTTTCAGTTTTAGGAATAAATGTTTGAAAAAGCCTTCTCTTGGTCCGATCTCACTGAAAATCGTTATGTTTAGGCGATTAAAATAATCAGACGATACTGTCTTTGAATATTTCAATCTGTTCGAGAAATACTATACTCCCAGATATTATTGAATTACTAGTTCGTTTTTGGGATGATTTCAATGAATAAATCAATCCAAAAGTTTTATACAAATTTTAAATATACAACTATTTTACAAGAATAATTTTATAAAACTCTATAAATTTCTGATAAAATAAAAAATCTGATGTGGGCAGCAAATGAATTTTCCGTGCAGACTTATATTCACGTTGTCTTTATTTTAATTAAATTTAATTCACTTTTAATTCAATTTTCGTTCTCATTTGGTAACTGGAGTTATTTTCAAATATGGCATAGAGAAAAAACTAAAATATCTCGAGAACGGCTATTCCTAGTGTAATGGGGT
This sequence comes from Amaurobius ferox, assembly GCA_951213105.1. NCBI lineage: Eukaryota > Metazoa > Arthropoda > Arachnida > Araneae > Amaurobiidae > Amaurobius > Amaurobius ferox. The sequence continues at coordinate 29,716,111 of OX578142.1, forward strand.
TGGTCTTACTTTTTTTATCGTTAAAAATTACGCATAAAACAAGCATTTAATGGATATATTTGAGCGTACGTAGTTTTTTATTTTAGATTTTGCCGATTTTTGCCGGCCATTTTGTAACGAAAGACAGGTTATTTTTTTTCCGAATCGTACCAAAATCTAATCAGCACCAGGGTAACCCACGAGCGACATATGTACTGAATTTTGTGAAATTTGGTCAATTAGTATTTCAGCTAGAGTGAATACATGAGATTTTGGGGAGCCATTTCGCAAAAAAAGGCGGGTTCTTTTATCCCGAATCGTATCCAACACTAATCAGCACCAGATTCACTCACAAGTGACTTACCTACCAAATTTTATGAAATTCGGTCAATTAGTTTTTAGTTAGAGTGGATATAAAATGTGGACAGACACACACACAGACGTCACGCTAAAAATATTTTTTTCGTATTCTAGAGGTCTCAAAATGCGTAGATCCGTTGAAAACTCGAGTTGCGATTTTCGGCATGATTCCAATATTTTCCCTATACATTACCATGTATTGCAGGGAAAGTAATAACGTTCATTCTAATATCAAGACTTTACAGCAATTAAAAATAATGTTGAAAAAAATTATAAGAATTAAATTAAACATACCTTGTGCTAAATTTTTTTAATTACAAATAATTAATTGAAGAATTTATATGAATGATAAACTGTTACTAAATAAAAGAATATTTTACATTCCCTTATACTGAGATCTTTGATCTTTCTCATCAACACAAACTGAACAACTTCGTTTTCAGAGGACCTACTACTCACATGAACCTTGCTTGAGAACATTCTGTTTGACAAAAGGTCTTTCAAGGACGATCCCTCGGCTTCCAGGATGATATACAACACTCTGCCGTCAGGCATCTACCCAAAATGTTTTCCAGAACTGCAAAAGAGAGTCCGTAGACTGGACACCCTGATGTGTTAATTGCTTTGGGACAACTGATTGTTCCCATCTCATCAGGGAAAAAGACCTCTCTAGACAAAGAAATGACCATGACACAGTGCTCACTCTCTGCGATACTTTTTTTTTTTCTTGTAAAGGCATTTATTTTATCAGTTCAATGCTTGCAAATTTCGGAAGTCAAATTACAAACAATTATTTTTATTGCCCTGGGAACCAAAGAGGGCTCTTTGATGGAAGCTGGTCCCTCGTAAAAGTTCTTCCCCTCCCTTCAAAATCGGGCAATTTACGGGAAGTATTTATTGTTGTGTTGATGGCATAGCATACAAGGCATCTTCCTTGTACGCTACGGGCCCCCGTCTTTTTTTTCTTTTCACTTTTTTGCAACAAATGTGGAATCAAAGAAATAGAACAAGCTCCCTCACGTATCACATGTTAAATTTCTACAATTCTTTGGGTTTTATTTTATGGCTTCAAAAGACTTGCGTTTGCTTTCTATTTGTTCTATACTTGTAATTTCATAATTGCACAAAATATGTTATATTGTATCATAAAAGAATTTTTATTATAAATTCATATGCACAAATAATACTGTAAAAAATATTTTCTCCAGACACCTTCACGGGCCCCTATCTTTCGCCGGGCCCCAGGACCATGGTACCAACTGACCCCCCCTTTGTGGGGGCCCTGGGTTCCGCTGTCTGTCTGAGGTCGCACTTAGCAATAGCTGTTTGGACAACAGGTGTTCTGTGGCTCATAGAGCACAACATGAAAATCAGAAAATTTTCTGATGTTTACCTTGACGACAAAAGGGCGATTTTTACGATGGTGACAAAAGACATGGGAAACGTTGTCAGAATTTAATGTCGTGATTTTTACTTTGGTGAAAAAAGACGTGGAAAGGGTAACCAGAATGGAATGCTCTTCAAATCATAGCAGGGATTGCCAGAATCTCACATGAAATCGCCAAAAATGAAAAAGGGATTATACTAAATCTGTACCCTATTACATATATATGTAGGATGTTTGCATGATTTAGAGCTAGAACAAATCATGTACGAAATATTTAGATTAAAAAGTCTGATAATTTAAAAAGATAATGCTATATAATAAAAAAAACTAGTGAAATTGTCAGAAGTTTTCTCGCTATACTCTAATCTTATTAAAATTATTTTGATTGCCACGAAATATTGATGTTGCAGAAAATACTAGACTGATCCTGTATTAGATGTATAAGTATAGCATATTGATAGTTTGAAATACTGTGCAGAGTTCCCCCCCCCCCCCCCCCTATGGAAAATCCGCACTATCCAGGAACACCACATAGAGGAAAATATTAAAAGCTTGCTCGCTTGAAAAATGACCAAAATTAAAATTACAAAAGTATTTGAGTGCTTTTTTCTTTTTTTTCAATATTTTTAATTCAATTGGCAGTGGTGAGTATTGTGTAAATATAAAAATAATTCATAACATTCTATATCTTTAAATTATCTTAATAAACCTTGTTTGGAATATAAAATGTTTCTACCTTCTTTTCCTTTCTTCTCAGAACATGGATTCTGTCATGTTTGTTTCTATTTCTCATTACATTAGGTTTAGCACATTAACTTAGCAATATTTTAAATGAGAGACTAAATATCAAAATGCTGCACGTTTCTTATTGGCTCAAAATCTTGTGACATCACGATTTTGTCTTGGCGTATTACTTGGCACTCTTTAAAAACTTCCACGAAGTTATCGCTAGAATTGGCCCAAGTAACTTATTTTAATTCATTGGAAATGATTGCGAAATAGGGTTTTCTTTGTTTTGTTGCGTACAGAATCCTCCAATAACCGGGTATTGGCTGTAAAATTGTATTATGCAGTTTACCGTTCATGAAATCAAAAATTACAGTTTTGTTTATAATTATGTTAATGGTCAAACAGTACAGCTTTGTTTGTAAATATGTTTATGATCAAACAGTACAGCTTTGCTTATAAATTGTTTCTAATATCATGCATAGTATACCATCTATTATGTTAGGCATAACAAAATATATTTTAGAGTACTTATTATATGTTTCACTAGCAAAATGAACTATCACGATTTTGTTTACAAAATGTTTTGCCATGCTTATGTTCATCAACTTTGCAAATATGTCTACAATAAAAATACTTCGATAAAGTTGAATTTTATTTTTCTTTTAGTTTCTAGTAAATGTATAAAACCTCTTTCTGAGATTATAAAACGTATGATTTTTCCAAGTAGGAAATGTATGAGTTTTTTATTTAGAAAAGCTAGCTAATTGAAGCACTTGGATTGGTTGATGTGTTCTGAATTTTTAATCATTTGGGTGCTTTTATTAGTATATTTTTTACAGATTAATAGATTCTGGATTTATATAGATCAATAATTTACAAATTAAGAAAAATATTATGGATATGTGTTATGTTTTTACAATAAAATGTATTGTTTGTAATGTATTCTATACTTTTAAAAAATCCATTTTTAATCCATTCATGTTCTGCTTGTTTTATTCAATTTTAGGAATTTTTGCAAGATTGCATCATTTAAAAACAATTGCACTTAATTTCATAGAAATCAATTTCTTCTTTTTAATATCATAACCTCCCCCTCCCCTCCATATATATAAAAAAATATTATTATAAAGCAATAAAAGCATATTGGTTCAAAATATTTTACAGAATAATTTTTTATTTATAAAATGATTTACTGTACTACAAATAGTATTATAATATTTCACACATTGATGTATTACACTTGATAATTAAACATGCAATCATAATTGGAAAGTACCGAATCAGTGTGTTAACAAATTTAAAACATTTAAATATCAAATATGTGGCAAAATCTGTTTTCATCTCTTTACAATTCACAAATGGTATAATATCAACATAAACACATTTAAAATCCGATGAATTTTTATTTATGTGGTAGGGTCTATTAAAAATTATCAATTTAATTAAAAGTAAATAAAATTAATCTCAAATAATGAAAGTCAGCAATAAATCAATGTTTCTGTCTGTTTGCTGGCATTTTAAGGGGACAGTGGAATTTTCAAATTATCAAAAATCGACAAATTTATGCAAAAATTTTTGTTTGCATATTATTATTACACACATTATCTTACATCAATTACAAAAAACTGCATTCAAATCCAACTATTATTAAAATATTTCCCCAGCCAAAAGCTATTATCCAAATATTTCGAATCATAAACATGGACCAGCTGTCACTCACAGTTGATAACTGACTGTTTTAGTTCAGTGTACTGAATAAACATTATATTTTAGCAACCCCATGTTTATTACAATTTAGCAGCAACCTTTTTAACTGTGACTTCTTTTGAAAGTGCTTATTTACATTCAGTATTTGTTTGTTTTTCCATGCTTATGTTCATCAACTTTGCAAATATGTCTACAATAAAAATAGGTACTTACGTATTATCGCAACCATGACAAAACGTAATTGATGTATCGTCCAATAAAGGTCCCGATCGATTCCAAGGACAACATGCAACAAAGTGATCTGTATGAGGACCCACGTTCGAGCGGGCTCGAACTGGTTGGGGGACGTACGCACTGCTGGGAAAGCCGGACCAAGTCACAGAGCATACTAGACTCGCTTTTGGGACCGTCGCAAGGCGCAAGGATCGTGACAACATGCAGCCAAGTGATCTGTATGAGGACCCACGTTCGAGCAGGCTCGAACTGGTTGAGAAAAACCCAGAAGCGAGTCTAGTATGCTCTGTGACTTGGTCCGGCGAAGCCGGTCTGTCTGACGACACAGTCCCAGCGGTGCGTACGTCCCCCAACCAGTTCGAGCCCGCTCGAACGTGGGTCCTCATACAGATCACTTTGTTGCATGTTGTCCTTGGAATCGATCGGGACCTTTATTGGACGATACATCAATTACGTTTTGTCATGGTTGCGATAATACGTAAGTACCTAAAAATACTTCGATAAAGTTGAATTTTATTTTTCTTTTAGTTTCTAGTAAATGTATAAAACCTATTTCTGAGATTATAAAACGTATGATTTTTCCAAGTAGGAAATGTATGAGTTTTTTATTTAGAAAAGCTAGCTAATTGAAGCACTTGGATTGGTTAATGTGTTCTGAATTTTTAATCATTTGGGTGCTTTTATTAGTATATTTTTTACAGATTAATAGATTCTGGATTTATATAGATCAATAATTTACAAATCAAGAAAAATATTATGGATATGTGTTATGTTTTTACAATAAAATGTATTGTTTGTAATGTATTCTATACTTTTAAAAAATCCATTTTTAATCCATTCATGTTCTGCTTGTTTTATTCAATTTTAGGAATTTTTGCAAGATTGCATCATTTAAAAACAATTGCACTTAATTTCATAGAAATCAATTTCTTCTTTTTAATATCATAACCTCCCCCTCCCCTCCATATATATAAAAAATATTATTATAAAGCAATAAAAGCATATTGGTTCAAAATATTTTACAGAATAATTTTTTATTTATAAAATGATTTACTGTACTACAAATAGTATTATAATATTTCACACATTGATGTATTACACTTGATAATTAAACATGCAATCATAATTGGAAAGTACCAAATCAGTGTGTTAACAAATTTAAAACATTTAAATATCAAATATGTGGCAAAATCTGTTTTCATCTCTTTACAATTCACAAATGGTATAATATCAACATAAACACATTTAGAATCCGATGAATTTTTATTTATGTGGTAGGGTCTATTAAAAATTATCAATTTAATTAAAAGTAAATAAAATTAATCTCAAATAATGAAAGTCAGCAACAAATCAATGTTTCTGTCTGTTTGCTGGCATTTTAAGGGGACAGTGGAATTTTCAAATTATCAAAAATTGACAAATTTATGCAAAAATTTTTGTTTGCATATTATTATTACACACATTATCTTACATCAATTACAAAAAACTGCATTCAAATCCAACTATTATTAAAATATTTCCCCAGCCAAAAGCTATTATCCAAATATTTCGAATCATAAACATGGACCAGCTGTCACTCACAGTTGATAACTGACTGTTTTAGTTCAGTGTACTGAATAAACATTATATTTTAGCAACCCCATGTTTATTACAATTTAGCAGCAACCTTTTTAACTGTGACTTCTTTTGAAAGTGCTTATTTACATTCAGTATTTGTTTGTTTTTCTTGCATCTGTTATTTACCTTCTCTCCGTTTACTTCGAATAATAAGAGTTCTTTACAGAACTGATAGCTGCATTTTCATAGTTGTATTTGTAATTTGTTTTTGTAGTTTTAAAGAACTTTTCTATTAGCAATGCATATGATAAGTAAGCATTATCATAAACTGAAATCTTGTCTTTTAAAAAAAAAGAGAGAGAGAAAAAAAACCAAGCAACTATAATTAAAGCTCACATGCGATGGTCAGCTTCAATTGATACATCAAATTCATTAGATGTAATTTCCAAAGGAATGTTTGGGTACTCACAAAAATTGAATTGACTTGTAAAATATGTGGAAAAATATTTGGATCAACATTTTCCAGTCCTTATGTAAATTATTCAAAAATGCTTCAATACAAATAAAAAACTCATAGACATTTTAAAAAATTGGAATAGGTCACACAGCTTTGGAAGTGACCTTGGAATTCAAACCATAGATAAGAAGACATTTTATAATTGTTTAAACAGCCTTTCTAAAGAAAGGAAGAACTTGAACCAGGATGTACTTCTGATTGTTCGGAATATTGGGCAAGAAAAGCACAAAGAACTATCGTGGATGGGAACTTCATCGATATTATAGTCTCTTATGATGCAACTCGGCAGAAATGTGGACACACATCAATTTACGGAATAGGAACTGCCATTGATATTTTGACAGAGCTTGTGATTGACTATGAAATTTTGTTAAAATATTGCCCCAACTACAAAAATGCGAAGAGAGATTTGAAGGAAAATAGTGTTAAATACAACATTTGGTATCAAGGCCACAAGTATGAGTGTTCACGAAATTATGATGGATCCTTGGGTTCAATAGGAATGATAGCTGCAGAAATATGTAAAGTAATGATGTAAAACTTACAAAGGAAGAATGCATCAACCATGTAGCGAAACGATTGGGAATTGGATTGGGGTTAAACAATGACGAAGTAAAAGTGTTACCATTGGAGGTCATAAAAAAGGTAGTTTGAAAGTAAAACAATTGTGAAATTAACTACTTTCTATGGGAAATCTATAAAAGGCAATGTGTTGAGTTGGGTATTGACAGGATGAAAAATGCCATCTATGTTACTTTGTTGCACTGTTCATCTACTGACAATTTCTCAGAACACAACAAATGTCCTAAAGCGATCAATTGCAAATAAAGAAACGCCAAAACCTCATTCAAGTATGAGAACCATACTATCTGAAGATGTTGTTTCAAAAATATTGCCAGTGTATCAGAGATTGGTACATAATGAATTATTGTCACAGTGTATTACAGGTAAGACACAAAATGCTAATGGAAATGTCCATAGTGTAATTTGGAAAAACTGTTCTAATGAAGTCTATACACTTATCCCCCGATTTATACGGCACTTGTTTTACATGATTTTGCTTTTACATGGTTTATAAATTAACAGATTTCAAAAAATTGATAAAAATGTAAATTCCGCTCCATATACGCCTATACAAAGATTTGATGACATTTTTGAATTTTATTCCTTTAGTAACACTGATGAAAACAACAGGGGATTCCCGGTGTTGTAAAATATATACATTTAGGAGAATCCCCGTATGTATTTCACAACAGTAAAGCTATCTGGTTCATGCAAGTACATAGTACAGAAACATTTTAGCAGTAAAGCTTATATTATTGTGCTTTTATCTTTTGAACTGGTAAGTTTTCAACATTTATAGTTTTTCTTGCATCTTTATAGTTTGCTTAAATTTGTTAAGGTTCTATAATGTCAAAGGATTTGAAGAAAAATCAAATGAAAAGAAAATTTATTTCTTTAGAAACTAAAATTCAAATATTAGATCGTCTACGTAATAGAGAAAGAGTAATGGATGTTGCTAAATTTTACTCCATGAATGAAGCCACAATAAGGACAATAAGAAAAAATGAAGACTCCATTAGAAAAAGTGTAGCAGCTGGAACCTGCAGCAGTATGAGTACGACTTCATATGTTAGAGATGTTAGAATGGAAAATATGGAAAAAGCCTTAGTGATATGGATAGAAGACCAAACTTGAAAGCGAATCCTAATCGATACCAATGCTGTTACAAATAAAGCTTTGAAGATTTATCAATCACTTAAGAATCAGTCGACTTCGTCCGATGAAAAGAAGGTATCTTTTTCCGCAATCCATGGGTGGTTCGAGAGATTCAAACAAAGACATTCTTTACATAATCTGAGAATGAAAGGTGAAAGTGCATCTGCTGATTCGGATGCGGCACAACAATATCCGGCAAAACTTGCTGAAATCATTGCCGCTGACTCCTACACTTCTGATCAGGTTTTCAATGCTGACGAGTCCGGATTATTCTGGAAAAAAATGCCGGAAAGAACCTTTATAGCCAAAGCTCACAAATCAGCTAGTGGTCATAAAGTAGCGAAAAGTCGTATAACAGTTCTTTTCTGTTGCAATGCTTCTGGCGATTATATGATGAAATCATTGGTGATTAACAAATCAAAATCACCACGATCATTCAAAAGAATAAATATCAAAAACCTTCCCGTCTATTGGATGGCTAATAGAAAATCATGGGTCACTGCCATAGCTTTCAATGAATGGTTCCATAACTTCTTTGTTCCAGATGTCAAAAATTATTTAACTGAAAAGGGATTGCCTTTTAAGGCTCTTCTATTAATTGATAATGCACCAGGTCATCCTCCAGATTTACAACACGAAAATGTAAAAGTTGCTTTTTTACCAAAGAATACAACTTCCTTATTACAGCTGTTAGATCAAGGGATAATTTCGACTTTTAAAGCACTGTACATCAAGCAAACTTTCAGGTATATCTTAGAACAAATGGAGAATGATGAATCTCTTACTCTGATGGATGCTTGGAAGAAATTTACAATTTTAGATTGTGTTAAGCATGTTGGACTGTCATACACTCGGATCAAACAATCAATGATCAACGGCTGCTGGAAAGCAATATGGCTGGATGTTGTTGAAAGTGGAAATGATAAATCACCAATAGAGCATGAATATTCTCAGATCACTGAGTTGGCCCATACTATAGGAGGAGAAGGTTTTGAAGATTTAGCTCAGGCAGATATTGAAGAAATAATGGCTGATGAAGAATTGAATGAAGGTGATTTAATTAACATGATTCGTGAAACAAACAAACATGATGAAGACAATGATTCTGATGAAGAGCAATCTGAACCAGTTGCGTTCACAGAAAGAATCATAAGCGTAGGACTTGATTTGGGAAGGAAATTGGGCAACCATTTTTTACAATATGACACAAATGTTGATCAAGCTCTCCGATTCCAGCGAGACCTTCGTAAATGCTTAAATCAATATGAAGACATCTATAAAGATTTAGCAAAAAAACCTACGCAATTGTTAATTACCGATTTCATGACAAAGTCTTGTCAACCCGAGATCTTGCTTAATTCGTCAACCATTGAGCCAGAATCGCATCAAGAAAGCTCAAGTGATGAAAGTGACATCATACCTATCAGAAAGAAAAGACTGATAGTATATGAAAGTGATGACAGTGATTAAACTTATAATTAATTTTTAAGGGTCTTTTTGTTTTTTTGTACTTTGTTCCTAATGTAAAATAAATTAAATATGTTATATTACTACATTCATATGTTTGTTGTTTTATAAACTAACTATAATTTTAAGTTTTCTTAGATTTCTTACTTTTGTTTTACTTAAATAAATGACTGAATCATGCACATTTTGGGGTTATTCTCGTTTTACACAATTTTACTTAGCAAAATCCAAGATTTAAATTTACACGGTTTTGTGCAGAACCTATCTTCTGTGTAAATCGGGGGACAGGTGTATATATGTGTAAATATTTAGATATAATAAATGTGTCTTGTGATTAATGAAAGTGTTTTGCCTAAGCATAGAAAGGAACCACCGAATGGGCTCAAGGCGATAAGCAATTGGAAATGAGAGCCGAGTTCGTTACACTGTCACAGTCGACATAGATAAATGCTAAGCAAATGGAAAGATAGAAAACGCTTTGAAATAAATTGGATGATGATATATCGGCTTGAGTCATATGGGACTCATTTATGTGGGTGTTTAATGTACATAATGGACTATCGGTATAGCCTGTGACAAAGACTCCAACCCATAAGAAAGAATGATGACATCTGGTACGGAAGAAGAGGTAAGTGGAAATTTTCACATTTTGGGTGACGCTCTCTAGGCTAGGGCGGATTTTAAATTAAATTGTAAAATTTGTAATGAGTTTAAAGTGGGTCATTTGGTTTGTGGGGAGTAAATTATTGATGGGAGTAAATTATGACTTTTAAAGTTTTGCTAATAAATAACGGAAATTCCTAGATGAGCAGTGATAGAAGTAATATATGGATAAAAATTTTACTTCTATATTCAAATGTGTTTAAATGCTGGTTTGATAAGAAATGATAGTAAATGAATTTGTCATTATGAAATTGTGTTATATTTAATATTAATGAGAAATTTGTATGTGGAAATATAAATAATATTATGTATAGGGTATTTTAATATTAAGATAAATTTAAATATTACTTCTAAGGTATTTGGTTTTATATTAATCAGAAACGTTGTGTTAAATTTAAGATTGGGGATAAATAGTAGTGATAAAGAGAAATGATTTCACTGTAAAGAAAAAAAATGATATTAATGGGAAAATGCTACATCAAGTAATGCCTATGAGCAGAATTTATAATCAAAGGAAAATATTGGGGTAATATGCTATGATATATGTGATTGATAAATGTGATTTGACATGTGTATATATTATGTATTTTGGAGCAAGGGGAAAATGCAATGTTGTGTATTAAGAGGGTGGTATGTTATAAATTAGGGTGAGCTATTATTGTGTAGGTAATTTTTGGTTCTCACGCAGTGGTTAGGATGGCATATTTATTGGAAGAGAAGAAAATTGATCTTGTGAGGCTCTGTTATGAAATAGGCGAGACGGCGGATTCTGAGTGTGAGGTGGTGGAATTAAAAAATATAATTTGTGGGAGCAAGGAGTATGAGGAAGAAGCAATAAGAAATATATTGCATTCTATTAGGGAGGAGAGAGAAGAGAATGAAGAATGGGATAGAGAGAATAAAGAGTGGGAGAAAAAAGAATTAAAGTGCAATAGAAAGTTGAGAGTTGGAGAGAAAGGAGCAGCAAAAGAGGGAAAGCGAGATCAAATAGTTAATGTGGGAACTGGGAATGAAGCAGAATAAGAATAGAGAAACCCAAATTGCACGGAATACCACTACCCAGAACTATAGCGGCCAAATTGGCAGAGCGATGAAAAATGTGCATAAGAACACAGTGTTGTGCTTCGCATGTAAAAAGTTAGTGCACTGTAGGTATGAATGCCCAGAAATATGTAGTGCGCAAAAAAGTACAAAACTGAAATTGAAAAAGTCGCGAAAAGCTCAGTTCGAAATATTTGAGGAGGCTTGGGAAAAACCAGAATTGCCAAGCCTAGATATTCAGACGGGCGAAAAACGTTGATAAAATTAAGCTGCCTTTTCGGGTATCTGATCTCCCGAGTCTCAGAATGGAAAGCGAGAATTCGGTTATGAAAAATGGGGGTGGAAAGTCTCAGAGAGAGGGGTTTCCTGTGAACTCCCAAGTTCCAGAAAGAAAGAGAAAAAATGCTGAGGCAGAGAATGAATACAATGTCGCGAGTGGACCCTGCGCTGACGAAAGCAAAGTCGGGGGGAGTCGAGAGCTCAAAGTTGTCCCTGAAGGGAAAGGGGGCGATCGAGCAGGCGACCTCAAGTTCTGAGTTCGATAGTGTGTGATATAAGGAAGGGGAAGGGTCTGAGAAAGGCCACCCTGGGGTCCCAATATCTGTGAGTCCAATTATCACCGAAAAGGAAAATGTTACGAGTAGTTTAGAGACATTGGGTATCTTAAAGAATTCGAAAGGAATGAATAAGAGTCGAATTACGGAGCATGAGGGAAAGGAGACGGAGACAATGAACAAAAGATGGGGAATTGGAGAGTCAGTTATAGCCCAACTTGAGACAGTAGGAATGGAAGGGAATGAAGTGCGCTTAGTTGGAAGTCATGAGAAGGCCATGTTAGTTAAAATGGGAACAATGCTGGAAAGTAAATGTGAAGGAACAGGAATTATGGAGGTAGCTGTGAGTTTGGTCAGTGAGAAGCAAAGAGCTGGTGGGGGTAGAAGCAAGTTGGCTTCCCTGCGAGACCAATGTAATGGTATAGGTTTGGCAAGTGAGGACAAACAAAGGACTGGTGGGGGTAGAAGCAAGTTGGAGTTACTAGAATGGACTCCCGGGCAGGTGAAATGACAAAGGGGGTTACTGGCTCTATAATGATATAGTGTGTGTTCTTTGAATAAAGCTTTGAGCCAGTAACCTAAAAATTTTAAAATTATGAAAAATGTATGTGTGGATTGTGTAATGTGTTTAATATAATTAAGGTAATTCTATGCCAGTAATCTAAAATTGGAAATAATGGAAAAATGTATGTGAATTGTAGTGTGTTTTATATAATTAAGGTATTTCTATATGTTAGTAGTATTGTAATGTGGTCAGAAGTGGAAAATTGATAATTAGTGTTTAGGCATAATTTTGGTTTATAGTATGATTTTGTTTTAAGTGTAAACAGTAGAAGTGGAAATTGATAATTAGTGTTTTAAGAATAATTTAGTTTTTATGGTAATGTACTTTTGAGTGTGGAATTCAAATTTGGATAATTATTATGTAATGGTTTGATCTTGTCACTGGCTCATAGAGGAATTCTGGGTTGCAGAGAGCATGGCCTGTGTGTGGGAATTTCCACTATGGGGAGGGGGTACAGGATATGGACTTTCCTGTCATTGTTGATCAACGGATGGACTGAAAAGTGGGGGGGGGGGGGGGGAGGGGAGGTGTCCCTCTCTGTCCATGCCAAGAAGACTGGGAAAGGTTATTCTCGGCCCGCCATCTTACTTCTCCGAGAGTTGCACAGCTGGCCATGCAATTTGATACTGCGGACTGCGGGGGGGTCAAGGGCCAGAAATTGGAGGGGAGGGCGATGGTGGTTGGAAGAAGAAAGACTTTCTTTCTGGACTCTGAACAGATCGGACTTGCGGAGTCCCGAGTATTGTGATGATTCGAATAATCAATAATCTGCAAGATGTGTATATATGTGTAAATATTTAGATATAATAAATGTGTCTTGTGATTTATGAAAGTGTTTTGCCTAAGCATAGAGTCGAACTACCGAATGGGCTCAAGGCGATAAGCAATTGGAAATGAGAGCCCAGTTTGGTAAAGAAAGCTTAAAAGATACATTAAAAAAATATACTGATATAGACGCTAAAGATAAGAATTATTTCTTTTTTAGTATTATGGAAGTAGAAAATGGTGAACCATTTGCAAATGTAGAATTAACTGGAAAGTTAACCGAAAGTGATAAAGCTACGATGTATATGACAACATTACAAGCTTGTATCGATGATAGATTTTCAGATATCAAGAGCGAAATAATACAAACTGTTAAGATTTTAGATGTAACATTGTGGCCTTCCGATAAAAAGATTTTGATTGAATTTGGAAATATGGAGATAGAATTGCTGAAAAAAATATTAGAGCCATTGCTTCTTTTAGATAAAGTTGATATCCCAATGGTAAATGAAGAATGGCAAGAGCTAAAAATCTTTTGGAAACAAAGTTTATTTCCCTTTACACAACAAGACATGTGGAAATTTGTTTTAGAAACGAATAAAGAAAAATTCCCGAATCTTGCGCATTTATTTGAAATTTTATTAATATTACTCATTTCAAATGCAACTGTGGAAAGAGGATTTTCATTTATGGGTAGAATAAAAACTGATTGCAGAAATCACTTATTAGAAGAAGAAGCCCTTGAAAATTTGCTTCGAATTAGACTCGAAGGACCTGCACTACAAGATTTTTCACCTGATAAGGTATTGAATATTTTTTTAGTACTCCTAGTCATTCAAAGACTAAGCCATATGGCAAAAAAAAAAAAAAATGGAACTGAAAATGTTTCCGATTAATCTTTTACCTCATTTTTTTATACAACTTTTGGATTCGTAATATCCTGATTATGATTAATATTTGTTGCAAATTAAAAATAGCAGTATAATATTGTAATATAATGCCAGTAAAAAGTTAAAATTAGTAATGTTCTTTTGTTTTTAGTATGTATAATATTCAGAATTTGATATTCTATTTATTATTTTGAAAACTAAAGTTTTTTCGATAAATACTATACATTAATTAGTAATTGCTAAACAAAATTCCTTTGGTATAGCAAAAGTGCTATACAATGAAAAAAAGGTATTTTACACGCTGAACAAGAGCGTACGCAAGTTTGCTTTGCTGATATATACATATTTCACCAATTTCTAAATAGTTAACTAAAGTGATTCCATCACAAAACACAAAGGATCCTAATTTAAATTGTTTTTGAATATTTACTACACTATGGCAATTTCCTCATTTTAATGAATACTATTGCATTCTCTTTCTCGAATCATTAAAAACAAATCATCCGACAGAATTTAGAAACTGAATTTTGATGTATGTTTTCCATAGACTTTTTTTTGTCCTACTGCAATACTAAAACAACTCGAAAATATATTCTGTTTACTCTTTAAAATAGTACTATGAAATAGCACTAAATGTTTTGCATGATATAATTTGTTAGTTCAATTCATATGTGAAGCTTTGGCAGTAGATATTCAACTCCGTGAATGATTGAGTTTTAGTTCGAATCTAAGCAGATCTTAAATTTTACAAGTGCTGCCATCTGTTGCTAAAATATTCAAATAAAATTTTTCTTTAATAAGCTGCAGAATTTTTTGTTTGAAATTATTTCAAATTTTATATACAAAATAACCTTTTATCAGTAAATTATTTTTAAGTTTGAATATTTATAAAAATTTATTTCGAAGTTAGTACTTTGAAAAAAATCTTGAAGTATACTTTATACCAGCTATAGATGGCATATACATTTTAAACTATTCTTAATTGAAAAAGTGCTTGTAGAAATAGTAAATATAAAATTAGAAAATTTTGAATAAGACTCATACAGACCTCTAGTCACGAAATAACTACTTTTGGTCTTAGCTTCTTCTGCCAGCTCCAGGAACCGGAATTTTTCCAAACTTGCACACTTCGGGTTTACTGCAGTAGAAGAATTTCCCTTCTATTACAGTGACACAGTAGCCGAAGCACTTCTTTTTGAATTCTTAATTTCTAATCTCTGAGAACTTATTCCTTTTTATTATTATTTATTTATTTTCATTTACTTATTTATTGGAGGTTAAAACAGGTTGTTTTTCAAGTTCAAGGATTTCAGAACAACAAACTGAATGGGGATTCAGTAGATTTATTTTATCACATGTGTATTTAGGAAGTATTTTGAAACTTTCAATTTCGGAGGGTGGGTTAGCGTTGAACCCCTAACCTCCTCTTAAATACACTCCTAGTTGCTTTAGATGGTGCTTCATCACCAAAAGTCGAATTCATTCAATCGACACACTGTTACTGTGTCAACCCTTCTTCTTCTTCGACCCAGACCATCCGACCTACCCGAATGTCTAAGTTATCTGTTTGGACGGCCGGGAAATACCACCCAATTTAGACTAAAAACCAATGGGGGAGGCATCCACAGTAACCCAGGACCATAGCCAAAGATGAAATCGAAGAAGGGTTGACGTGAAATTCAATTTTCATTCAATTTTCAAGTTTTTATGTGCCCTATATAGATATATCAAAATGCTATCACTTATTGGTCATTTTCTCTAAATGGGTTTTTTCATTTTTCTTCCTACAATATATTTTTTTTCTATTAGTTTTCAATCTGTTTTCTGCATTATATTTTAACATGGGTGGTTTAAGCTAAAAAAAAAAAAAAAGTAGCAGTGATCATTTTGGGGAAATTAAATAGAAAATGCAAATTTTTTATTTCAAGACAAGTTAATACAGCATAACAGGGGAATGACACTTAATATGGGCAACTGTTTTGTTAGTATATATATATATATATATATATATATATATATATAAATATAAATTATTAAATCCAAAGTTTGAATGTATGTAGTATATATATATATATCATTAGAAAAATTTAAAAAAAATGTTTTTCTTTAATTGCAATCTTATATTTAGTACTAACTTCTAATTTGTTTTATCTTCTAAAAAGAAAATCCAGTTTAAATGTAATTCACCTGTTCTAATGTCATTCCCTTGTCTACCAAGAAGACGTGAATGACAAATCGTATGATTTTACATTCTGAGTATATGCAGGCCCCTCACATGAAATTATGGGACAGGGTACCAGGTAGTGCCGTGGGCCCCATGTGAATTAAGGGAGTGCTTACTCCCCCACCTCCGATATCCAACGCATTTTCGGCAAACCTAACTTTAAAAAAATAATTTTTGCTTTATCATTTTAATTAATGTAAAGTTGCATTCTCTAGTTACAAAATAGTAAAACACAGCAGAAATAACAATCACTTAATGAAACGAAAAATTAAATGTATATTCATCAATAAAGTAAGAAAAAAAAGATTTATCCAAAATATCTTTCAATATCATTATTTGATCAACTTCTATTCCTATTGCCAATCTTTTAACAAAAGTAAGACAAGATACTCTGATTTTGTGTATTAATCAATTTTTTGTATCAAAATCTTATATATGCAAAGTTTCTGGTTTTTGCGATAAACGATTTTTTTAAAGTAGGTAATAGCAGTTTGGATCTTCTTAATCAGCTGGTCTCTATCATAGGCATACGAAAAAGTTAATTTTACTTGATATAAGAAGGTATGTAGCGGGAAATCTAAGCTGCGGACAACGAAGAAATTTAGTACAGAGGCACTTTAGGACACGGACAAATACAACTCAGCAAATTTCTTTTATTCATATTAGTTTTATAGTTATTTTATATTGAAGCACGATTTTCACTCAAATTGGTTATTTAGCGATAGAAAATTTTGTCGCAAAGTTTCTGTTTTTATACCATCGGATAGATCGAAAAGCGTTCCTTTCAATGATGTTTGAACCGAACAGAACCCGTAGAACACACACAAACAATTCCTTATATTTATTTATTTACTATGTAATGGCCTAGCAGCTAAACGACCGGCATTTGTAAACATATTTATTTATTTATTTCAAATGCATCAAAATGTGTATATTTTAGATTATTTGATACTTAAATATGTGTGTATATCTTCGTATTCTAACGAAAAAAAAAGTTACTACATTATTTTAGTTTTTGTGAATTTTCATACAAACGCATAAAAATTAAAATTTTAGGTATCATTAATGAAATACATATCTTTTTTTCTCCCTGGTGAACTTTTGAGCTCATGAACGTCAAAGCCTTGGAACTCACAGTGTGGTTTAAGCCAAGTCTTCTCTCCTAAGAAAAAATTCCATTTTGTTTATTTTATTTATTTATTCTATTTTTCTGCTTTCCATAGTTGTGAAACGAAAGGAAGAAATGAGTTGAAAATTGAGGCGGTTTGAAGGCTATATGGAAATTGAGTGGTTTTATCTGTAAATGTATTAGTAAAGTAGCGGAAGCTTATTTAGGACCCGGGCAACGGTGGGTTGATTTGTTCTAGTGGTATGTAAATGTCGAACCGTAGAAGAAAAAAAGTCCTATTTGCATCCTATAATCTTCTGATATGATTAATTTTGAAGTATGACAGGTATCTGAGACCTATCTCCCTTAACTATTTTTAATTTTGTGTTCAACAGTACATCAGTTGTAAGAATTTCTACAACTATGAGTTATTTGATAATTTGGAAGAAACTACAACTTTTCTGTAAATTTTAATTGTTTTATTTACTTCTCAAAGAACGAAAAAATTATCCACAGAGCCAATGACTAAAATATCTGATGTACCTAACACAAAACTTTACCAAAAAATAAATATATTTTGATATCTATAAACAATAAAAAATTAGAACTTCCTTACGACGCAAATTGGCTGAAAATAAATGACCTTAGTTGACACCGATTAAAATAAATATACCTAATCACATGGAAATCGTTTAACTCTCTTGAGAGATATTACGCTCATTGTGAGAAAAGTATAATTTCTAATATCTCAGAAGCAGTTTGTGATAAATCCTAAATACATTTACAGTTTATTTCCAGTTAAAAGTACTTAAAGTATCTACCCAATTGATAAAAAATATCATATTTAACTTTTTTAATTTTTTAACGCCGATAAAAAAATTCAATGTCTGGATGACGGTACATCCTATAAATGTCATTTGCTTTTAAACAAAAAACAAAAAATAAATAAATATTAAATCTCTATTTCTGTACATATTGGTAACTTTATTAATTTGTGTCTTTTCAGTTTTAGGAATAAATATTTGAAAAAGACTTCTCTTGGTTCGATCTCACTGAAAATCATTATGTTTAGGTGATAAAATAATCAGACGATTCTTTGTCGTTAAATATTTCAATCTGTTCGAGAAATATTATACTCCCAGATATTATTGAATTACTAATACTTACCAGATATTATACGTTTTTGGGATATTTTCAATAAGTAAATCAATCCAAAAGTTTTATACAAATTTTAAATATACAACTATTTTGCAAAAATAATTTTATAAAACTATATAAAATTCTGATAAAATAAATAACGTTCATTCTAAGATCAAGATTTTACAGCAATTAAAAATAATGTCGAAAAAAATATAAAAATTAAATTAAACGTACCTTAATACCCTGTGCTAAATTATCTTAATTACAAATTATTAATTGAAGAATGCATTCCCTTATACTGACATCATCAACGCAAACTGAACAACTTCGTTTCTGAAGGACCTACTACTCACATGAACCACGCTTAGGAATATTCTGTTAGACAAAAGGTCTTTCAAGGACGACCCCTCGGCTTCCAGGATGATATACAACACTTTGCCTTCAGGCATCTACTACAGAACTTGAGAGCTGAAAAGCTGAATGTCCTCCAGAACTGCAAAAGAGAGTCGGTAGACTGGGCACCCTGATGTGTTAATTGCTTTGGAACAACTGACCGTTCCCATAAGATCGTATCTCATTTGTATGGGAGTGAAAAAGACCCTCTAGACAAAGAGGTGACCATGACACAGTGCTCACTCTGCGAATTTTTTTTTTTTTTTTTTTTTGTAAAGGCATTTATTTTATCAGTTCAATGCTTGCAAATTTCGGAAGCCAAATAACAAACAATTATTTTTATTGCCTTGGGAACCAAAGAGGGCTTTTTGTTGGAAGCTGGTGCCTCGTAAAAGTTCTTCCCCTCCCTTCAAAATCGGGCAATTTACGGGACGTATTTATTGTTGTGTTGATGGCATAGCATATAAGGCATCTTCCTTGTACGCTACGGGCCCCCGTCTTTTTTTTTTTTCACTTTTTTGCAACAAATGTGGGATCAAAGAAATAGAACACGTTCCCTCACATATCACATGTTTAATTTCTACAATTCTTTGGGTTTTATTTTATGGTTTCAAAAGACTTGCGTTTGCTTTCTATTTATTCTATACTTGTAATTTTATAATTGCACAAAGTATGCTATATTGTATCATAATTTTTTTATTATAAATTCATATGCACAAATAATACTGTAAAAAATATTTTCTCCGAGTTCCTTCACGGGCCCCAATCGTTCGCTGGGTCCCAGTACTATGGTCCCAACTGACTCCCCCCTTTATGGGGGCCCTGAGTATATGAGTTTTATTTGTATTTAAGCCTAACTTGATATTCAGTTTACTACACTAACTAGGCACACATATATGTTAAAACCAAATTATTTTCTTTTTATTCTGAGAATAATTGAAGATGGGTGAATGACAAGGAATAAAAATACTTACCCAGAATTGTTACAGTTTTATAATATTTCCCTTCACAGAATGATATTTAGAACATAGTCAAACTTTGGAAATAGTGAATATGGACTTTAGTAAAAAAGAATAATACTTTAATTATATATTATTGTCATCTATGTACAGAAAGAGGTGTTAAAATTTAAAGACAGCTGAATGACAAAAAAGCTAGGGGACAGTTGTGAAAAATTTATTTAAAATATTGGTGTAATGCATAGTGGATTTTTTATTACTTTTTGTATTTTAAATTGTCTAATTTAATATAAAACATCAAATTAAAAGAAAACTTGAAAATGAAGACTTGTAAATGAAGTTGTGATTTTATTATTTGGCTGTTAGGAAACACAGGGGAATGACATTTAACAAAAAAACTACATTTTTAAATATTGAAAATATAAATTGTTTCTTTAGCTAATAGGTGGCAAATATGAACTACAATATAGTAAAACTGATCAGTGTCCAAAATCAATCCCAAGTCATGCAAATTTTTATTAAAACACCTGGGACATGTAAGACTCCCTTTTGCAGAAAATGATCCATATATATATTGTTATATAAACTAGGTTTCTCCTAGGGACTTTCCCTTTGCCCTGGATATATGTCTGAAAGAAACACTAGATAGCAGTACGCTGATGAGATTGAATCTCAGAAGAGGTATGCCATCCTATGTTTGGGAGACACTGATTTAGTACAACAGCTCTCTAGGAATACCCAGCAATGTATACCAGCAAATGTCATTTTCTTGATACTCGTAAACTATCCACTCCCTCTTTCTCATGCACATACTCGTTTCTCTTCTGTGAGTCATGAATAGAAAGGAATGGGTATGTGCGGCCAACTAACTGATAAAGAATTTTCATATTTTGCTGGATTTCTTGATTTCACCGTATCATCAGAATGTTTATTAAGATGCTCAGGTTCAAACAGAGTAGAAAATCAATGTTTGAAAAAATGTAAATATATGATGCAGGATTTTTTTTTCGATCATATATTAAATTCACAAACTGAAATATTTTATTAATTTTATTTACATGTCAAAACCACACAAATATTTTGACTTGGGTGGCAGGTGGAAAAATATATATATTTATATATATTTTAAAAATTAACAAAAATTGGCCTATTGCTAATATAGATTCCGTTCAAAGTTTTTGTTTGAAAGAGAATTCTTCATGTTTTCCTATGGTGTCAAAATGGAAATGCTGCAATAATATTTCCAATTGCTAAAAATTGATTTGTGTGTGAAGCTCGATCAAAATGGTGTTTAAACATTTAATAACTAAAAAGCTAGTTTGAATTTTTATAAAATCACTTTGAGAGTGTCTTCAGACCTGAACTAAAGTAATACAGTACCAAATTCTGTGGCTGTAGAAATATCATTCCATGCGATTATTGTGTTATAGCAGAACTTATTGTTCATGCCACTAATAATCCTTCCTGATTTCATTAGTGAAAAATTAAAACAAATTAAAGTTATGAAAATTATGCTGTTATAATTTTGGCTTTTAATATTTGTTTCAAAGGAGGTGGGGCTCACTCCTAGATACAGATATAATTTGTCCAGCCCTAGGTGTGGCTTTTAAACAGTACCATCTGCGAAAAGACATAGGGTTTTCCAGTTTTTCTCCCAAAAGTAATGTGAACAAATAACCCTGTTTTTTAAAGTCACTTGTAAAGGTTCTTAATGGTATCTGTTTCATAGTGGCCTTCTGTTATTCTTATCCTTAATATGCTAAGTCTATATCAATTCAGGCAGGGGAGGGGGGGGGGGGTTGCCTTCATAGTCTCAGATGTTTTTGAATTTAACATATGTTAAAATTCAGGAAAAAGTAAGAAACCTGTATTTTTTTGCTTTGTTCAAAAAAATTCCTGGCCCGAGATACAGGCCGCCAAAGATGGCCCCATTTCTCACATGCGATTTTCGGCAAAATTTTAAAATGCTCTCTGGAACAATTCAAGATATTTTGTTGCGGTTTTTTTATTTATAAGATAATATTTTTCTGATTAAAATGATATCCTCCATTTGGAAATATGTGTCCAAGTTCTTTTGCTGTGTAGCCTTCTGAATTTTTTTTTGAAAAATCAAAAATAATTTTTTTTTTCAAAAATTCCAATTCCAAAAATTTTGAATTTTTGACTGTTGATCAGTACCATAGAGTACTACATTCCCTGAAAAGGAGAACTTCCACTTTTAAGTTTAACAGGTTTTATAAACAATTGAAAATTTTGCCATACATTAAACCAGTTTTCGTTACTACATACTCGTCACATATTGGTCTCCTGAAATCAAAATCTAGTCTTATTTGACATGGCATTTTAATTCTTAGTAAAGATAAGTAACAGACACAGCTTTCAAAACATATTAAAGATTCCAAAATATATGTGCAAGTTCCAAAACATATAACAGGTTCCACAGCATACCACTTCTGTGCACTCTGCTTAGAACTGAAATTAGCAATTCAATGAACTAAAAATTTGTTCAATTGCATCAGTATCTTCCTTTGATATTGAGTGATTCCTTCCTGTTGAAACAATAGGAACTGGGGCACCCACAATCTTTAAAACATCGTGAATTGGAAGTGAGCACTGGTGGTGGTGTTGCTGTCTTGCAGCTGGAAATCTATAACCAGCAGCCGGTCCATGTGGTAGCATAAAGTTCACGACGATTTCATTCATTTCTTGTTCAGTTAGTGTCATTTTTAATATTCTGTCAAAGCATTTAGAACACACAAAGTCATCACTGGAAACATCTTGACTATGAAACAGAGTTTTGAAATGAGCACTCTTATTCCCAACCTGAAGAAAGTCTGTGTTTTTGCTAGTCTTATATATCACTCTTTTATGGATATGCAAATAGTCAGCACACTTTACTCTCCTGTGGCCCCAATCAGAAGACATTTCAAACTCAGTCCTTTCCACAAAACACCATACAACTCAATCAGCAGAATCCTTACAAAAGCTTACTTAAGTGCTGTTGGACTACAAATTTGGTGAACTGCTTGCTCTCTTTGTTTGCCTGTTGACAACTAAACTATGAATTCATGTGTCCTCCCTTTTATATGCTAGGCCAAACACACAGAATTATCTGGGTGTTCCAGATAGTTCTAGAAGGTTCTGTTATATTCTGGAATTATCTGGAAGCTTCCAGATTGTTTTCGATGGTTCTGTTACATTCTGGAATATCTGGAAGTTTCAAGATTGGTCTAGAAGGTTCTGTTACATTCTGGAATTATCTGGATAGTTCCAGATTGTTCTAGAAGGTTCTGTTACATTCTGGAATTATCTAGAAGCTTCCACATTGTTCCAGAAGACCTTGGAAGGTTCTATGCAAAGATTTGGAAAGTTCTATGTAAAGAAAATCCAGAAGAATAAAAACATTTCACCAGTTCCAACTTCGTTTAATTTATCATTTTTATTCCATCACATTGAGCACGTTGGTCCGAAAATGGATTTCTTAAAGAAACAAAATTATGAAAAATTCCAGAATCATAGTGGCATGGTCTCCTTTTCAGAAAGGTGTTTTTGAGAAAAAAAAAAAAAAAAAGCATAAAGAAATTAGCCACAGAAGCTAAAACTTGAACATTGTTTATAAAACCTGTTAAACTCAAAAGTGGAAGTTCTCCTTTTCAGGGAATGTAGTACTTTGTGGTACTGATTAACAGTCAAAAAAGCAAAATTTTTGGGATTGGCATTTTTGAAAAAAAAAATTATTTTTGATTTTTCAAAAAAAAATTCAAAAGGCTGCAGCAAGAGAACTTAGACACATATTTCGAAACAGAGGATATCATTTTAATCAGGAAAATATTTTCTTTCAAATAAAAAAAACAACAAAATATCTTGAACCGTTCCAGAGATAGAGCATTCTAAAATTTTGCCAAATATCGCAAGTGAGAAATGGCCGAGGTGCCATCTTTGGCGGCTTGTATCTCGGGCCAGGAATTTTTTTGAACAAAACAAAAAAATACGGGTTTCTTACTTTTTCCTGAATTTTAACATATGTTAAATTCAAAAACATCTGAGACTATGAAGGTAAGAGTTTTTCTTTGCCTGCCTGAATTGATATGGACTATACCAATAGTATACATATAACAATATTAACTCTTTTAATTATTTGCATTCTATAAAGTATTGTGCCTGTGTGTATTTATTTTATGTCCGGAATTGATGAAATAAATAATTTTTATCTAGGAAGAAGATGTATGCATTGTTGCTGTGAGTAAAACAAAACCAAAGAGTCTTATAATGGAAGCTTATAACTGTGGTCATCGGGATTTTGGAGAAAACTATGTAAGTTGAATCTGAACTGATGTTCAAATAAATTTTGAAATTATTTTATTGTTAAGAATTTTCTTAAATTTTGAAATTATTTTATTGTTAAGAATTTTTTTAATGCAAGAGTTTAAAATGGTTCATTATTAAATGGACAGTGCTCCTTTACTTATTTTATAATTCCTATACAGAAGAGCACCAATTATCTGAACCAATCAGGACAGAAGGAAGTTTGATAGTTTTACAGAAGTTTAAAAAAAAATTATTTTTTTCATGTATATTGTAGTGAATTGTGATGATTCTATATTTTAAAAAATGTTTAGATATAGAGATTATACACTTTCTCGAACAGTCATGGGAAGTTGGTTGACTGGATGAGTGTTTTTGTAGGAACTATATATAAAGAGTGGGGGTGTTCCGATAACGATTATTGGTTTTACTGATATATCGGTATTTTCCCGATAATAACGATAAACTGATAGATCCAATATTTTATTTTATTCTTTTTTTTTTTTTAATACTTCAACATTAAGGAAGTGGGTTTTCTTTAACTGACTTTCCTTTTAAAATAGAAAGATAGACACTGGAGGCCGGGAATAAGTCTGTTGGATCCTGTGCATAAGCACATGGGCATATTTTGGGGGTCAGGGGGGTGCCAAAGCAGCCCCCGGAAAATTGTTAATTTAATTAAGAGCCTTTACTTACAGAACATTTTAATAACATTACAAGTAAACTTTAATAGAAAGATTGGGGTTTGAGTATGGAGGGGCGGTTATTAGCAGATTTCTTATAGAAAGTTTTCAAGTTTTCATTGTGGGGGGGGGGAGGGGGGGGCATTTTAGGAGTTCTATGGTAATTTTATTGATTTTGTGATAGAAAACTTTGCACAGTGCCCAAGATATGTACAATTTCTCCTTCTAGAGCTAAGAGAATCTATATCTGTATCTGTGATTCCTAAATTATGCTTCATGGACTCTGTAGAAGCATAGAAAACTCCTTGAAACTCTGAAAATGAAAGGTTGATAGTAATCTCCAAATTTTGAATACAATCCTGGGAAAAATCCTGCATACGCCCATGCATAAGCATGAAAGAAAAATTCTTAAATTGAAGGTCATTCAGTGCTATGTTCAAATATTTATAGTCAATGGTTCCACCCTTCTGTTATTTAGTTGTTTATTCATATTTAGAATAGTATGAAGATTTTAAACTTTTGATACATAAATGAAATTTCTTTTTAAAACTGAGTGACTTGGTGACAAGCAATCCACAAGGAATTAAATAAAACAAAACCATTCCTAGTCAGATATAGTATAGATATTATACTTGGTGTTCCAATTACAAATAGAATTGCCAGATTGGGCGACATTCCACTAATCGGGCTACTTTTGAACATTTATTGTGACTTTTTGAGACAAATTAAATAAAAAACTTATTTAAATGTAAAAAGAAATTGCCCAGGTGCACCTTCCCAGGTCTTGCAGTACCTGTGTACCATATTTCATGGCTGTATGATGCTTAAATTTCCTGCTGTAGACTTCGCACATATACACACATCTTCCTTTATTAGGTAAGAAGCTGGCCAAAGGTGATTTTTAATACTATATACAAGGACTATTTTTCAAATATCTCCTAAAATGTGTATCCACTTCTAGAAGAGGCAGAAGCTTACTATTTGATGCATGGATGATTCCAGTGGTGTAACTGTCAATAAAATTCCAAAAATCCAAAATTAATCCATGGGTGGGATGGGGGCAATTTTATTCTCATATGTGATTCATATTTGATTAAATCTTGCTATTGCATTGAATATGAATAACCATTGTTGTATGAAAGTTAAGCATTAAGCAAAAGCATTTTTAGGTTGAACTTAAAATGCTGTGCTGAAGACCCAGGCCACCCGACTCACCCTAGGGTATGAGCAACAGGATGAGTGGCAGATAAAGTGTGCTGTGTGAAACTGTTGTACGAATGTTTTGCTCTATGAAATGACCATCGTGTAGTAGGGGTATAACATTCAGAACAATTTAATTAAATAAAGTTTAAAGCTTCTATTTGTGCCAGAAGGATCATGTTTATTATTGATTGCTGTTTTCAATATCAAATGCCCACCCTATGTACTAGTAGTCTTGATATCTAGAGTTAATTTTTAAGGTTCTGTACAGCATACAGTTATTGCCCCCAAACTTGCCCATGTTTCCCCTTATGTATTGTTGTGTGCTCCCTACCTTCATTTATAAATAAATTCTATTTAAATTCCATTTTCGGAAACACAGTGTCAAAATTTCATTTTGTTCCATCTCATTCGGCAAAGCCTACAGGCGTAGTCCTGCTCCTACATTGAGGTCTGCATTGTTGATATTTCCCGGATCCTACCGGAGTTCGCCAGGATTTGATATGACCACTGTCTTGTCCATTTTTGCCATGCCAGATCAACTTTCATTACTTCTTGCTATTGATGTAGCATCAATTGAGGCTAAAAAGTTGAACCTCCCCGGTTTAAAATCTGGTTTAAAGAATTATTTAAGCATACTTTTATTTATTATAATTTTTTAAATAACTAATATTTGAATGACTAATATTTAACAGAATTTATATGTATTATTTAGAAAATTGTTACCTTTAACTTGCTTAAAGTGACATGTTTCAAACTATTTTTGCCATTAAAATGCATATTTTAATGCTTTAGAAGCTGAATTCATCCAGCCTTCATGGTCTATAAGGAAAAGCATGATATTAAACCCACCCAATTGTTAAACTCCTCCCTAACTAATTAACTAATATGGAAGCTTGCTTACAAAAAGGTGTGGTTATATTGCTTTCCCCATTTTCAACCCTTTGTAAACAGTCAATGATTGGATGTGGGAAGTGAGTAGTTTGAAAAAACATTTCTCTGGCAAGGCTAATGGATCCTCCATTTCTGGTCAAACGTGATTCTATTAATTAATATTCACAGAAAATAATCATTATTTGTAATACTAAAGAATTTGAGTCATTTTTCATGAATAACTTAGCATGTACCTAACTTTAAATAATATCAAAACAAAGAAATATATTAATGATGACTACCGTTAAACTTAAGTAGTTTGCAAAGTAGACTTAGCTCTTTATATTAGCATCAATATGGCAAAGCATCCGTTTACGTATTTGGGAGTTTTAGAAAGAATAAATCTGATTTCATGTTACACGAGAATCTCAGTTCGATAAAAGTAGTTGATAATTTTCTAGCGGATTCTTAGCATATTGTATTTATAAGATATTTTTAAGTTTTCATAGTACAGTATTTTGAAATAATCAATATACAATATTGTTTAAGAACATTGTTGACTACAGTGATTTTCAACTAAGTTTATGTTCCAGATTTCTGGCCAATTTTGAGTGCACTCTTTCTTACATGGGTGCCCTTAGAACGTTTTCCGGAGGAGGGGGGAGGTTAATCTCAAGAATAAAATGTACAACATCATCTAACTTAATGCTTGCCTTTGTTATCTTGAATTTCCAAGAGAGGGTGTCCTCCCCTATGAGTGACTATGACTTCATATTTAATAAAATGGTTATAAGAGTTTAACTAATTTAGAAATAAAGGAAACAGTTAAAATGTTATATTTTGTACGTATTTATCTTATATAGGTAACATATTTTAAAATATCATGCATTTCATTCACTCTTGGCATATTTATGTTAAATTATTTTATTTTATTCACAAATTCAATAAAACTTATTGAAAGTGTGAATTTCCATATAAATTTCACTTATAATACAAAAACCTTTTCCAAGTTAAAATGCCAATCGCTCAGCCTCCCCAGTCAAAAATATTATGCTATACTACTGCTTGCTTGCTTGCTTGCTTGCTATCATGTTCTCCACTACAGAATAGAAACTCAATGAATGTACTTCCCTGAGTGAGCCTGTAGTTCTCTACGCCACCAGCAATCTAATGTGTCCGTCATCCCTCTATCTACTGTCGATAAAATCAAGACTCGACATCCACAGTTGCTAATGTATATCACCAAGCTCTCATGCATGACTGGTGCCCCCACCAAGTAGTGTCGAGATCAACAGGCCTGCAAAAGGGCCCAGAACCTCAGCAAAATCATATGAATGCACGTTTGCTTTCTCAAGGAAACAGTGATAAGCTTGTGTATTTTGACAACAGGACATCGATTTCCGAGTCCATGTCATACATCTAATCATCAATTGTAATTTGATATCTCTATATTAAAAAAAAGTAGCTGCCGCCACTATTTGACAAATTTCTCGTATCTTGAGATTCTTTGCTTTGTACCTCAAAAATTATTGCATATAAAAATATTAAATTTGGTAAACCTTTTTTAGAAAAAGCTTTGCGAAATATGCTGAAATAAACCGTTTTTTGGTATATATTGTAGTTAAAAAAATATTTAATGCCAAAGTCAAAGACAAAATATTTTAGCTGCGAGTTCGCTTCCTGGATAGACTAACAATAGCAAGACCACAAATTTTTGCAGGCAGGTACCTACATGGGTGAATTTTTGCAGGACAGAGCCCCCCCTTTTTTAATTTCGATGTAGTTTTTGAGATATTTTACTTTTTATGCACTTCTGAAGTGAAGTTTTTTTTTGTATCGGCACATCTAGCAATTTCTCTGCCTTGTACCATAAAAACTATAACATACAAAAATATGAAATTTAGTACATTTATGGAGAAATAATAGGATAACATGATGAAATAAACCTTTTATCGATTTAAACTTTAGTTTGGCATGAAATAACTTGCGAAGGGAGCTCATGATCAAGGAATTCAGTTTTGGGATTCCCTAGACTAAGAAAAATCCCTGCTTTTCCCTCCTGTGGAAAATAGGCAGAGATAGAAAAGAGATTTTTGAAAGTAGAATTTTTAGGAAAGATAGATATGAAGCAAGTGCAGCGAGTAGGAGGCATCCACAGCTGCCAATGTACATCACTAAACTCTCACGTGCGACTGGCACCCCCTGCTCGGGCTCTCCCAACAGTATCATACTATGCTTTGACTTTAAGCATTGTATTAGTTTATAAATTTTCACTATTGATTCATATTACTGTTAGTTTTGTGTTTAACTTCTTATGGGATATGCTTATATTGCTTACTCATATCTAAGTGATATGAAAATATAAATATCATATCTGTTATTTTCATGTTTGATCCTCAGGTAGATTACTTGTGATTACACTGGGTATGCTGATGATCTTTGAATTATGAACATATTATGTGAATGTGATCCATTTTCCTTTAGAAAATACTCCTGGAAGGTGTCGTTTGTCTGTATGTCTATTTGGCTCTTGTTAGAATTCTTATTCATCTAACTATATTTTTTTAGATACAAACTTATGTTTTCTCTGTTTTCTACTAGATAAGTTTATTTTTCTAAGTACTAATTAATATGTTTTGCTCATTTTGTTTTACACACATATATTTTCTTTTCCTTGTAAGATGCTTATTATTTAAAATGCATTTTCTGTGCAGGTTACTGAACTTCTAGAGAAAGCAGCAGATCCTGAAGTATGTCATTTTTTATATTTTAATTTTAATTATATATATTTTTATATTTATAATTAAATTTTAATTATATAGATTAAGAAAATCTTTCTCTCTAGATTTATTTATGCATATTCTGATATCAATAATAATTTTGATCAAATTTACCAAGTGTTTGAATACTGAAAAAGCTTTTTTAACCAGCATATATTGTAATTGCTGAAAAAAAAATGTTGGCGTGATTTTTGTAATACATTACTATTTTTTCTTATACCTGGTTTGTTTCTTCTCTTTTTTTTTTAGATTTATTATTAATTCTTGGAAGACTTTCCCCATAAAAGTTCTGTATATTCACTCAAATAGAATTAGAAAAAAATATTTCTTTCTTTATGTATCAATTTTGGATTTCAGGTTTTAGAATTATGCCCTGATATTAGATGGCATTTTATTGGTCACTTGCAAAGCAACAAAGTCAATAAATTAATTGGTAAGTTAAAAAAAAAATTGAGACATTATTTTGACTGTTTTTATAGTTCATTTTGCCAATATCCTGTTTATATGATGATGTTGATGAGTTCTGTAGATTAAGGCATATTTTTACCATAGCAGGGGATTGTTCCCAGACTTGAAATTTATACTTTTAACAAATAACCCAATCCAAATTTTATTCACCAAATGCAATCTTCAATTACCAAATTTTAATTCTTCTTTTTTCTCTGAATTAGAAAATAACTTTTTATAAATTCACAAATTGCTAACATTTTTTTTTTAATGTGCATTGAAAAATTACTTTGTGGAACCAGGGTATTATCCTGTTTCTTTTTTTCCCATTTTGCCATTGCATTAAAAAATTATATATTCCTTAAATATATGCAAAAAGTATTTTGGAAATGAAATGCAAAGTATCAATAATCTTGCATAGAGATATTAGAAAATTGTAGTGAATCAGAAGGAGTTTGTTTATTTTTTTTTTAAAGCTGTTTGAAACTTGATAATTTACAGCTTTTTACTTGGATAATTGTCAAAATAATAATCACTAAAGTTTTCATCAACTCTTATCAACATTTCTCAAAATAAATATTTTTATCACAAATTGTGAAAAATGCAATAACAGTGTGACCCATGCATATGCAAAGTAAACAAATACTAGGGCCATGTGATTTTGAAAGTCTCACATTTTCATTACTAAATATAATGATGAATGGATGCATTTATGTGATAGTATGACAGCATAGCCATCCATAAAAATTACAGGGCCCTTGATGACTTATCTTTATCCCAAGCCTTACATGATACAGTTATTAACAATCCACACTTTCTCAAATGATATTCATGACTACAAGGCTTGTGACATTTGTCCTACCTGCCCCCTCCCCCCAATAAGTGGTCTCTGACAAAATTTATTATAAATATTTCAAGTTCTACGAACTTGTTATATGACAATATCTGATGTGTATAGTACTTAGAGTAACATTTATCATTGCTTGTTATGTTCTTAATTTTTTATATATTTTAACTGTTTAATGCATTGGTATTAACAAGAACAGTTTGATTTATGTCATAAATTAATGTACTTTAAATGTGCCATGTTAAAAAGCAGAATCTACTTTTCATGTATTACTATTTAATATTCCAATCAAACTTGTTAACAGTGAAGCAACTTCTGCCTGATAACAAAAAAAAAAAATGCAAATGAGTTAGGCATCCCCTTTTTACCAGTTTCACAGTTTTGCTGCTCTGCGACAAGGGTAGGTGATAAGGTGTGATTTTACACTTTACTTAAAACTGCCTACTTTATTCAAAACTCCTTAAAGCAGAGTACTTCAACCCATTGATAATAATATACTAAATGATTAACAGGTTGAAGTATAGACATAACCAGTATCTCAAAAAAGGGAGTTCAATGCTGAATGCATTTTTCCAATATGGACCCTATGAAGAACTAATGTAATGTTTATACCACTGAGGGGTTATAATCCCCCTCCCTGTTTGTGTCACTGGGTTGAGGTGCAGGCTTCTGCAAATGTGTGTTCATAATATTCATTGGTGAAACATCTACCAAAACAATCTGCTACCAAATAACTTTTGTTTTAATTGTACATTATCTGAAGTAAGTGCATAAAATATTTTGAATAATGTATAATTACATTGGGGGTTGCTTTGTAGCTGGTTGTTTGGATAGACATTGTTTACTCAAATTCCCTTCATACTTCATCACTGATAGCGTTTGCTATGTATTCTTATACCTGGAAGATTTATTGTAGATGAGTGCACCCTGATGATAAGAAGTTGCTGCTCCCTCACCCCCCCACCACATGTCTGGCAAAGATTCTAAAATTTTTTGAAGGTTTCTTATTTGTTATCCTGAACATCTACAGCTTTTTTTTTTGTCTTGTGGGTGGAGCTAAAATAAAACTCTGGATTGTTTTTGGATGAAAGTAAATATTTTAAAACTTCCAGAAATATTGTAGAACTTTCGTCTTAAGGAGTTTTTTGTGCATTAGTGATGGTCTATCCCTTGCTGAAGAGCAGGAAAAGCTGTGAAACTGGTCTAATGGTTTTTACTGGTATACACAAAGAACTGGACATTTAATTTGATATAAACTTTCTATGTAAAATAAAGCTAAATCAAAATATATACTTTGTCTTTTAATGTTTGTTAATCGAACCATTAGGATTTCCTGTTTCTTATATTGGGAATTAATTTCCATGCATCATGTAACTGTAGTTATTGGATTTCATCTTCACCTGCTCTTTTCTAGGATTTTAGAATATGTCAATTTTATAGTTTTTTAAATTCTGCTGAATTTATTTTATATATATATTCCAATGAAAGACTCATTTGGCTTTGTTCTTGTATTCTGTTGGAATGTCTTGCCCTCTTCACTCATAAATTTGTTTACAGTAGCTTTATTTGCTCTGGATGACATTTCCAGGTTTGTTATCTTCATGTTGAAAAACTGTTTTTTGTTCATCTAAATAGAATATATTTTGAAAATTTTCAAACTTTACTGTCAGAATATTGCCAGTCAATAAAATTTGAGTTATAAGTTTCTGTTGAGAGTACTTATCTCCCTTTCCCTGCTCACTTTAAATTTATAAGATATTTTCTTCATTTTGATGGTCAATATTCACTTTATTTAAGTACAGTGACTGTTATTGGGGGAGTGTAATAAAATGACTCTTTCAGCAAGTACCCTAAATTATGTTTTTAGTTATATAGGTTTATTACAATTTTTAATGAAAATATCTTAATTTTATTTCAACTGAATGGCAAGTTTATTGGAATAAGTGATGGAATTGCCACTAGATGGCAGCACTAAAGCTCATATGTGCCCTGTCTTATATAGCATTTTCATCCCATTGGAAAAAAGTCTTTCCTTGTATTACAGGGAAAGACGAGGAATTTTTGACCAGTACCACTTTCCTCCATCGCCTTTTCCCGATAGAATGAATGGTATGTTAATATAATGATATTATCCAATGTCTGTTTTTTTAAAACAGACATTGCAATGTTGGAATCTAATATGAGGCACTTTTCATTCATTCTTATGCCAAGGAGGAAAGGAACAGAGTGAATGCATCAAGCTGTACATTTCAAATTGGCTAAATTTTGTTAATTTGGCTTCTATTTTCTCTTGATACATATAAGAATGTGTGTGTTCTTTCTCTTGCTTTTTTTAAAATGATAAATATGGATGTTTAAATAAATATTTGAAAAAAAGTACTATATTTGTGTTTGATTTCTTTTATTAATTATATTAATCTAGTTCTTTCAATTTTGGTTCATGATGAAATAGTTTAGTATTCAATGTAGAAAATAGAAATCTAAAAAATCTTTGATATACACATTATATTTTTCTTTTACTTAGATGAGTTGAATAAGTGGGCTTTCTTATATGATTTTTTTGGGGGGGGAGGGGGGTCTGTTCATCGGGAGTAAAATGTATTGTTTGGAGCACTTAGTTTGAGGGATAATATGATCCACCCAGCTGTCTTACCTTTTTAGCTAATATTTGAAAAATACCTAAAGATTAAAAAAAAATTGAATATTTATTAAAAAACGTTAAAATTTCAATTTGATCTCTTAATCTGATGATGTTTTCCTTAAATTTTGCACTCCCTGGTAACTATACAACCTCCAGGTTTTGCCTCTACTTTTATTGAAAACCAGTGTTGCTCAGATACCCCCCTGGGCATAAATTTTATTTGAGGTAACCCCCAAATTTTCCATCTAGGCTTCTAATTCAGCTATTTTGATTCTGGTGGTGACTATAGTCTCTGTACCATCTGTATGTGTCACCTGAATATATATATGTTTTGTATCAACCTCCTGGACGTAACTTTTACTTCAAGTTCCTCCCCCCCCTACCCAGTTTCACATCTTGGCTCCTAATTGAGCGACCTTGATCCTGCTTATGGCTCTAGTTTCTCATCTGTACATCTCACCAGAATATACATATTTTGGTGTCAATGACCTGGGCATAACCTTTAGTTTAACTTGCCCCAACAATTTTGCATCTTTTCCTAATTGAGAGATTTGGGTTCTGCTGGTAGTTATAGTCTCAGCATCATTTATATATACATTATCCGGCACAAAAAATGCAACACCATGAAAGAGCGAATAGAGTGTGATGATAAAGGACACACAGACAGAGATGGCATATATAAATAAGTGATGTTAATTCCAGAAGGATAATGCAATACAGTAATGGCATAGACAGCCATCAGTATGTAGTAGAATCACCTCTTGCGACTATACAAGCAGCAATCCTTCAAGGAACAGATTCAATGCAGATAGTTTTCTGTTTGATGGATGACCATATGCCTTCAACCATCCTCCACAGGTCATCCTGTATTTGAGGCATGGCAGAGCAGTCAAGCGACGGCCAATCACGTCTCATACATGCTCGATGGATGAGAGATCTGTAAACAGCAGAAGCCAAGGAAGCACCTGGATACCTTGCAAGGCTTGTCTGCTGATGGTTGCTGTGTGTGGTCATATTTTACTTTGCTACAACATTTTGCAACCTCTGATCTGAAGATAGAGCAGTGCAACTGGCCACAGCACCTCATCCACATATTGTCGTGCCGTCATTGTGCCTCTGATATGAACCAGAGGTGACTGGTTATCGAAGCCGATGACATTCCAAACCATGATGCTATGTTGTCGAGCAGTATGGCATTCAACAGTCACAGCAAGATTAGATCTGTTTCCATGTCGCCTCCAGACTCTCACACGACGACTGTCATTTAATAAACAGAACCGAGACTTGTCGCTAAACACTACCTAGTCCCATTCAGTCATCTAATAGATTCGAGCCCAACACCATTGCAACCTCCCACGTCAGTGTCTTGTTGTCAATGGCAGTCTTTGTAAAGGACGGTTTGAGTGCAAGCCACTTTCGGCCAATTGTCAAGAAACTGTTCTCGCTAATATTGGAACATTCAATGTACCTTGCAAATTCTGCAGAATGTATACAGTCATTGTTTGTGGTGCCGCCATCATATGCCTTTGAATGCATCGATCAACGCATGTTGATGTACATCTAGATGAACCTGTAATACTGCGACGATTCACATGCCCTTCTTCAATCCATCTTCTCCAAATCCTTTGCACAGTGGATGCATCTACACGTGTTTCAGTGATGATATGCTGATATGACCAGCCAGCTGTATGTAAGTCTAAAATGAATCCCCTCGCACGATCATCCAAATGCTGAAATAGACTTCGGTAGCGTCAGCCAGGCATCTCTTCAAGAACACGTGTCTTCTGAAACAAAAAACAACTCGGAAAGTGGGTTTCCGTAGGCGACAAACAGTAACAATTGTTGGCTCATCTGCTATTTCCACCCCTTTTTACCTGCGCTCTAATCACGTAACTTACTTGCATTTCAGATCATTTGTATACATTGGCCAGCTGTATTTGTCTCTCAATTTGCATAATGGACAATTCCGGCCTCTTTTTTTATTTGATTCAAAATGTTGCAAAACGGACAAAAGTACAAACATTTTTATTCTCCGAGCTGTATTTCATGTTTTATTAGCAGTCAAAGTTCACTTTTCTGACTGTCACTGGAAAACTACTCATTTTGGTGCTCATGGAATGTGATGTCAGAAAGCTCGGCCGTGTCTCGTGTCTTCGAGAATTGGTGAATAAGTTTGGTTACATTTGGAAAGTTCCACTAATTATAATTGTTTATTCCATCCTAAACTGCTGAAGAGTTATAAGTATTGTATCATTCCATTGTGCACGACCACTAGTTTTACATCATCAGATAAAATCTTTATATTTGTGTCAAAAAAATGTTTTTCGTAAAAAATAGTGTGAAGTGCAGGAAGTCAAATTGTAGACAAAAATCCCCACTGTCATTAACCCTTTCGCGATGATCGGCACGCCCACGTGCCGACTGTGAACTTGCATTCAAGGACGGACGGCACGCATTCGTGACGGAGGAAACTTTACCATAAGCGGAGAGTGGCACACATTCGTGCCTCCACGTGGAACATTTTAATTTGTCTACTAGATGGCGTTACATGTCTGTGGAACTAGCTTCAATGTATTTTGCAGAGGCATGACCTTGCAGAAGAGGATCGAATGAATTATTTCTCCATTTGGAGCTGTGAAACATCATTTTGTAATATAAACAGACAGAGCAATTCTCGTAGCATCAACAATTTTATAATTGAGTTTCGCTTTTTATTTTTATTTCAGCGTTATGATTTCGTTGGTGAATCATAGGAATATAAGTGTAATAGAAATGATCATTAGAAAACGAGTTAGACTTAAAGAAAGCTTTAATCAACTAGAATGATGCATGACAAAATGGCAAAGCAGTATCGCACGCTAGTAGTTGGAACATCAAACATAGTAGTGTTGCCATTCTTCAAGTACCAAAAGTTAGTGTTGCCAAAACAAGAACATAATATCACATTCACCCCTCCCATAGTGTTAGTCAATCACATAGTCGGCTAAATAGGAAGGCAGGCGTTTCGGTCTGCTGGGACGAAGTGTAGTAGGATCCTGGGACCTCTCCCCAGTATTCTTACAGAAGTTCTCTGATGAGGAGGCTGGACTGCTAGGATATGGTGGTACACTGTCTTGAGCTTCATCTTCTGTCATATTTTTGAGACTCACCGGTGGGGTTTTTGTATGTGCGTTAGACAATTCAGAATTCAGAATATCAGAAGAAGGCAGATGGCTGCTACAGCTGTCTCCGTCGTCATTGATAGGTAAAGGAGTTTCCCCTCTTGGAGCTAAGTGCCGTATAGAGACACTGGTTTCACGTCCGTCTGGGAGTCTAACATAAGCATAGTCTGGGTTTGCTTCAATGAGTTCTACTTCCTGCACAATAGGCTCATACTTATTAGCTCGTGTGTTGTTCCTCATTAGCACTGGACCTGGATGGGTAAGCCAGGTAGGTATGGAGTAACCATTGTAGGATCTTCTAATGTGGGAGAACATTCGTTCATGAGGTGTAGCATTTGTGGAGGTGCATAGTAGGGAGCGAATCGAATGTAAGGCAGGTTGTAAAACATTTTCCCACTGTTCAATTGCCATGTTTTTTGATTTTAGTGCCAGCTGGATAGTTTTCCATACGATTCCATTGTATCTTTCGACTTGGCCATTTCCTTGCGGATTGTAAGCAGTCGTCCTGCTAGTCGCTATCCCAAGTGGAGTGAGAAAAGATTTTAACTCACGGGACATAAAAGATGAACCTCTATCAGAATGTATATAAGCCGGCATTCCAAAAATTGAGAAGATGTTTTGCAAGTGAGTTATAATGGTAGACGCCGAGATATCAGAACAGGGAATTGCAAAGGGGAATCTCGAAAACTCATCTACTACAGTCAGGAGGAAGCGGTTCCTGGAAACTGTTGGTAAAGGTCCTTTGAAATCCAGATTTAATCTTTCAAAAGCAGCAGTTGCTTTGATTAATTTTCCATCATTTTTACAGAATCGTGGCTTGACTTCGTTGCAACAGGGGCAAGCGTTTATGACCCTCTTAATGTCGTCCAAAGAGAAGGCTAAATTTTTAGATCTGATCCAATGATACATTCGGGTGATTCCCGGATGACACAATGCCTCATGTAATTCTCTTATATTCACTCCTGGGCTGGTAGCCGCCGTTATTCTTGATAGAGTATCCGCAGTTGCATTTCTGTTTCCAGGTCGGTAGATAATATCAAATTTGAAGCAGGTAAGTTCCAATCTCCAACGCATGATTTTCTCATTTTTAATTTTACTGTTATGACACTGATCAAACATGAATGTGACTGATCTTTGGTCAGTAAAAACTTCAAAATGTCTACCAATTAAGTAATGTCGCCAATTCCGTAGGGATTCAACAATTGCATAGGCCTCCTTTTCAATCGAGGAATGCTTCTGCTCAGATGCGTTCAGAGTTCTTGAGAAGAATGCCACAGGACGTTCAGCTTGACTCAAGGAAGCCCCTATAGCAAACTCAGAGGCGTCTGTTTCCACTCTAAAGGGTATGTTGTCCTCAATAGCAAACAAGGAGGCATTAGCTATATCGGTCTTTAATGAGTCAAAAGCCTTCACAGCAACTTCTGGAAGAGGAAAGGGACCCTTAGCCAAGAGAGGGCGAATCTTCTCAGAGAATGTGGGAATCCAACGACAATAATGGGCAAACATGCCCAGCGCACGTTGTAGAGACGCTGTGTCTTTAGGAATAGGTAAGTTCAACAGTGGAGCCAGTCTGTCGGGGTCAGGTTTTATAGTTTTGTTCTCGATAAAGTATCCTAGTAGTTTGATCGATTTAGTAGAAAAAACACACTTCTCATCATTCAGTGTTAAGTTGTATTTCTTAGCAGTAATCATGAATTTTTCCAAGTTGCAGTCATGCTCTCTTTGATTTTTCCCACATACCGTTACATCATCAAGATATGGAAAAGTGCCTTCTAAACCTTCATCCTTAATTATTTTATCAATGATTCTCTGGAAGCATGCTACCCCATTAGTCACACC
Organism: Amaurobius ferox; assembly: GCA_951213105.1. Classification (NCBI taxonomy): domain Eukaryota; kingdom Metazoa; phylum Arthropoda; class Arachnida; order Araneae; family Amaurobiidae; genus Amaurobius; species Amaurobius ferox. The sequence goes on from OX578142.1 coordinate 29,754,845, forward strand.
GAAAGGGACACGTAGAAAATGGTACAGTTTACCTTCAGCTTCAAAAGCTGTGTAATGTTTTTCAGATTCTAATATGGGTACCTGATGATAGGCACTTTTGAGATCAATAGTACTAAATATTTCATATTTAGACACTTGTGAAATTAATTCTTCAATTCTGGGAAGAGGATAAGCATCAAGCATCGTGAATCTATTAATTGTCTGTGAATAATCGACAACCATTCTGGGCTTGTGGTGTTCTCCTTTCACGACAAATGCTTGTGCACGCCAAGGTGAATTACTGGGTTCGATTACACCTTCTTCTAGTAGTCTGTTTACGTTCGCAGCTATAAATAGTCTATCTTCTTCCGTTTGACGCCTTGACTTCGTGATCACTGGTCTACAGTCAGGGGTTAAGTTAGCAAACAGTGAGACAGAGGGGACTTGAGCAATTGCCAATGAGCAGATTTTCAGAGGTGGTCTGTCACCGTTGAAATCAATCTCAACTGAAGAATGATTTTTTAGTAAGTCATGGCCGATCAGAAAATCTGCACAGAGGTTTTTCATGATTAACACCTCTACGTTTGTATATGAATGAGTTTGTAATTTTACCGTTATCATGGAACAGCCAGTAATGTCCGAGCTTAAGGAAGAGTTAGCCATAGTTATTCTACCGAAGTATGGCTTCACTAGTATTCGACACTTTTTTACCAGAGATTGGTTTAGAAAACTGAGTGAGCTGCCAGTATCGATCAGAGCATTTAGCTCTATTCCATTTATATCCACTTTAGTAATAGATTTTTGGAGACAACTGGGGATAATTGATGCTGATGCTAAAGTATGAACTGATGCCGTAGAATTGTTCGGGGGGCGCGACAGTCTAGACTTGCAAACTCTCTGGTAATGACCTTTCTTTCCACACCCTCTACATAGTGCATCCTTGGCCGGGCAGACGTTTCGAACATGGCGGTCATTCCCACAAAAAAAGCATTTCCCGGTGCGGGCTGGTATAGCTGCAGTTGCGTGAGTCTCCTCAGGTTTTTCGTCTTTCTGCTCCATAGCAGCCACAGGTACCGAATTCGAATTTGCAGAATACGAAGCGGAGTGATGTTCTGCCAGTTCTAATGCCCTAGCCTGGTCGAATGCATTATCCAACGTAATTGTAGTGTTCTCCAACAGGCGTTCTCGAATTCGAGTGCTCCTTAAACCCCGGATGAATGCGTCTCTAATATACTCATTTTTGTATTGTTCAGCCGTAACAGATTTGAAATTACAATCTTTGCTCATTTGTTTAAGTATCTGTAGATATTCACTCACAGACTCTCCCGATTGTTGAGTTCTCGAAGCCACGCAGTGTCTGGCGAATATTTCGTTTCGTTTAGTAACGTAAATAGAATCCAGGGCAGTAATAGCCGTATTGTAGTTTTCTGCTTCGTTGATATGCTGATAAACACCCGCCGACACGTAATTACACAAGAGATGAAGCTTATTTTCCTCAGTCAAATGCTGAACTTCGCCCAGGAAATTTGAAAATGTCCGTTTCCAATGTTTCCATTTTGCTTCAGCTCCTACGCACGTTGGATCCACGTCGAATCTCTCTGGCTTGAGAAGTCGTTCCATCTCATGTGAATTTAGATCCAAGAAATCTAGTTGATTAAATTGTAATAGAAATGATCATTAGAAAACGAGTTAGACTTAAAGAAAGCTTTAATCAACTAGAATGATGCATGACAAAATGGCAAAGCAGTATCGCACGCTAGTAGTTGGAACATCAAACATAGTAGTGTTGCCATTCTTCAAGTACCAAAAGTTAGTGTTGCCAAAACAAGAACATAATATCACAATAAGAGAGTATTTTTTTTTGTTTGGGTTTTAGAGGCAGTGAAATGATTCGTTTATTTCAGATAAAAGAATGGGAGCAACTAACGAGTATTTTGTATTCTGATTTGTATGAAAAATATACATCAAATAGAAAATAAATATTTCTTTTATTCCTGAAAAAAGTAGATTTCTGTGTTGAATAGGTGATTTTTAGTGATTTTTTTTTCGCGAGTTAGGCTTAGCACAAAAAATGTGCCGTCCTTTGGGATCAGTTCGAAAGTGAAGCGCTCCTTCTTTTGGGCCGCGACAGCTCCGGAATGCTGCCGTCGCGAAAGGGTTAAAGAGTGTTCATTACGTATGTTATGGTAATAAATCAGTGACTGTATAATCCAATTTTCAAAGCCTTTTTGTATGAGAAGTTATTTCTTTATGATTTAATAAACTTTGAAAAATCCTTAAGGGTGTCCACTACTGGTTCGGCACTCTATTTTTAGTTTTGCTATTACAGATGAATTTAATGCTAGATTCAAAGTGGATTATTGACTTTGTACCTGATTTAATGGATGTTATTTGCAAGTAATGTAGGGAATATAAAAAGTTCTGTGTATGAAAACTTTTTATACCAGTATACTGCAGTGAGCAGTTGTAATTTAGTATTTTTATGAATTACATGTGCTTTTGAAAAGTTATAAAATAGATTTTATCCAAAAAAGTAAATCACAAATTTAAAACATAGCATAAAAGCAGTAGAAATCAAATGAAAAAAAATTTAAAATTGCTTCACGTATTCAGAATTATAAATTATTTACTGTTTATTATAGGTTTTAAAATATAATAGTATAAGAAGCAATTTAAATCTGCTTTTAATTTAAATATAAATTATTAAATATTATATTTAGAATCTTCACAAATCATATAAATATAATAAAAATATTAAATAAAAAATATATGCATAAATAATATATACATATAAACATAAATACATAAATATTATTTTTAATTCCTAGAAAAAATGCACCGCTTAATCTAAACTTTCAGTTTAAATGTACTGTATAACGAACTTAACTATAAAAGGCTATTTACACTCAAAAAATTATGGAGCACATTACAAAAAAAAAAAAAAAAGAAAATCAGTGATGGGTTGTCCAGTCCGATGGAGCCAAAATGGTTTTGCATAAATAATATTTTGTAAAATAAAACTTCAGTAAGATTCAATAAATTTGTTTGATATTTTTTTCAGACTCATTTGTTTACAAGCTTTCAAAGTGCTACAAATTACTTTCTAACTATATAGCTAGCTAGCACTTTTAGTTTTCGTCCCGATTTCATCTAGATACTCCGATTCTAGATACACAATTTTCTCAAAATATGCAATATTTTTATTAACTTGCTTTGCGGAATATATATTAAACTTAACAATATATCTGATGAAATTTTACATTCAAGTTAATCTATAAACTTGTCTGGCCCTGGCGGCACATTATTACGTACTTTATTAGATATATTTCCATGCATTCTGTTCAAACCTCACCAATCATTAAACATCTTTAGAAGCCCTAAGTTTATTTAACTTTCTAATTTTCTTAAATAAAATAAAATATCTCATGCTTGTGCACCCATATTTCACCAGAGTTAGTAAAGACAGAGCTGCAATAATCGTGATATTTTAAATATTGCAGCTTTCCCAGCTATTGGAAAATCCAGGTTAAAAACTAAGCTATCGAAATTCTAACCACTCGATCCAAAACCCACAACAAATATACACTTGCAAGACTTTAAAAGCGCTACAAATTCTTGCTTATTGTTTATAGCTAGCACTTTTAGTTTTTGATAAGCATTACAAACTTGTAAAACGAAAAATTTTCAATCTTCTTCAACTTGACAAGATCATTACTCGAAAACTAAGTCAGTAAGGTTCAATAAATTATCTTTTTCTTCTTTAAAAAATAAGATTCAGAAACTAAATTTGCTAATACATATTTTTGTCGCTTACTATTTATATCTATGTTTTGAAGTTTGAGTGAAAGTAAGAAAAATTAAATTGTCACTCGCTTGGACAGATGCTTTAAGTGTTTTCTAAAAAAGTTTAAAGTATTAAAATTATTTTACATATTCATAATCTGGACCAATAAAATAAGAAAGAAATATGTATATTTTTATCTATCAGGTTTGGAGAAATTGGGGTCTAAAGTGTTTGCATTTTTTGTAATGCTCTGATTTCTACCACAAATACTCCAAACGTAGATGTAATTCACATAATAATAGTAATAATAATAATAATAATAATAATAAACCTTCAAGAAAAGGGTATCAAGTTTACACCTTGAGTTTCATCTGTCACAAAATATTTATTGTTTTTGAAATAGAGCGCCATCATAGTAAAATCGATCTTAGGCAAATTGTCTGATCCCTTCAAAAACCAGGATCAAAACCAGGATACATATTTACAATAAAATAAAATAATCAACAAATGATCTAAATGCAAACAGACCAGATGTAAAAATTCAAACAGTACTGATGAAAAATTCAATTGTACACAAAATTAAATCCCAACTACCTTGTATATATCTCAAGGCGAAACGAGATAGAATGTTGCATCACATATCGAACGGGAAAAATGACGTGACACGTGAAAACCGATTTTTAAAATTTTAATTATTTTTTTTGTTATTTAATATTTTATGCGATTTCGACCGTTTTTTGCCCTTTTATCTCCACGATCCAGACGTCGTAGAAAAAAGCAAATCACACCACCGGAAAGAGCAGACAATTGCGAGTAAAAATATATCAATTTCAAATCTCAATTTTGATTTCTAATATTTTTTAAAGATTTTAAAACAAATGTCACTTTTGGCTCAAAAAAATAATTTTTGGTTTTTAAATTCTCGCATAGTAAAAAGTACTCATAATTTCATCTAATAATTTACATCTTTAAAAAGCTCAAACATCTGACTTTCTTACAAGCCCAATCTGGTCAAGAAATAATTAAAATTGGCCTCTGGATCGGAATTTTAAAGAAGTCATTATTTTAAAATTCATCGCAGCGGCCGAAAGAAGTTCCCATTTCCCATCGCCCGTTTCCCCCAAGCACGTGTTTCAATGGCGCCGGTTTGTGTCTAGGTGGAGGTGATGTCACGGTTCCGAATATGCATAGTGATGGGTGGGACAATAAAAAACCAAATTAGTGTTTGCTTTCCATTTCCTGCACTTCCGGTTTTAAATGAATTAAGAGCTTAGCATATGTATTGTAGAAATTATTATATTTATATTTTAAATGATGAAATGATATGGATTTTTAAATGGATATTTTAATTTGTGGATATTTTAAATGGATATTTTAATTTTATGGATATTTTAAATGATGGAATGATGGATATTTTAATTTTATGGATATTTTAAATGATTTAACAATGGAATGAGGATGATGGCATTAAGAGCTTGGCATATGGTCATTTTAAATTGTAAATTAGCACACAGGAAGTTAGCGGTAGGCTCAGGTTCGATTCCCGCCACTGCCTAAACTGCCGCCGTGTTCAGGCAGAGTACGATCACGTTAAACATGTGGGTCCCTAAGTCCTTCCGAGAGGTTGGTGGAAGGGGAAGGAGGATACGGTCCTTGTAGATGCCTCCCCACTGGGTTCCGGTCTAAATTGGGTGAATAAAAAGAAAGTTATAGAGATTGTTGCAGAGGACGCAGTAGCCCAGTGGTTAGCGCACGGGAATTGCACTCGGTAGGCTCGTGTTCGATTCCCGCCACTGCCAAAACTGCTGCCGTGTTCACACGGAGTACGATCATGTGAAACATGTGAGTCCGTAAGTCTTTCCAAGTGGTTGGTGGTAGGGGAAGGAGGGTATGGTCCCTGTGGATTCCTTTCCCACTGGATTCCGGTCTAAATTGGGTGAATAAAAAGAAAGTTATGGAGATTGTCGCAGAGGGCTCGGTAACCAAGTGGTTAGTGTGCGGAAATTCCACTCGGTAGGCCCGGGTTCGATTCCTGCCACTGCCAAAACTGCTGCCGTGTTCATGCGGAGTATGATCACGTTAAACATGTGGGTCTGTAAGTCCTTCCGAGAGGTTGGTGGTAGGGGAATGAGGGTATGGTCCCTGTGGATGCCTCTCCCACTGGGTTCCGGTCTAAATTGGGTGAATAAAAAGAAAGTTATGGAGATTGTCGCAGAGGGCGCGGTAGCCCAGTGGTTAGCGCACGGGAATTGCACTCGGTAAGCCCGGGTTCGATTCCTGCCACTACCAAAACTGCCGCCGTGTTCACGCGGAGTACGATCACGTTAAACATGTGGGTCCGTAAGTCTTTCCGAGAGGTTGGTGGTAGGGGAAGGAGGGTACGGTCCCTGTGGATGCCTCCCCCACTGGGTTCTGATCTAAATTGGGTGGCACTTTCTGGCCATCCAAACAGTTACCTTACACCTTTGTAGTAGGTCGCGCCAGTAAGTTTGCCATGGTCAGAATTTTCAAGGGTAGCGAACAGGCTGGTCGCCGGCGGCGGCTAGTGTTTTAACAAAAGTTTAAAAAAAAGAACCCTGAGTATTATTTAGTCAGGCATTTTATTTAAATAATTTTTCAGTATATATTCAAACATTTTACTATATTCTCTTTGAATGGATGTATATTCTTCATTTATATGTGCAGGTCTGTGATGGCATAATACTCTATTACTTTTAAATTCACTTAGATTTAGGGGCTTTATGAAATCCTTGAGTTATCACGACTTCTGAATGCACCATGTTATTTATAATCATGTCATACTTCCCTTAGTATTGTTTTATAATACATATATGAGATCTTTTACTTTTGACATACCAATTAACTTGTTATCATTGCTATACATTTTTGTACTATTACAGTGGACTAAAAAGCAATAAAACTGATTTTGTCTATCTTCCAGGAAGAGAGCACAAATTATTAGTTTTTGGAAGAGTATTACCATGACTAGAAACTGCATAATTTATGTGAGCAATTTGTTCACAATATCTAATCTGTCTAACATTATTGCAGATCTCCAAGGGGATTCAAAAGCTTCATAATCTCATAGAAGAATTTTATATGTTCATAATAAATGTATTTGGCTGCTTGGTGGTTTAGTATTCGAGCTACATTGTAACCTATTACTTAAAACATGCTTGTGTACACAAAATGACTCTGAAAGCCAAAAGAACTTAACATTTTAAATGTATACTAACCCAATCCTAGTATATCTTTTATTACGAAACAGCCTGCAGAAAGGGATACTATTCTAACAATGTATGCTGTATAATGTTATAAAGAGTTATGTTTAATCAGTTTTATAATATTCTTATTGCTTGATCATTTTTATTTTCAGGAGGTCCGAACTTATATTTGATTCATACAATTGATTCTGTGAAATTAGCTGATTTAGTTGACAAAGCATGGGCCAAGTTACAAAAACCAGATCTTTTAAAAATAATGATTCAAGTTAACACCAGTGGGGAAGATAGTAAGTATATTATTACACATGGTGCTTGTCTTTTTATTTGAGTTAGATTTATTCTATAGTTAAGCAATGCAGACAGATCCTAGCTGTGTGTGAGTAATGTTTTAAAAATGTTCACATTAATTTTACCTACCCCAATCTTTAAAACATCCTAGCGTTTACTGTAGGGGTGTTCATTAATTTTTACATATAATCTACCTTTCCAGTAAAAATCCATCCACAATTTACTTTTTCAAAAATTGAGGAGAATGATAATTTTTTATAAAAATATAGCATAAATCACTACTGGCAGAGTATTCAAGAAGATTTCATAAGTTTTTATAGATTTTGAGATCAACCAAAAATTGTTACATGTTCAACCAGTAGATCACAATCAACTTTATAAACAACTCTGGTTTACAGTATAGTACAGGGGTCGGCAACCTATTGAAACGGAAGAGCCAAAAGTTACAATTTACAAAATTTCCCAGTTTTTAGAGCCACTAAAAATTTTCGTTTCAATATTATAGTATTTGCTTATATATATTGGATTTTGATTTAAAATAAACGGCTTTAAATACGCAATAATATTTATTCATATAAAAACACAAATATAGATAGTTACATCAATGGGAGCATTGGCTTTGCATGCCTTTTGAAAGTTTGATTAAATCTGGCTTATAACTTGTTATTTTAAGTTTCAAGCACGACTCTAGATTTTTATTTGTTAGTTGACTTCTAACTTTACTTTTTATTATATTCATGCAGGAGAACGCTTGCTCGCATGAATATGTGGACTCGAAGATCGTCAGCACTCCATATGCCAACTTCTTCACCTCACTGTAGCATTCTGGAAGACTATTCCATGCGCCGAATATGAGGGCCTTAACTCTAGGAATTTCTTTTAGAGCTGTCCACTTGTGCTGCGCGATGTGCATGTATTTCTGGACCCCCAACTCTTCCAACTGGCTCTTGAGTTCTGTGAACTTGCCACTCCACAAGTCTTTCCTTTTCAAATCTAGCAATTGCGTTTGGAGCGATCCAGCATCAATTCCAAATGGCTCAATGTTATCTCATTTGCATTTGTGTTGAGAGGATTTACTATGAACGCGAGAGTACTTTTGTTTGTTTTGAATTGCTCGAATCTCTCAGCGAATCCATCCTTAAGGTTTTTTAAAGCTAGGCTGAAGTAATTCGTGTCAATAGTTGCATTGGTCTCATCGCGATATTGTTTCAGATTTTTAAAATGAAGTAATTTACCGCTTCCCATGTCTTCAACAGAAAGAAGTAATTTTTTTCGAAACAAACTACTTCTTCAAGCAAGGCGTAGGCTGGGTTGCCCTTTCCTTGCAGTTTTAGATTTAGTTCATTTAGTTTCATTGTGGTATCTACCATGAAGTTGAATTTTTGCAGCCATTTGTCTTCTTCCAATTCGGAATGGTCAATGCTTTTTTCATTGAGGAATATTTTTATTTCACTCAAGCACAAAGCAAAACGTTGCAATACATTACCTCTGGAAAGCCATCGCACTTTATTGTGCAGAAGTAGGTCAGAAAACTGGCTATCTATTTCTGCAAGGAAATCTTTAAACTTGCGATGGTAGTGCTTTTGCCAAGATGCTGTTAATAATCTTAATTACCAAGTTCATGACCTCAACTATTTCGGCCGGAAATGTTTGGGCACAAAGCGCTTCTTGATGAATTATGCAGTGAAACGTTAGAATTTAGTGGTTTATTTTTTTCTGAAGAATTGATGTTACCCCTCTATGTATTCCTGTCATACTTCTGGCTCCATCAGTTGCTATAGAAACGATTTTATTTATATCGATTCCATTGTCTTCCAGGCATTTTTGCACAGCATTTGCTATATTTTCTTCACGAGTTCGCCCTGAGAGCGGTAGCAATCCTAGCAGTTCTTCTTTTGGACCTTGGGACGACATATACCTGACGAAAAGGGTAACTTGTGCCGTGTCTTTTATGTCGCAAGACTCATCTATAGCAAGTGATAAGGCAGAAGCCAGTTGAATGTCTTCCACTTGCACATGTGTTACATTTGAAGACATTTTAGCAGTTCTATCTTGTACTGTTTTAGCAGATAATGGCAAATCTTTGATTTTTTTCATGATTTCTGCTTTGTTTTTAAAATCACGAAACAGTTCTCCAGATGCACGTATAAAACAATCTTTGACGTACTCACCATCTGTGAATGGTTTTCCTCTTTTTGCAATTTCTAATGATACTGCAAAGTTTGCCAGATTTACATTATTGGAAGATTGCGCCCAGTTACTTAGCATGGAACTTGACTGTTTTTTTTTTTTGAGCTCTTCAACAGCTTTTTTTCGTGCGTCACCTGTTGGATATTTACCAGCAAACTGGGTATGTTTTGTAGTGAAGTGTTTCTCCAAATTTGACTTCTTATTGTGTGCGAGTTTTTCGTGGCAAATGAGACAAGTTGGAAGGCCATCTGTGTTGCATATGAAATCAAACGACTCTGTCCAATCCTGATTGAATTCTCGGTTTTCTTCTTCAGTTCTTCTCTTTCCTTTACCAGATACCATGCTGGCGCGGAGCTGAAGAAAAGACTTTTTAAAATTTTACTTAGCTATCTAAAACGGCAAACAATTTATTTACCATTATTACTTCGTTAGCACGATCTTAAGATATGTAATTAAATTCTGTTACTGATTTTATTATATTATACGCGTATTTGAGAAGATAATTCGCTTCTAAATTGTATTCTTCTTGAAACCACAAGCGAATAAATAGACACGCAGAAACCGCAAGCGATTAAATGAACACACATGCAACGTAACGTCGACCGCGATATCCGAGGATGACTGACTGACAACACGTCTAGAGCCTAGACGTGTTGTCTAGACTCTAGACGGTGGCTGTTTGGGTGAGACGGAAATGAAATTCAATTGGCTGAAAGATAAACATGGTCACGGAGTCTCATCTCTAAGAACAAAACAATAGTTCAAATTTATCTCATTACGGTCATGTTAAGCGTAGCAATTTGTAATTAACGATTATGAAAATAGAAGCTATTGAGAAATTAGGTACTTAAAAATATATTTTCTTATTTTTTAAGGATTTTGATAATAAAATATATTAATTTTTTCGTATGGAACTGGAGAGCCCCAACTTTACATCAAAAGAGCCACATGCGGCTCGCGAGCCGCAGGTTGCCGACCCCTGGTATAGTAGTATAATTTTCGAACATTATTTCTGTTAAATTAAATATAACAAAGAGTTTTTACTTTTGCATATATAAATACTCTTTTTTACATTATTTTGACCTAAATATTAATATTTGTACAATATGTGGCACTAATCCTAGAACTGAAAAGGACAATGTTATGCATGGTAAACTTATATACATGCAGCTTATTAAAGGTTTTCTGTTCCTTACACAGATGGAAAAAACTTTGTTTTCTAAACTGTGTAGAGGATAGAGCATTCTATATCTATTTTAACTTTTTAGGAAAAACCTATTTGGTATTGTACTTCTCTAAAAGTCTTTTTAGTTGGTTGGATTTAGCCTCTTTTTGGATGAATCTGAAGGTGTTTCTACCCCTCTGCTATGCTTGTCTGAAGATCACTAAATTGGGATTTGAGCCTTTCTCTGGGCTTATAGCATAAGTGTTTCACAAATTATGTATGACTATATGTTACTAAAAGTATATTTTTAAATAGAAGTAATTCAATCATTGTTTGCAATATAAAATGTGCACTCAATAGGCGAAAATACATATTTTCTGATTTCAAGTATGATACTTAATGATTTTAGCACTGTGATGAATAAATTCAAAGATGCTGTAGTGTCAGAATGTAGTCTGGGGAATGTAGTTCATTGGGGATACTCAAAGCCAGCTCAAAACCAACAGAAGGAGTACTAGAGCCATTTCTAGCCAATTCATCAGCCAACTCATTTCCTGGGATGCCCAAATGTCCAGGCACCCAGTAAAGCGTGACTTCGTTAATGCTAGCAATATCACAAAGGGCATTGTAGCACTCCCAGACAAGAGAAGACGTCATGGTGGACTTCTCAAGGGCCATTAGAGCAGCCTGACTATCGCAGCAGATAAGTGTTTGGTTACTCCTGTACTTTCTGTCATAGCAAATTCTACAACACATAAGAATGGCAAAAACCTCAGCCTTGAAAGACAGTAGTGTAACTGCCAAGCGGATAAAACAGCTTTGTGCCATCATCCGGACAGCACACACCAGCATCAGTACTGGTGCCTATCTTCGAGCCATCCGTAAACCAAACAATACAATTCTGTTTATTGTAGGTAGGAGTCCTCTTCCAATCATCCTGTGAAGAGACCTGAATTTCATAAGGCTTGTCAAAGGTATATTTGACATGAATGCCATCAGATGGCATATGGAAATAAGGGTGACTAATAACATTACTGTTTAGATCACCCCAAGATAAATACCTGGAGTAATCTTTCCAGTGCTTCAGACATTTAAGTCTGTTCATGCAAATAAGAGCCTCAGCTTCAATGTACATGTAAAGCTGGTGCAATCCAAGTAAAAGTTCGAGGGTTGCAGTAGGAGTGGTTTTCATACAATCAGAGATTGCAGTACACACCATCCGTTGAAGCTTAATTAGTTTTAATTTAGCAGTTTCATATCTAGTTCTAGACCAGCAAATAATGGAGCCATAGGTAATAATAGGACAGATTATCATTGAATAAATCCAATAGATAGCCTTGGGATTCAAACTCCAGGTTTTCCCAATAGCATTCCTACAAGACCAGAAGATTCTTCTAGCTTTAGTTGTGCTGTAATCCAAGTGCCTCTTCCAGTTGAGTCCCTTGTCAAAATAGATTCCTAAGAATTTAACGTCCTTTAAGCAAATAAGCTTCTGTCCAAAGAAGCGAATGTCTCTAAGATTAAGAATGTGTTTTCTAGTATACGAAGCCATAGCAGTCTTCTGCGGGTTAACAGAAGCACCTGCATTATTACACCATGTCTCAACCCTCCTAAGAGCTGTGGAAATCATGTCAGAGGCAGTATTGTCATACTTGCCCCGGGCAATGATAACAACATCATCTGCGTATCCAACACAGGATACACCAGAAACATTGATGCTCTCCAGAAGAGAGTCAACAACTAGACACCACAGAATTGGTGAAAGCGCACCTCCTTGCGGACAGCCTGCCAGAGCATGCACCATCATACTATACCAAGTAAAGATGCACAGATATACCTATTAGCTAACAGGTGTTTGATCCAACGAGAGACTGTAATATCAACACCTTTCCTATCAAGAGCTTGAAGGACAGTGTGAATGGGCACCTTATCAAAGGCACCCTCAATGTCAAGAAAAGTGGCAAGAGCTATTTCCTTAGCATTAAGGTTTATCTCCAGAATAAAGGAGAGACTATAGAGGGCAGTATCCATGGATTTACCCGGTTGATAGGCATGTTGAGAACTTGACAGAGGCATAGCAGCCAGAATCACTTCTCTTATATACCTGTCGATGAGCTTTTCAATAGTCTTAAGAAGAAAAGACGTAAGGCTGATAGGCCTGAATAATTTGGTATCATAGTAGTTGTCCTTGCCAATCTTTGGAATAAAGATTACCTTAGTATGCCTCCAGGCAGATGGTACGTGCCCAAAAGCTATACAGGCTCTGTAAATACTACAGAGAATGGGAGCAAACACCTCAATTCCCTCCTGGAGAAGAATTGGAATGATGCCATCAGTCCCCGGAGTTTTGTAGGGTTTAAGAGAATAATTAGCCCATTTAACCCTATCCAGAGTAACCACACTCCTAGCAATGCTCCAACTCCTGCTATCACAGGTAGCAGTGGAGCAAGCAACAGGAATGTCACTATTGCCATTCAAATCAGAAACCGGAAAATGAACCCTGAACAATTCAGCCATGGTCTCTACCCCAGTACCAGAAAAATCACCATTAGGCTTCTTGACAGTATTCAGATTACAATTCCTATCCCTTGCCATTAGCTTTATAAGTTTCGCAGTGACAGAAACATCCTTTATGCTTTCGCAGTAGGTTCTCCAAGAGTTTCTCTTGGAGTCTCTGACCGCTTTGTTATAATAGGTAAGAGCAGATTTATAGACCTGCCATTCTCCACTTTTTGGCACTCTTTTTGGCACTATTAAAGAGCTTCCTACACTTGCCACGCAAACGGCTGAGCTCATTCGTCCACCAAGGAACAATCCTTGGGGAGACAGCATTTGTGGACTTACAGTTATTGAAGTATGAGTGGATGATGGAGTGTTGCACTGAGTCAACAGACAAATCCAGATTTGCAATAGAAGAATACTCACCAGAATGACCAGGCAAACTGTTAAGAACTTCTTTGTAGGAACCCCAGTTAGTCCTTTTCGGGTTCCTACCCTCAGCAGTTATTGGTTTCAATGGACCTTTAACAGGGAAAGTGATTAATTGGTGATCAGACAAAGAAATATCATCTGAAACCTTCCAATCAAAAACATTATCGTAGGCGTTACTATTGCTTACGCTTATATCAATTACCTCGCGACGTTTTACCGTCACAAAGGTTGGAGAGTTGCCCTTGTTAAGAATAAAGAGCTTGAAATGTATGATCTGTTCTAAGAGATCATCACCTCGACGGTTGCAATCACTGCTGCCCCAAACAGTGTTATGGGCATTTGCGTCACATGCAATATTCATTCTTTTCCCCCCATTACAGTACTCAATGAGACCAATAGTGGCATTAGAAAGGGTATCCTTATCTTCATAAGGAAGATAGGCAGAGGTGAAGATGTATTCTATCTTATGCTCGTTGTTTTTAAAATTCACACTGATGGCAACATTATCACCATCAAGGAATTTCACAAGATGAAGGGCATTGAGCCTGTTGCTTACAATAATACAGGCTCTGGGTCTGATACAGGATGTATCATAAGAGACGTTAAAGCCCTTGATCCCAAGACCCAGGATTTTACCATTACAGGTCCAGGGCTCTTGAATTAGAGCAATATCAGCTCTAGCATTAGTCAGCCTTTTGCTAAGAATAGCAGAGGCAGACCTACTGTGGTGCAGATTGATTTGCACAACATTTAGACAACCCATAGCAAAAAAGGCAGCGAAGAAAAACTAGGAAGAATTAAGAAGAACTGGGAAGAAGAACCAAGGCTCCAGCATGTAAGCCAGAACCATGGATCTTCGGAAGTTGCTTACCAGTGGGGATCTCATCTATTTTACCAAGAATCTCCATCTGGATGATGTCAACTTCTTCCTTGCTCAGCTTAACAGAAGGGAAGGAATCTTTAATGACTGCTATCTTTATAACCTGGACTGCCTGAGCATATGATCCAGGTTGGATGTCGGTCTTTGGTCTCTTTTCAGTAACCAGATCTCTTGGAGAAAGTGTCGCTCTGTCCACCCTAAGTCGTTTGGTGCCTCCGACCTTCTCTTTGATAGCACCAGCTTTTACAAGCTTCTGGTCTTGCTGCCTGGGAATGCGCCTCCTCCTGTGCCTCTGTGCTCTAGTGAGTACTTCCTGCATCCCAGGCATGATTTCAGTGTGTTGCTCACCAAGGCTCACAACAGCACCTCCTTCCATAGCCAGACTGCAGGTTTCCCCCTTTGTACCAAGATCCAACCCCAGAGGGGTTGTTTGGTTGATTGCGATTCACCCGAAGGTGAACCCAATCCATTAACACTTTCTCTTTGGCGGCATGGAGAACTAGGGAAGGGTACATCTAATTGTTCCATGCTGTAACCACTAATGAGAAAAATCACAGTTTACTTCCAGTTCGATCGGAGCCCCTGCTAGGCTCCGTCTCCCCACACTTTTCTAACGTGAAAAGTGTAACTGCCGGAGTCATTCGCAAAGCTAGATGATGAAGAGCGGGCCATAACGTGCACCAGGTGCACAGGGCCCTAGGATCAAGGATCCAAGGGGGATTTCTCGATATGAAACACTCTCCACCATCCAACCAATGCAACCAAGGGACTCAACCTCTGGAACCGTTTACTACAAGCGTTTCTTAAAAGCAATACTACAGATACATGCCGCTTTGCCCTTTTCGCACCACAACCACATGGTCCCATTCCTGAGCCAAAAACGGTATACCTTACAGCAGAGGTCGAAGGGTAGTACTAGGGCCCATAAAGCAGAAGTGATGTTTACTAGAGGTTCGGCATTGATGCAATCTGCAGCTTAGAAGAAAAGTTTGCAAGGGTACCCCGGGATTGCGACACCCGTATCCACATAAGAAATGGATCCCTGAGGATTTTACAGGATGAGGCAAGATGCCTCACTCCTAACCCCCAACCTGGGGGACCAGGATGTCTTGTTTAGTTGTGAACCTCACCTTTGACCTGTCTAGCATGGAAGACCCTACCAGTAGCAAAAAGCTACCGCCGGTATGGCTCTCAGGATCATTGGATCACTCAAGCCCCACCACCACGACAAGGCATAGACATCATTCAGTGGGGCTGTATACTGTTACCACCACACGGTGTATACAATGCATCACCACAATTCAATCCACCATAATTCAATCATTTAAATTTTATAATGACCATATGCTAAGCTCTTAATTCCATCATTTAAAATATAACGTAATTTTCTAACCTGATGCATAAATGCACAGCGACAATCTCCATAACTTTCTTTTTATTTATTTTTTTCTCCATAGAAACATGGTGCATCTGCGCATGCACGTGGGTGAAAAATTTCTTTCTCGGTTTCGCCGAGAAATTGAAAATCATGGCTTCCTTAAAATCCCGATCGTGCAGCTATTTTTTATTATTTCTTGACGGGCTTGTAAGAATGCCTGATCTTTGAGCTTTTTAGTCGAAACTGTTGGTACTTTTCCTGATGCGAAGATTTAAAAACGAAAGTTCGTTTTTTTTAGTCGAAAGTGACTTTTGTTTTAAAATTTTAAAAAAATATTAGAATTTATTCCTGAGATTTGAAATTGATATATTTTTACTTGCAATTGTCTGCTCTTTCCGCTCCTGTGATTTGTTTTTTTCTACAACGTCTGGATGGTGGAGAAAAAAGGGGGAAAAGCGGTCAAAATCGCATAAAGCATTAAATAACAAAAAAATAATTCAAATTTTAAAAATCGTTTTTCACATGTCACCTTCCCACTCCCACCCCCGGGTCTCCGATTGCTAAATTTCGTAGCTCTGCGACATGTGGTCGCTGAGCCTATAGTGTATAAGACAGGCAGACAGACATTGCCTTTTATTATATAGATTAGATGAACTAAACTAGATTATTTTCACATTTTGGTTTAATTATTAGGGCTACTTTTTTAATTATTTTCTTATAAGTAGTGGGATTGTATAACTCAGGTGATATTGCATACATTGCCAAACAGTGACTATACCTTTTTCCATCCGTCTCCATCCTGTAATTATTGCACATTCAATTGACTAAACTTGCTTATCTTTATATTTTGGTTTATTATTTGTGTTAATTGACACATTTAGGATTACATAATTCAGAGAATTCTAGTGTAGTCCTGTGAGTCCACAAGTATCCTTTTCTATCCATCCCCTAAATATTAATCATTAGATTAACTAAACTAGCTTATTTTCACATTTTGGTTAATTATTAAGGTTAATTTTTTAATTATTTTTGCATAAATATCGTGATTGCACAATTTAATTTACCCAGAAGAATTTAACAGTTTATCTAGAAGAATTTAATATTATCCAGTGATGAAAGCAATATTATTTGTTCCTCATAATAATCATGTGTCAGAATGTATATGCTGTATTGTTAGAAAATAAAGGGCTAATTTTAGGCTAAGTTTGAGTGCAGACACATTACATTTTTTATTACTTCTAAAAATAAAGAGCATATCAAATGTTCTTTATTTTTTATGTTTTAGGAATAAATTATCAAAGTCTGAGCTAGAACTGGCTAAAAAAACAAAATTAAACAACTAAATTTAGTTTAAGCTAAGCATATTCTGTTTTAAGGATTTTTAAATTTTTTTTGTTCAATAATTAAGACTAATGCATTCATATTATGTTTGTTTAGTTATAATGTTAATTAAATTTGAACATTTTATATAAAAATATAGTATATAAATTTTTTAGTTGCCTATGTTTGTCAAACAAAAAATTTTCAATTGTGTGAGTAAATGAGGAATAGGCACATGTGAAGCCTATGTTAATTCAATAATTTATTGCTCTGTTTTTTAATAAATCTGGAATTTGTCTGGAAAAACTGGGAAAAGTCAGGGAATTTCATATCGTCTCTAGAGAGTGGCAACCCTGTATAATAAATTTGTTCAACCTGAAATTGATCAGAATATCAAAGAGATTTGGGTTGTGGTTTGGGCCTTGCCACAAACCAAACGTTCAAGGACAATTGGTTACTATCATGTGCGCTAGCATCGAACATTATTCTATGTAGTAAGTCAGTATTTATATACAGCCTGATGTGGTAGGTAGTAAATTGGCTGGTCTACCATTCTTTTTTCACTTGTTTCTTCAACCCGTTCAGTTATCCCTTGCTTTAAATAATCCACAATTATTTCCTTGTATTGGAAATACAGTTCTGGATTTTGGTGAGGTCTTGTTTGCACACTTTGCAAGTGCTGTTTTGCTAAAGTTATTGCTCAATTCTCTCCAGTCTCTTTTCCAAGGTAGCTGGATCTCATAACCGCTATTGCGGTAAGTAGTAGTCCATTTAAAAATTTCCACAGCTTAATCCTCCTGTGTAAGTTTAGAATAATCTTGTTTTCTGCTAATAAACTCCAGTTCCCAAAATCATCTCAAATTCTCATCTAATACGTCTTAATTCCTAATGAGACAACAGTGTCCTTTGTTTGAAGGCTGAACTTCTTTAAGAGCCCTGGTAGGGATCCACCTGAAAACAATATATTTTAACGCATAATTAGTTTATCATTAACCTTGAATGAATTATGTTTTAAAATTTTAAAAAAGAGTTGGGCACCTATTAAGATGTTAGCCTTTCCTGGCTTGAAATATATTGTATCGGTGAGTTCAATAAAGTTTGGTATATTAACTTTAGACATGTCTAAATAAGTTAAGAGTGTCAAATCAGTGATTCTTGGAAGGAGAAAAAAATCTACATTTCCTCAGAAGCTTCTTTTCGCATTAGAAATAAATCTATTTTTTTTCACCCTTATTGTACAAATAGACTCATTTAACACTGAAACTGAAGTGTTAATCACATCTTTTTTTATTCCCAAAATATCAGAACATCCTTTCATTAAACAATTTATATTTGAACCATTGTCTTAAATGCATCTCAATTTAATTTTTCCACCATTTATGTTGTCAATAAATATAAAACAAGTACTTAGCAGGATAGATTTATTTTCGTAATTTGAGATATTACTCAAAGTGTGAAGCGAAGAAGCAGTAGTCTCGATTTGTTTCCCTTTGGAAATTGGCTCTTGAGTTTCAATGCAATGGTCAATCTGGGAAGGCTATACATCTGCCATTTTCTTTACTTTTTGTTTATCCTCAGGATTAATTGATTGGCATTTGAAATGCAGCAATGTGTGATGCTGTTTGGAACACATTAAGCAAGAATGCTTTGAATTACAGTTCCTTATGACATGATTTCTATTTAGGCAATTTCTACAAAGTTTATGCTCTTTTACAATATATCTATTTTGAACATCCATTTTTTGGAAGCTAACGCATTTGTTTAGGAAATGTAAGCCTTTACATAAAACTCATGTTCTTGTTTTAGACTTATCACTTGAATTAAGCATCAATGCTTTAGTTTTGTTAGGAAATGGAATGTTTTTATTAATTGGTTTCACAACTGGGGTATGTTTTAGGTTTTCAAATATCATACACCGATTTTCTAGAAATGCCATCAGTGCATCCAATTGAGGAACTTTCATTGTTTGTTGATTGAGTTCAAATTGCTTTATCAATTCTCTGTCCAGATTTTGGAGAATAATATTAATTAATATGACATCAGATAGATTATTTTATTCATACTCCAGGACTTTTGGTGTTCTCAAATTTTTCTTTACACAATCGATTAAAAATTGCAATTCTTTTGCAGATTTGTTTTGAATTTTTTCGTAGTTGATTATAGCTAGTAGATAAGAGTCTATTATTGATTTTCAAATCTTTCTGTTAATGCTGTGAATAATGAGACAAAATAATTTTCAGATGATTCAATCTTTTTCATATCGCCTGTTAATGATGCTCTTAAGTAAAATAGATATTGCAAATCCTTTAATTGGTCATTATTTGTTATTAAGTTCGTAAATGGAGTTTTGAAAGCCAACCATTCATCATATTTTCCACTGAAAATAGGAAGGGGAATTTCCAGGAGTTTTATTTTGGTTTTAGAATTTGTTTCTTTCTCATTTGAAATTTTTATTACACTAGAAGCAGAAGCAGAGTTTATAAAGGAATCATAACAGATTTTCAGGCTTACCTCCAATATTCCTAGGCGGTTTTCAGTTTCTTCTAAATTAATCTTGATTTTTGAAAGTTTATTGACACTTGGAATTTCGTAGTATTGTTCGCTCAGTTCTTCAAGTTTCTTTTGCAAGTTTTCATCGTTCTTCAATGTCACTTCAAGTTCACTATGTCATTTTATTTGTGAGCCTTTTTTCTTGCACAACAGTTTCTGATTTTGTGATATTGCCTTTTATAGCACCTTTCTATTTGTTGAGTTTTTCCATAGTACTGGCTCCATTAGTGACGGACCAATTTTTGTTAAAGATGTAGGCGATTTTTTAAGGAAAATATACATTGCTTGATGAACATATGTATGATGTATCTGTGAATAAATTCTGATAACAGTTATATGGAGAAAAGTTCCCACTTGAGAATACAACCTTGTCATTTTAAAGTTATCAGAGTTTTATACAAAAAACAAAGTTCTCTGCTGCATCACGTGATTTAGCTTGACACGGTGGGCAGAATTTTCGCATATGATCAAACAGAAATGTTAACATCCAAAGTGACAGATTCTTAAGATGAATTAATTAGAATTTGTGGTGGTGGAGACTTAAAATTACATTGGTAGTTGAAAGACGTTTCCTATTCATCGATGGGTCTGTGCCCACATTGGAAGAAACTGTTTTGAGAAGAAATGCAACAAGTATGTTCGAAGGTGAGATAAAACCTCTTTATTCTTATGCACTGGTAAAAATGGCTCATCATAGATGGGTGATTTTTATAAAGAGGGTATCTTAATATTAGTCCACACACACACACATACCAACATGATAAGTGCCTCAATTTGAGTAGTGACTATGTTGAAAAGTTGATTCATTTACTCAATTATGTATGAATTCAATACAAATTTAAGAAAAAATTGCCTACATTTTAATGGGCAAATAGTACTTATTTTGGGGTTATGTTTTGTCTCTAAATTTTTCAAGTATGTGTTCATTACTCAGAAAAAACTTCTAGGAAATATCATGTACCAGGCTTAAATATATTTATTTTTATTTCCATCTTTTTCAGATCAGTTTGAAACATCTAGATTATTTTGTGTATTTTTATTGGGTTAGGTAGATGTATATCTAAAAAATGTTTGAAATTTTTTCTTCATTACTTTTTCTGTTATATACTTGTTAACTGTAACATAAATATGCTTGTTTACAGTAAACCGAGCACCTCATGCTTATACCGCTTCTGCCCATGTTTCATGTGGTTTGTGATTTTTGTGATGTCATTTTCAGTTCAAATATATTATTAATTTGGGAATGTATAGTGTTCGCCTTCATTTAAGGATTCATTAAATAAAATTTATAATTTATTGCTTTTCCGTCACTTATTCACCCCAGTGAATGTATTTTTACTTTCTCATACTATATAATATAGTATAAAGAATTGTTTTCTCGAAAATTTTTTAATTCGAGATTTTGAAGCCAATATATGTTCTAAGACCTCCTGAACACGTTTTGACTGTTTTGGGAGTTATGTCTGTAGTCAATTTCTTGTACACACGATAGCGGCCACAAATATTAATGGATTTTTACAAAAGTTTATACCCGGCTTTGTTATAAAAAAATCTAGAACTTGATAGAATTTTTTTAATTCTAACAAAAATAAAATTTTATATTTTTTAACATGGCAGCATGGTACAAAATATGACATAATTATTTATAAAAATGTTTATTTATGGTTCAGTGATCATGAGACTTAATAGTTTCAATCATTGTTGTGAAAAATAGCCATACAATTTTTTTTGTTTGTGACGTCATTAGCCCCCCCCCCCCTTCAGGGAAAGTTCCCCCACACACACTGGGGTGTACATTGTCAAGTTTGGTATCAATCAAAAGATTTTGTTAAGCCCTTTAAAGTGAAGGATAACACATTATAATTGTAATCATTTGGACCCACAATACCGATTTTTCAAAATTTTTCTTGAAAAATTTGAAAAATAAAAATAAAAAATGGATTCTGGTATGAGAAAGTGAAGTTGAGCCACATTCCAGTTAATTTTTTCTTATTCTTGATATCACTTCAATTTACGTTTTTTAATCTCCCCCCCCCCCCCCCCCATGTTTTTATTATTTGTAACTAGAAACATTAAGTTCTTTTTACTGAATTTGAGTTGGGCTGATGTATCTCTAAAAATTTTGCTAGATTGATGCAAAGTTAAAAGCACTTTGCATTTTCCTCAGTCTTGATATGCTTTTTTTAATTGATTGACAATTGCAAGATAGTTCGTAGTTGGCAGTCTGCTGCTGGATGCCTACTACAAATTATCTTGTAGTTGGTCAATCAATCTATAATGCTAACTACAACCATTCTCGTAGTAAATACATGCTAACTATGCTAACTATATATATTGGGCATCAGTGGCAAGTCCACTAACAGTGGGAACTCAGCCAATATTTTTATTTTTCAAAAACAATACTCATTTTGCCATAAAAAGCATTAAAACATAATTCTACCTTTTTCTATTGAATAAAATAGTTAACAGACTTTGGCATTTGGAATTGGACTTGACGACTCCCTGTTGCAGTCAAAGTGTTAACAAGCTCCATTCCTTTATTCTTAAATTACTTCTGAAATGAAATATATACTCTCACTATATTTATTATTTGTTTATATTTTATATTACATTATACTTCAATTAACTCTTTATTCCTTAGATAAAAGTGGAATTGCACCAGGTGAAGTAGTCGAGCTAGCTAAACATGTAATTGAGAATTGCAATCATCTATGTTTAGCTGGTTTAATGT
This sequence comes from Amaurobius ferox, assembly GCA_951213105.1. Classification (NCBI taxonomy): domain Eukaryota; kingdom Metazoa; phylum Arthropoda; class Arachnida; order Araneae; family Amaurobiidae; genus Amaurobius; species Amaurobius ferox. Next base: position 29,777,265 of record OX578142.1, read on the forward strand.
TAATTGGATATGCTGAATATGACTTTAAATTAGGACCTAATCCTGAATTTACAATGTTATCAATGTATAAAGGAGTAATTTGTGAAAAATTCAGCATTAATTCTGAAGATTTCGGACTTAGTATGGGTATGTCTCAAGATTTTGAACATGCAGTAAGTATATATCAATAAGTTTTCTTTGATGTTTAAAACTAATTTAATTAAATTTTTGCAACTTTGAGCCACAAAGTTGTGTAATTTATATGATCAATGCCAACAAGTTTATAATATTAAACAGTCGAACCCAAATTATGGGGAACCCACGGATAGAACAAACGAAAGTTTTGGTCCCGTCCAATTTCCTATACATATAATGTCATTTTACATGGATATAATAAACCACCAAAGGTATGAAAATTTGATATAACAAACTTTATCGATGCTTTCGACTAAATTTTTTGTATTTTTGTATCTTTTTTTTTTTTAGATTTTCTGCAGACTCTACATAACTGTTTCATGAACATCAACTTGATTCTTAAAAACAATAAACAGAAAAGGATTATGTAAAATGATTTACTTAAATATTAAAAAATAAATAGTATAATAATTTATTAAATGCTTCTATCTTTTATATTATGCAATAACCTGCATGTCTCTGCAATTTGTAAGTTCTAACATTTTAGCAGGGCCATTTTCTTATTGCATCAAAGAATCTGAATTGGGGTTATTTAATGTATTTTCTAAAATGTTTTGCAATTGCACTGTCTATGTGAAAATAATTAAAAAATAGATCTTAATAATAAACCAAAATATGTAAATAAGGTACAAAAATAGTTTAGTCAGTCTAATACGCTATAATAGAGGGATAGAGATGGATGGAAAAAAATAATTAAGTATGCTCAGAAATGCTTGTGAATACAAACTAGGGATGTCGCAAAACCAAACAATATCCAATACCAAGTAACCGATACTATCGGATTACCGAAGAACCAATATAATCCTATACCTATATTAAATTGCCATTATAACATATTACAAATTCATAATTGCTATAAAATCATGTATAAATCTTATTTTTGCCATAATTAACTAGCCACCTTCATAAATATTAAAAAACAAAAACATTTATATGCATATGTTGATAAATATTTTCTACGCTCTTCTGAAAATTATAGTAAAAGAATGATCATGAAATAATGAATAATTTATATTAATCTGAACATAGTGAAAAACATTTCTATAGGGAATAGAAAAAAATTGTATAAAATATAAAATTTCGGATTGTAATCACGGATATAAGAGTATAAAAATACACAAATTAAAAACGTCATACCATAAATCAAAACTTTTAATGAATCATACTTCTAATGAGATGCATTTGTGCATTGTTAGTTATATCCATGCTGGCAAATTGTAGTGAATATCATATAATATTCTTCTCTGCACGTTTGGCAAAAATCATTTGTAGCGGAAAATATTCAGGGCAACCTTTCAGAAAATTATAGTCTGCCTCAGTGGTTACGCAATAGTTCAATGAAAAACTGCTGAGAAGGCAAGAAAACAGAAAAGAAAGGCTATGTACATCAACTGATTAATAAACTGAGTGTGAACTCTTTGCGAGCAGGGCCACCACAGGTAGGGACAAAAGGATACTTTGTATACGAGCCAAGGAGGCTTGAGACCCCACTCCGAATAAATAGATTACAAAAAAAAGGTCATTAACATGTAAAATAGGGGGTAGTAGGGGACGCATTTACTGCACATGAGCCTGAAAATTTTGTAGGGACCAAATAAAAAATAATTGAACAACATTTTTGTAAAAAAAATAGAAGGAACTTGAAATTTATCGGGCAAATGGGGGAGCACATCATTCAAGATCTTTCCATCTCGCTTTTTACTTTATTTATTTTCTCAGGACAGATCATAAGAGATATTTTGCTCTTTACTTTTCTACATTTAATTTGGCTAATGTAAAGCAAATTTTACGGGAAAAGATGCAAGTAAATAAGTAAAGAAAATAATAGGATAATGAGGCTGAATATTAAACTACGAGGGGCGTTCCGAAAGTAAGTTTTGTCATGCTTTTTCACAAGGAAGCTTTATTACAAACTGAAACATACAATGGCATAACAAAAATCAAACTTTTGGTTATTTTTCCCACTTAGTCACCACCGACATTAATACATTTGTCATACCGTGAAATCAATTTCAAGAAACCATCCTGGTAAAAATCGGTGCCCAGCGATTTAAGGATGTTCTTCACAGCCTGCTGCACCTCTTCATTGCTTCGGAAGTGATGTCCCAATAGTGCTGATTTCAATGCAGGAAAAAGGTGGAAGTCTGATGGGGCAAGATCGGGGCTGTAGGCCGGCTGATCCAATCTCTCCCATCCCAGGCAACAAATGTGTTCTTTTGTGTCCCTTGCTGTGTGGGGTCTTGCATTATCGTCCAAGAACAAAACCCCTCGACTCAAGAGCCCTGGTCTCTTGCGTCGAATGGCGGACTTCAGTTTGGTGAGGGTGTGGCAATAGCATGCCGCATTGATGGTCCCTGAAGTGAGGAAATCAATCAAAATGACACCCTTCGCGTCCCAGAACACTGTCAGCATAACCTTCCCTGCAGACTGCGATACTTTGAATTTTTTCATTACGGGTGAGCTGGGATGCTCCCACGTCATTGAGGCGGACATTGAGTCTGGGGTAAAGTTGTGCACCCATGTCTCATCGCCTGTGATGATCTTGAAAAGAAAGTAATTTCCCTCTCTCTCGTACTGTATCAAGTGTTCAATGCTTATTGCCATTCTTGCAGTCTTGTGATCAGGAGTGAGGTTCTTTGGCACCCATCTTGCTGATACCTTCCGATAACCCAACAAATCATGGATCATATGGTGGGCTTGAGCACGTCCAATACCCAGTGTGGATGCGATATCAGACACAGTTACGCACCTGTTTGCTAACACCATTTTCTGTACTCTCTCGATGTTTGTTGCAGTTGCGGATGTTGACTCAAGGATGGGGGTTTAGTGAAGTGCCCAAGAGAGGATAAAATCCTCCCTTTAAACTTCAGGCGAATAGGAAAAAGTCAGAAAAGAGTTTACTAAAAGAAGATTTTACAGCTAAGAGGTGCTTGGGGGGGGGGGAGGGGGGCAATGACCGAAGTCATGCCCTTCCCCAAGTCTTCAGAAATGAAAGAGATGGGGCCCCAGTGGGTTCCCAGCAGAGGAGAGGAAAGGTGGAGAAGAGGGGTGCCCCGAAGTATTTCTGCATTTTATCATTTTACTGTACATCATTCTATTTCAGGACGAAAGGCAATTGAAGAAAAATCATTTTCTCAATGCTGAAGAACAAAGACAAATGAAAACATATCAGATCTATTGGTTTATTGGTTCTCAAATATTGGGTTTTCGTTAGTATCGGGAAAATACTGCTATATCGGTGAAACCAATAATCAGTATAATATATTGGGACACTGCCTAATACAAAGATTAATTACATAATCTCACTATGTGTGTTAAATAATTAACTTTAAACATGTTGTGAGCTAATAGATCTTCGAAATAAAATGACAAAAATTGTTGGTCAAGTAAATAAATAACTATAAATCTGTAGTTTTACCTGTACATCTGGTTTGTAAACTGTTTTAAAATGCATGCCACCATGAAGAAGTTATTAGTTCTACCTCTCCTCCTTCATCCGGGATAGATTAGTTCTAATCCCTCCTAGATGCATGGACCAGGTGCGTAGCTTCCATAGAGACTAAAAAGCTAAGCTTCCCCTGTTTAAAATCTAATTTAAAGATACTTTTATTTATTATAATTTTAAAAATAACTTTGAATATATATGTTTTTTTAAAAAAAAATGTTACCTTTACTTACTTAAGTAACATGTTTCAAAGTATTTTTCCCATTAAAACACATCTAGAAGCCGAAATCATATAGCTTTTACGGTTTATTGAAAGAAGCATGGTATTAAAACTGACCAACTGTTAACCTCCACCCTGGCTGGTAGGTTAGAACTAAAGGCTAGCTTCCAGAAAGGTGTGGCTATTGCTTCTCCTATTTTCAACCCTTTGTAAACAGCCTAATTTCAGACAATGATTGGATATGGAACGTGGTATTTCATCAATGACGGATAGGTGAAGGGACGAGGTTAGGAAAAATTTTCCTGGGCAAGGCAAAGGATCCTACATTTTTTGTCAAATATGGTTCTATTAATTAATCTTTGCAGAAAAAAGTCATATGAAATACTAAAAAATACATTTTCCACAAATAACATGACATTCACCTAGCTTTAAACAATATCAAGATGAAGAAATACATTAATAATAACTACCATTAAATTTAAGTAGTTTGCGAAGTAGACTTAGGTCTTTGTTGCAGCAACAATATTGTAAAGCACCCATTTGCGTATTTGGGAATTTTAGAAAGAATAATTCTGATTTCCCTTTAAAAATCACGTTACACAAGAATCTCAGTTAAACAAAAGTGATTGATAATTTTCTAGTGGATTTTTAGCATAGTGTAGTTAAGATATATAAAGTTTTCAAAGTATAGTATTTGTAAATAAATAATATACAGAATTGTTTAAGGACATTGTTGACTACAGTGATTTTTAACTAAGCTTACGTTCCAGATATATTTCTCCCCAATTTTCAGTGCATTCTTTTAAATTGTTTTATTTCGTTAGTTCTAGCTGTTTATATTTACAAAACTGATATATTTTTTCTATCATTTGCTAATTATATTCTAATATATTTCTATTTTACGCATATGCATATATTTTTTCAGGTGGGGGGTGGGGGGGGGAACTCAAGCACATGATGTACAACATCGACTACTGACTTGATGCACGACTTTGCTATATTAAATGTCCAAGGGGGAATGTGATCTCCCCTATGGGCAATCATGACTTCATATTTAATAAAATGATTGTAAAAGTTCATTTAATTTAGAAATAAGAAAACATTTAAAATGATATATCGTGTATGTATTCATCTTACATAGGTAACATATTTTAAAATCTCATGCATTTCATCCACTCTTTGCATTTTTATGTAAAATTATTTTATTTTACTCATCAATAAATAAAGCTTATTGAAATAAAACTTATTAAAAATGTGAATATCAGTGTAAATTTCAACTTGTAATACCAAATTTTTTTGTCAATCGCTCAGCTTCTCCAGTCAATATTCTAAAGCTATGCTACTGGTATGGACCTGGTTCCTTGTTTGAACCACTCCCTTCCCGGAACACAGACATGTCCAGAAACCCCCAAGTGAGTGGGAAGCTGTGGTAGTTTCCAAGATTGCATTTACAAAGAATTTCGGAATGCCAAACCTTTCCTCTTATCAGATAGCAAATTTTCACTGTAAATTCAAAGGTGTACTGTAAGTAAGTTCAAACATTTTTTTTTCATCACAAAAGATTAAAAAATTTGTGATTTACTTCTTATTTGGAGGCTGGAAACTCCTGTCTTGCAAATTTTCTGAGGTGGGAGTTGCCATTTTTTAGCGAAAATCCCATCATCATTTCCTGAATTTTAACTCCTGGAAGCTATTGATGTAGTTCATAAGTTTTTGCCTTGAAGCAGGTCATGTGTTATGGGTTGTGTATACTCAATATTTTTATGTGTTTTCTAAAATGTAGCCTAACTTCAATGTTGTTTGCCTTAGAAAGTTACCATAAAGGCATCTTTCCAATGACAGCTTGGCCACATGTAAATATATATATGGATCATTTTTTTAAAATATATAGAAATTACCCTTGTCTAAAACCTTGTACATAAAAAACATAATAACTTTTTATAGCATCTATAGATATTTAAAAATTTATCTTTAATGTTCTGACTACAAGTTTAGACATTTTAAAATAAATTTTAAAAAATGTTTAATTTTTATAGTTAAAATTTAACTGAACAAACTAAACTAAAAGTAAACTGAAAAACTGGGAAATAATATGTAGAGAATTGAAAAATATGAATTTTTCAGTTGCTAATCCCTATCCCATCCTAAAAAAATCTGATGTGGGCAGCACATGACTTTCGCTATATAATGCAAGTACTTTACTACCTTCAATGTGAATTAATGATGTACAAGATCTAAGACATAATGTTTTTGATGTTGAAAAGTACACTGCTAGTTGGTGCTTTTCTGAATGGCAGCATAAAAATTTATTTTGAAATTTCATCCAAATATAACTTGACAATTGGAAATATTGCCAACATCTGCTGAGCAATATACTCAATTATATTAATTATTAATTCATCAATTTAGCTTTATTTTTGTAACTTTAGCATCATTTTGGCTAATTGGGTGACATTTTCATCAATTTGGCACCACATTAAAAAGTTGCATAGTTGGCAATATTTTTCCAAATTTGTCAGCAAGTGTTACACATTTTTTGATACTTACTACTGCTCATTTTTATATAATATTTTAGATACATTTATTTGAAACACATCCAATATCTTAAAAATGGTTCAAGCTAGCAGTCTAAAGTTTGTGTTATTTGTTTTGGAAAAAAAAAATTATATCTAAAATGATTATTTGTTTAACATTATTGAATGTCCTGATTTTTTATGATTTTTTAAATTTCATTTGAAAATTTAGGAGTCTTCCAAATATTCGATCATGTTTAAGATCAATAGGATTCCAGTATTCACCAATTGTATTGTACCAAATTTCATTCGAAACACTATTTATTCCTTTGGCATATATTGCATCCAAAGACACACACACTATACTACACACCACAGACACACACAGTATAGTACACACATACATATATACATACATACATACATACATACATACACATAACCTCAAAAATAGTTGATGAGAGTTCAGAGATGCTTGAAACATGCTCTTCCATAGAAAACTCAAATTTGAATTTTCATCCCTGTTACAGTACTTTCCCCTATACAGGGTGTCCCAACCCCATAGGGAATAGGGGTGCATTTCAATTCCTATTCCCTATACAAGGTGCCCCAAGAACAAAGTGGAGAAGTTTAGGAAAATTGGTAAATATAGTATGAGTAGATTGATTAGTAATATAAGCATTATACAGGGTGTCCCAAAAAGATTGAAACACGCTTTAATTCTTTACCTGTTGGAGATAAGTGGGCAATATAAATTGCAAAAATGTTGAAAGTAAGATAGAAAATAAGACTATGTTAATAAAATGGTCCTCCCATTAGTTTTCAAAAAGTTACACTTTTTAAATTTTTATACAACACCCTTAGACAAATTTGGTCAATCAGAAAATTTTTACTTTTAATGCAACAAGATCATTAAAAACCCACATATCTGTATTTTTAAAATCAACTCAATTATGATAATGAAAAAAATCTGACTTATTCCACTTTTCCATACCATGTGAAAGGCTGTTTCATCAGTGAAAATAGGGATCATAAACAAATTGACAATGGAAATTGTTTAGATCAAAAATACGTTAATATGTGTCAAAATTTTTTATCGCAAATGCATCTAAATAAAGCATTATATAGACAGAGATCATATAAAGTAGTGGTACTCACTACGTGGTTGGGTATTCTATGTATTATCATCCAGTTTTAACCTTTTTTGTGATATGTCATAAATTTACATTTCTAATTTGATATATGGTCCCCATTCACAATGTTCAATTTTCAATTAAATATAACTCTCAATTTTAAAGATACAGATATGTGGGGTTTTTTAATGATCTTGTTGCATTAAAAATAAAAAATTTCTGATTGACCAAATTTGTCTAAGGGGGTTGTATAAAAATTTAAAAAGTGTAACTCTTTGAAAAGTAATGGGATTACTATTTCATTAATGTAGTCTTATTTCTTACCTTATTTTCAACATATTTGCAATTTACATTGCCCACTTATCTCCAACAGGTAAAGAATTAAAGCGTGTTTCAATTTTTTTGGGACACCCTGTATGCTATGTAGGGAAAGGAAAGATTTTTTGACAGTGACGCTGACAGAGAATGATTAATTAAAAAATATAAATTAATTAAGAAATTAACTAAATGCCTCATATAAATATACTGTTGTTATTTTTAGGGATAATATGTATGAACAGTTAAAAAAATGAATTTCAAGCACTTTATTTTGTCTAACATGCAAATGAGGAAAATACTTTGGATATATATCAGAATTTTTAATGATACAATTATAAAATTGTCCATTTCATTTATACAGAATTTTTTTATAATTATAATATAATTTATATTCATGAAATAATGTATCATATGAATGTATTATTTTAGGTTGAATTAGGAAGTAATTATGTTCGAGTTGGAAGTTCTATATTTGGAGTTCGTAATAAGGTGTAATCAAGTCGCAGTTCAATTTCATATTATCAGGTATTTTATTTTTAAATTTAATACAATATTTTTTATCATTCTTTATAAAAACATATGCTTAACTACTATGGTAGTATCAAAGTTCTGTTTGATACTGCCATGGTAGTTAAGCTTCAAATGTACTTTAATAAAGGTGTGAAATTTGTTGTTTACAACCTGATAATAGTAATATTCTTTTAATTTACAATCATCTAATTATATCTGAAAGTGAAAACTTTTGAACACAGCATAAAAAGGTTTAAAAAGTTATCACTTTGTTTCAAAGGCAAAAATAGCCTTCTTCATCAGGTTAAATGAGGTAGAGCACTTGTACTAATAAAGATAGGATTGCCTATGAAGGTGCTGGTGCTCTGTCTCATTTATTCTGATGAAAGCTCTTTTTGCCTTTGAAACTGATTGATACTTTTTTCAACCTTTTTATACTGTGTTCTAATGACGTTTTTTATTTTTAGATTATTTCTGACAGCAGTTATAGTAAAAGATTTTGCATTTAGTTATACTAAAAGTATACAGTACCAGGTGCTGAAGAAAAGGCTGTATGATAAGAATCGCCAAACTAAGGCAAAAGGGGCAATGCTACTGAATTGTTTATGAGCTGAAAGCACCTATTGCCAAAAAAAAAAAATACCCCAATCTATTTCTATTGTGCTTGATGGACAAATTTATAAACTTTGTAAAAGTTTGATTTTTCATCAGCATGAATTACTTGAACTGGATGTAATCAACATGCCATAATATTCAGTGCACATAATCAAACACAAACAGTGTTTTTTTCAGGACATTTGACCAGGGATGTGAATGAAATTTTAGGGAGGGGCAAGTTTTCTATTTGCCCTATATAAATATATCTAAATGTTGTGTCATATAAATAGAAACTAGGTTAACATAAAGTGTTTCTGGGGGGAGGGGGTGAAGCCTCCCCCCCAGAGGTATGCCCAAAAGAAACACTGAACACATATATGGCAAAAGATTGACTAAAAGGGATACTGTTAGCTAATTTTATATAGCACATGGCAGAATAGCATTTAAACTTAACTTTTAAATAAAGCAAAGAAAAGGATTTTTTAATTTTAATTCAATTATGCTTTTCATTTATATATTTTTGTCATTTATACATTTTTTCACATTGGTTTTCAGATTTTCTTATCCATTCACATAGATTTTGATTTTATAAGTTTTTGCAGTTATGCAGTTTTTCACTGGTCCCTTGAGAAGTGTATAAATTGTGCTTTACCTTTCTTGTACTTTTGTAGTTTATTCATAGTTTGAAAGTGCCTATAGGTATGCTGAGTGATATGATATATCACTGATCAATCATTTACACTGGATGATTATGATAAGTATAGGTGAAAATTAAATTTTTAGGAAAGTCAAATGTATCCATAACTCATTATAGGAATCAATTAGGGTCTTTTTATTTATTTTTTACTTTTTGTATATTAGTTGCTTTTAACCCTTTTGGGACGGCGGCATTCCGAAACTGCCGTGGCCCAAAGGATGGAGCACTACATTTCCGAACTGTTCCCAAAAGACTGCTAATGTTTTGCGCTAAGCCTAACTCTCGAAAAAAATTCACTAAAAATCACCCGTTCAACACAGCATTCTACTTTTTTCAGGAAGAAAGGAAAGACTTATTTTCTATTTGATGTATATTTTTCATACAAATTTTCTTTTATCAAAATATTACAAATTTTAGTGTATATATGTTTTAGGTACAGATGGATAATTCTTTGGCATGTCCTTCCGATTTTTTAAAACTATACCACATATATGCGTATTCTTAGACAACAAATACTTTGCAAGTACAGGAGAGGTAAAAAATTTATCCAAATACAAAGTATATCCTTTTCCTAAAAGTTCGCTTAGAAGTGTTTTCACAACGCGTTCTCCATACCCACCGTCAGAGTTTGATAATTCCGTGTCCTTTCCAGTATACACAAGGAAATTCCATATATAGCCTGATTCCGATTCTGACAATTTATATATTTTTATTCCATATCTGGACCTTTTCGAGGGGATATATTGACGAAATCCCAGCCTTCCTTTCCATGAGAACAAAGATTCATCAATGAACACATTTCTTCTAGGAGTGTATATAGATTTAAATTTTGAAACTAATGCATCTAACGCAGGTTTCAATTTATCTAGTTTTTGGGTATTACTGTCAAGAGTAAAATGAAGGTAACGTAATATTCCTATAAATCGATCGCGACTCATAACTGAATTGAAAAAAGGAGTACTGATAATTGGATTCTTAGAAAAATACATTTTAAGATTTGGTTTTCTGACAATGCTCATCAAAATTACTAGTGCGAGAAACACACGAAATTCGTTTCCTGTCACAGGTGTAAATACATTTGAAACAGGTGGAGTCTTCGATGTGGAAGGAGAGAGGAGATTTTTCTCCCATTTTTTCTTTGCAAACTCATTAGTTGCTTTTACTATAAATTCTACTAGTTCATCATCAAAAAATATGCTAAAAAAATCAAATTCCTTATCTAAATTAGGCGGCATGATATTGTGATTTATTCCAGGTATGTTCAAAAACTCTAAAGAATTCAGATCTTTCAAATCACATGTCCATACATCATTCGAAAAAATAGCAACTGAAGCTGGCGGCGTTGTAATAATAGTACGCTCAGAATCTGAAGAATCAATTGCATTTTCAGATTCATCATCAGAAATAACACTGTTCCACGAATCTTCACTATCTGCTTTGCTTTCATTACTGTCTGGTTCGTTTACCATGCGCGTATATTCTTCCACAGAAAGGAAATGTCTCAAACCAGCCATACTTTTATCCGAAATAACCATATCATTTCACTATCGCACATTCCTTTACCCCCTTCTCCCCCCCCCCCCAAATACTCTCTTATACTCCTGTAATTCACCAACGAAATCATTAAAAGCTAAAATCAAAAAGAGACCCGGAACTCAATTATAAAATTTTTGATGCTGCGAGAAGTGCTCAGTCTGTTTACTTTACAGAACCATGTTTCACCGCTCCAAATGGAGAAATAATTCATTGGATTCTCCTTGTGCCAAGGTCAAGCATCTGCAAAATACATTTAAGTTGCTTCCACGAGCATTTAATGCCATCTAGTAGACAAATAAATTCAAATGAAAACGTTTCACATAGAAACACCGATACGTGCCACTCGCCGTTTAGGGTAAAGTTCTCTCCGGCACGAGTGCGTGCCGTACGTTCTTGAATGCAAGTTCGCAGCCAGCATGCGGACGTGCCAACCATCGCGAAAGGGTTAAAGGTGGGGGGGGGGGGGATATAAATTAGTTTGGAAAAATTTGATTTTATTTGTCTCATATGTAACCTCAAATACTTCACTATCTAGCCTGCCAGCAAAGCAATTGTCTGCCCATGGTACAACATTTGATCTGCCTCCTGTGGGAAATTCTTAGTTTATGAACTTAGTCCATACCAATGGATGCTTTTAGACCATGGGTAACTCACTAGTATTGTCTCATTTGTCTTTGTTTGGAGTTAACACATGTGGTTCCATTGTGAATAAAAAAGCGAAAGTTATCTTATCTATTTATATCTTTTTCTGTAGTACCTCAAAAAGAGAAGGTTATCTTATCTATTTATATCTTTTTCTGTAGTACGGGAGAGTGGGTCAGCTTCAGACACAGTCCACCTTGAGACACTTTAAATTTTAAAATCAGATATGAGATTAAAATCTTATTATTATATATACTACTAGATGGCTCTCTTGTGCTGCTGTGTCTTGAAAGCTCTACTGCAATTAAGTAGTAATTTATTAAACTTTTTTAGTTTTTGTAGCAGTAAAAAAACTTATCTGAATTTTGTAGACAGTAACAGTGGGATTACAATTTAATTTATTCAAATAAAAATACATATGACAGAAATAAGTATGTTTATTGTGAAATTAGATGCAAAATAGTCATTGAGTCATGAGTTAAATTTAGAAGCTTGGGAGCCTTCAGGAAGAATCTGGCCAGTTGTGGCATTTTGGGACACATGAGAACCTTGGGACACCTAATGACTTTTTTTAAGTGATTGCTGTATTTAATGATTTTAATTTACTGTAGGTATTCAATGTAAAACTTTGTTACTCAATAAGCCTTTAAATTTTTCATCTGTTAAAATGTTAGATTTTTTCCAAATTTTTTACTGTAAGTTCAATTCATGTGTATTGTATAAAATTGTTTCTACTTAAATTCAGAGTTTATTGTGTTATTTATTTAAATTGGACAATATAACCAAGAATTTGTCTCAGTAAAGTTAACAATCAATACTGTTTTATCCATCAAAGGCACTGTCCCCCACCAGGTGCCCCACCAGGAGGAGTACCTTGGAATACTGGAAGGGTTCTGTAAAAATATTAATTATGAGATAATTGAAGTTGATTATACTTTTTTCTCATGCAGAAGTGTTTAATGTATATGAGGCATGTGTTTGGCTAAGATAGAATTATAAAAAAAAAATTATAAAAATTTAAAACTGAAAGTATCTTAAGATGCCTCACTCTCCCCTACTACCTCATTTTTATATAAAGCCAATGCTAACCTATATTACATGGAGATTCAGAAAATGGGGTAAATTTATTATGAGGATTTCATTAATGTAAAATAAAGATGCTTATTCAATACATGAATACTGCTTTGAAATTTTGATGATCCAAGAATGAGATTGATTTGCGAGTTAAAATGATGTAAAATTTACTAACATTATCACAGAACTAAAAATGCCCAGTTAGCAAGAATGTAAGGGAGAACAAACATTTCACAAAGCAATTTGTCGGTTACAACATATCATTCTTAACCCATTCACCAGTTATGCTGGGTATTTTGCAGACTGAAATAAAATCTGTTTTCTTTTATCTTGAAAATCTGAGAAGCTATTTTTCCAGGTCTCTATACTTTCATCCTTGTTCTTTTTCTGCCAGATAATATTGACTTTTAGCATATATTTCATCTTATAGTAATGCACTTTTATTTGCACAATGCACAATTTGTAAACATTGACATACATGGTTTTGTGACACATGTGGTTATCAGAAAAGTTTACTTACTTCATTTTCTTTTTAAAAGTTTATAGATATATTATCTGCTCTTGATTTCATTGTAAATTACAGTGTTTTTTAAGATTTACCATAGTCAATAGGGATGTCATGAAACCAAAAAAGATCTGATACTATCAGATTTCCAAAGAACGATATAATCTGATACCGATACCAATATTAGATTGCTAGTATAACGTATAACAAATTCATAATTGCTGTAAAATTATGTATAAAACTTATTTCAGCCATAATTAACTAGACCCCTTCATAAATATTAAAATACGAAAACATTTATAATACACATGTTAATAAATATTTTATATGCTCTTCTTTCAGAAGTAATAGTATTTATGTTGCTATATAATAATTATGTGCTATTATAATAATTTTATGTGCTCTTCTTTCAGAAGTCCATAGTAAAAGAATGATTATGAAATAATGAATAATTTATATTAATCTGAACAGAGTGAATAAATATTTTTATAGGGAATAGGAAAAAATTATATAAAATATAAAATTTAAGATTATAATAACAGATAAAAGAATATAGAAATACACGAATGAAAAAATCATACTATAATTCAAAACTTTCCTATCAATCATATTTCTAATGAGATGTGTTCTCACATTGTTAGTTATATCTGTGCTGGCAAATTATAGTAAACATCATTTAACAATAATAAAGAAGTTATTTAAGGATTTAGCAGTCTTGTGATTACTGGTATGAAATCACAATAGTGGTTACCCGATATTGTGTTTGTTTGTGTAAATGTATCTCATTTTAAAATGTTTTTGTCAAATTCACCGATGTAGACTTTCGAATCGTACTTTGTTTCGATGTTTGGAAAATTTCGCTTTACTAAAAGTCTGGTACCTTTGAGTGAAATCTCTCTGATGTAACATCTCTATAAGTTCGGACTGTAGGTAGCCTATTAATTTTGGATTCTCTTACCCTACATTTCAAACAATCAATTTGTCATGGCGATATGAAATGCAATTATAATTCCACCATACAATTTCAGTGATCCTGCATTGTGGTTCATAATGTGTGAAAGCACTTTCGAATTGGGTACTCTGAAAGTTGTGACTGAGAGTAAAACTAAATGTAATTATGTCATGTCACATTTGCCTCCAGAAGCTGCTACAATCATTAGAGACATAATTATGAATCCTAACAAAGACGACCCATACCTTCATGTAAAAACGGAACTCATTAAACGCAATAGTGAATCCCCCTAAAAAAATTAGAAAACTGCTTATGGAAGAACAACTTGGTGATTGTAAGCCTTCGGAACTACTATGCAGCATGAAATGCAATGTTGAAAACTATAAACTACCTGATGAACTGATGTTGGAATTTTTTCTTCAGCATTTGCCATCTCAGGTTCCAATTATTTTTGCAGCTATTACTCCTCTGAAATTGGATGCTGCAGCAGAAATTGCAGATCGTGTCATTGAGGTAACACGATTTCGGTGAGTTCTTGTTTTTCTGTTTCCTCATTAAATTCTATTGAAGATAGATTACTTGCTGAAATACAAGGATCATATTTAAAGATAGATGACCTTACTTGTTGCAGAAGCCTCAGTCGCAACTGAAACAAAGCTTCATGACAAAGAAACACATCTAAAACTAAGAATAACGAACAGTGTTATTATCATCCAAAATTTGGTCAAAAAGCTTTAAAATGTGTTTCTCTCTGTAAATGCCAA
This sequence comes from Amaurobius ferox, assembly GCA_951213105.1. NCBI lineage: Eukaryota > Metazoa > Arthropoda > Arachnida > Araneae > Amaurobiidae > Amaurobius > Amaurobius ferox. The sequence goes on from OX578142.1 coordinate 29,792,345, forward strand.
AGAAACAAGAAGAGGCATGTGTAAAGGCGACTACTACTTTGCCTAAAAATTCTCGTCGTCTTTTTGTGTGTGACAAACACACTAACATGAAAATTTTTGATCGATATGGGATCAGATGTATCTATCTTTCCAGCTTCAAAATTACATAGAAGAAACACTTCCCAAATGCCTCTTTCTGCAGGTAACACTTCCCCTGTTCATGTGTATATATCTTAATGTCTTTCCTCAGATTTTGGTCTCAGACGGATTTTTAAATGGTCATTTCTTGTTGGCAATGTTTATACTCCCATTATAGGTGTGGATTTTTTATACAATTTTAACTTAATACCTGATCTGTTTAAACAAAAATTGATTGATTCAGAAGCTAAAATAAGTTCTTATTGTACATTAAGTGTAAGTGACATCTATTTAATTAAAACTATATCAGGTGATAGCATTTATCATAAATTTTAAAGGGGTTTCTGGATATAACCAGACCACCTCATCTTGATCAAGCATTAAAACATTCAGTAGTTCACTACATTGAAACTATTGGACCTTCTGTAACTGTGTGTGTGTGTGGTGTGTGCTAAAGCACGGCATTTTGCACCTGATCGTTTGCGCATTGCAAAGGAGGAATTTCAAAGTATGATTAATCTTGGTCATATGTGTCCTTCTAAAAGTAATTATTCATCCCCATTGCGTATGGTACCTAAAAAGGACAGTACTAAATGGAGACCTGTAGGTGACTACCGAGCACTTAATGCTCAAGCGGTAAAGGATAATTATGGAGTACCCAATATACTAGATTTCATTTCAAACCTCCATGGAAGCAATATTTATTCACATAGATCTTATCAAAGCCTATCATCAAATTCCTATCAATCCAGAAGATGTATACAAAACTGCAATCACAATGCCCTTCGTATTATTTGAAAGCACTAATATGCAGTTTTGGCCTCTGTAATACAGCCGCTACTTTTCAACGATTTATTGATGAAGTGACACGTAATCTTCTGTTTGTATACGGTTTTGTTGATGATATTTTAGTAGCTTTGACATCGCCAGAAGAGCATATTAACAACCTAAAAATTTTATTTGAATGATTAAAACAATATGGTCTAAGTGTAAAACCATCGAAATGTATTTTTGGACTTTCATCAATTGAGTTCTTGGGATTTAAAGTTTCAGCATCTGGTATTGTGCCACTCACAGAATGTGTAGATTGTATAAAAAATTTTCTGAAACCAACAACCTAATGCTATGATGGGTACAAATCGCATTCATTCTACAGCATACTACCCCATTTCAAATGGAATAATTGAAAGTTTTCACAGACATCTAAAATGTGCATTAAAAGCACATAAAAATGCCAATTGGACAGATACACTTCCTATCACACTCTTAGGAATTCGAACAGCTTTCAAAAATGACATCCAAGCTTCTTGTGTGGAATTGGTCTATGGTAAAACATTAACTTTACCGTTAGATATGTTTTATGATTCCATACCTAAGCAATCATATGGATAAAACAATCATACATGGGTGACAAATCTACGAGAAAAAAAGAGGACACTCAATTCCGTTGCAACATCAAGACATGGCAAAAATTCTATTTTCATCATTCAATTCTATATTCCTCTTTGAAAACTTGCACACATATCTTTTTTTACACAGATTGTACAAAACCACCTTTAAGTGAATCGTACAAGGGACCTCACAGAGTGATCGAAAGGAATATTAAAACTATTACAATTGAACTTAAAGATAAAAAGAAAGCTGTATCTTTAGATCAAGTGAAGCCATCCTGCCTCCTGTGTGAAAAGGCAGAAAAATGTAAACCTTTCACTACTTTTAATACATCGAATGAAAATTCGAAATCTGCCATCACAACCAGAAGTGGTAGGACAGTGCAGTTTCCTAAAAGACTAGTACAATACATGTAAGATTGGTGTATTCTAAACTAATTTAATTTGTATATTTCAAACATGTATTTTTGTATTATTGTATATATTTTTTTGTATATTTGATATCATTTCTCGGTATTCCTCGTTCACTGGGGGATATTCATGTGGTATTCGATACGTATTTGATTCTTGGTCATCTGCCAAGAGTGATGTACAGTGTGTCACAAACATATTCTTGTTCTGGCTCGTAAGAACATCAGTTCGCTGTTGCTTGCCCTGGTAAGTTGAAGAGCGAATGTATTTTGAAATAAAGAAGTTGATTAAGGATTTAGCAGTCTCGTGATTACTAATACAAAATTACTACAGATAAGAAAAACTTAAGCAGCATATAAAAGCACAAATAATAAAATAATGGAGCATACAGCTTTTTCGAGGATATGCAGGATCCCCTTTGTCAGTGCAAGAGAATCAACAAACATGAAGTCCAAAAGAGGAATGGGTGAAAAAAAAAAAAGCAGGAGGAGTATACAGAATGCCCACTTATATCCGTTACACCTCCGTTAACTTCAAAACGGTGACAGCTTAGGCCATAAAGTCTAGGTATAGTAAAAAGGCTATGCGCTACTGAATGAGACAACTTACAATGCCATCTATCGGCAAATTTTGGAATTAGCGGTCCTATCTCGTAAATGATGAAAGATACGTGAAAAAAGTCATTTAGAAAGTTGTAGAGCACTTTCGATTTAGTACGAAAAGATACCTTGCACACATTAATACTCAAAACAGATTGCAAAAAATGAACATTTGTTTGATTGTGAAGCGAAGCAAGAAAAGACCACCTTACGGACTAAATACGAGCCTGTGTTGTGGCGCAGGGGAAACGCACACGTAATTCACATTCATGAGGACCATGGTTCTGTCCCCACCGGTTGCGTGTTTTACTGAATGTCTCTACAAACCCTGAAAACTTTCTTCTGATCTTGCAAAATCGTCTTTCCAAACACACAGCTTAACTCAACCATGTCTGGTATAAAAATCACATGGATCTCATGTACTATGCAAATGAGAATGGAACGTCATACCTGTTCACCAGAGACTACTACTATAAAAAGGATGTTTCTGCTGGGTTGTACGTTAAAGCGGAGAGTTATGGCAAAATTTGGCAGTAACGAGTATTGCTAGATGTTGTTAATTTACGGTGAATGTCGGCGTAAGGCAAAATCAACTGCAAGGCTGTATCATGAACGTTTCCCTTAAGGCCCGCATCCTACACGGCAGACCATCTTAAAAGTTGTAAAACGTGTAAGGGAGAAGGGCTTCGTGACCAGCCGACCTCGAATTCGTACACCTCATAATGTAGGATGCAAAGTGCAACCTGAAGATGTGCTAGCATACGCTCTCGCCCATCCTCAGAGCAGCACAAGAATGATTAGTGAAAATTGTGGTCTCTCAAAAAGCCGCGTCTGGAAAATCCTGAATGAATCAAGTGCTCATCTATACCGATCCACATCTGTGCAGGGATTGCTGCCAAGAGATGCTGAGAGACGTTGCACGTGGTGCAACTTTGTGATGAATAACTTAGAGGTCCACCCAACATTCCTGGCAGACATAATATGGACGGATGAGGCATGTTTTTCGAGGAACGGAATGTTTAATAGATAGAACGTTCATACCTGGTCGCTGGAAAATCCGAGATATGCCGTCGAAGTTCGACATCAACAACGCTGGTCGATTAATGTTTGGTGTGGGATTTTTAATGACAGGCTCATTGGATCAGTATTTTATGAGGGCATGTTAACGGGACAATGGTACTTGCAGATTCTGCAGGATGTAATAACCGACTTTGTTGAGAATCTACCTTTGCACCAACTCCTAAATGTATGGTTTCAACATGATGGTGCACCTCCGAATCAGATTTCAAACGTTCAGCAGTACCTAATAGAGACATTCCAGAATTAAATCATTGGGTATGGTGGTTCCGTCGAGTGGCCCCTGCTCTCACCTGACTTGACCCCATTGGGCTTCTTATGGGGACACATAAAAGGGCAGGTATATGCTACCCCTCCGCCAACATTGCAGGATCTTCAACGACGCATTACTGATGCTTGTGTGTCTGTAACACCTGCCATGTTGCACAATGTGCAGCGAGAAATCCAGTCCAAAGTGCAAATGTGTATAGTGGCTAAAGGAGAGCATTTTGAGCAATATACTATTGTAAATAACTGATCCTGAAGACAGGGAAGTGTCTCAGTTTCTTTCTTCCACTCTTTATGACATCACAATTTTCGAAATCGTGACCAAACAAATGTTCATTTTTTGCATTCTGTTTTGAGTATTAATGTGCACAAGGTATCTTTTCGCACTAAATTGAGAGTGCGCTACAACTTTCTAGTTGACTTTTTTCACGTATCTTTCACCGTTTACGAGATAGGACTGCTAATTCCAAAATTTGTTGATAGATGGCATTGTAAGTTGTCTCATCGAGCAGTGCATAGCCTTTTTACTATACCTAGACACCAACTTTATGGCCTAAGCTGTCACCATTTAGAAGTTAAGGGGGGTGTAATGGATATAGGTGGGTACCCTGTATATCCAAGACCTGGATTAGGAGAGAATCAATCAGAAAGCAGCATAAAGAACCGCCCAGCCAATCCGAAACGACAAGTAACACACAAGATTGGCATGTGCAAAAATGGAACAAGAATATCTCAACAAGACAGGTCAAGTCCGAACAAGAATAACTGAGACCCAAAAAGATGAAAAAAGGTTAAAACGACACATAAGATCCCCAAAAGAATAGAACAAAGAAAGGAGGGGGTTTCAGGGTGTTCTGCCTAATCCGTCTCTCCTAATCCAGGTCTTGGATATATAATCCCCCTGCTTCTTTCTTTTGCACCCATTCCTTTTTTGGACTTTGGATTTGTTGGTTTTCTTGCACTGACGAAGGGGATCCAGTGTATCCCCGAAACAACTGTATGCTGCATTATTGTATTATTTGTACTTTTATACGTTGCTCAAGTTTTTCTTTGAATAATATACAATATTCAAAGTTTTTTATAAATTTCTACTGTTCTACATTAACAAGAACTAGTTTAGAGATTTAGTAACTGAGCACAATTTTGTTCTTCAGCACATTGCTTCTCTTCATTATATACTTCCAGTATATAACTGGGACTTTCTTCATATTCTTCAGTAGTAGATTTAGAAGAACCACTAACATCAAACTTCATTTATTTTTGTTTTCTTTTCTTTTTCTTCTCTTTTATTGGCATGTGATACAGATTTTTTTAACGAAAATAAACAAAGTGCTCATTTACCAAAGAGTTCCTTTTCCGATTTATTCGAAGAAAAGATAAAACAGTTTTCTAAAAAAATAATTATAACTTGTGGAATATTCTTATTGACCATAATAATGCAACAATTCGCAGTTAGTTGCACTGAACAAACTTAAACGCAGGAGACGACAGATCAACGAGTCATTGCATGGCATTTCAATTACAATGTGTATACCAAATCCTCTGCTTCCGCGAACATGAAAGACATAGCATTATTGATTTTATTTTAATAAATACAGTTTTATAGGAAAATATTTAAAACACACCTTAAATTCTAGAAAAAAATGTTATTTTAAAATCAAATTTTTTATTATTGTTGAGGTTCATGGGTCACAAGTAATGTAAAAATGGGAAGAAGTCACGGGCTGCCAAGCACAAAGTGGTGGGCTGTTGGTTGCTAACCCCTGTTTTAGATTATAATAAATACATCCTAGTAGTAATGAACTACTTCATATAGTGGGCAGAAGCTTACGCAATCCCTGACAATGAGTCTACAATCATCAGTAAACTTCTAATCCAGGACTAGGTATCTCATTATGGGGTTCCCTCACTCACCCATTCAGACCAGGGAATGAACTTTAACTTTAGTATTTTCACAGGACTGTGCAAACTACTCAGAATGTACAAATACTGCTGTTTATATTTACTTAAGCATTTCTGTTCATTTTTTATTGTTTCAAATGTAATATCTTTGCTGTGGTATTTATACCACTGCAGCACTTTTATCGTGAATTATGCTACTAATATTTTGAAGCTGCTAAGCTACCCATAATCAACTCATGAACCACAAGTTGAGAAAATATGCTATAGAAAAATTGTACCATATCCTATGATTACCTTTGTGCTTTAATGAAGAAACATTTTTACTGTGGATTTTTAAAATAATATTTTTATGGAATTGTATTATTGATATAATATTCTTTTTTTCTTTTGATTTATGAAAGTACACAACTTGTATATAGACTTGTTTACTGAAAGTTGGGTTTTAAGTTTATGAGTGTTATTTATACAGGAATGTACATACCATTTTATGGCATTTGAAATCTTAACATGCATTTTTATAAATAAATGGCAATTTAAATTATTTCGTTTTTCTTCCTTAGGAAAATTGATTCTCGAATTGATTCTCGATCATTATAGAAGATTCATTTCATGTATATACTCAGAGATTTATGTATGATACACTGATAGATCCATCAGATTAATCTCTGAAGATATATTTGGGGCTTCCATACTTTTGAAACTTTGTTGAAGGCATCTGTGTACTGATTGAATTAGAACTAAACAATGTAAATAAAATATGCTCATTATTTCATATCTGTATGTTTATTATTTTATACCCAAAATCTTTTGTTAGATTTGGTAGAAAGTCTATATAATTAAAGAATCTTTTTTTAGATTTTATTGATTGTCAGAAATACATTCATGTTTATGAAAATTGCAACCCCACCAAAGGAGTGAACAGATTAAAATGACATTTATACCACATATTACGGTTGGTGATAAAATAAATGATTTTCGTTATGTGTTCCTGGGGTATTGCCTTCCAGGCTTCTTCGATCTGGATCCACAGTGCATTGATGGTGACTGCTGGGGAACAGTAATGGCCCATTCGCCGAGTGACCATATCCTGCCGAGTGACCAAATGTACTCGGTGTTGCCCATGATTTAAAGCAATGATTAATTGAATGCATCCATTCAATTTTTTAAAAGGCGTAGTCACTCTGCCTACTTTATTAAAAATATTACATGCTGACTCAGAAAATCTTCATCAGAATTTTGCCATTTTTGTCTGTAGACTGTTTTGTATTTTAGAATATTTTATGCACATCTTAGGGTTAGCTAATTTTAAAAGAAATGTCATTACAATATTTTTCTGAAGAGATTTTGTGTTGATATAACTAATTTCTGTCATAAACATTAAAGTATGATAACTGATGTATGAAATCTACCAATGACTATGTATTATATTGATCATTTGACACAGTACTTTAAATGGAGTGTTTTGTTTTAAAAAGTACAATAAACATTATTGCTAATGTTTGTTCAGACTATTAGTACTAATACCCTCACAATAATGAGCCTTGTCAAAACAGAATTACTTTTATTTTTCTTTAGAAAACATTGAACATAGCCATAAAATCTGTGCACCAAAATTACAGTTCTGTTCTCTTGCAATGAATTCATGATGATATGATTTTCTTTGAATAACTACAATAAATAACATTTTTACATAAATTTATGAGTAAGTAGAAACTGATAATGTTCATCCAGAATATTGTTGTGATGTGCAGTTCTCAAATGCTGCGTCCACCAGTCCTGCACGACTAACATCTATGCTGTCCAAATAATTGTATATCTTATCCTTGAATTCATCTCCTAGTGTTTTGTTACGGGATAATATCCACAGGTTTTCTAGTAAAAAATTAAGTCATTAAATATTTAGAATCTAAACAATTTTTTTATCATTAGATATACAAAAGAGGTGGAATTTTTTTTACTAGCAATTCAGATTTATCTAATAGCAATCCTTATTCCAGTTTCTCTGCTTCAAAAGATTTTTACCATTGAAGCCTATTTGAATTATTAAGTTTAACTGGCTTACACAAAAATTTAAATGGTGTTCTGAAAAGGTTTATAAATATATTCTTAATAAAGTTTTTCTACATCATGATTATGCTATCATGAGCCAGATATGATATACTATCATGTATATCATATGAGCCAGATATGATATGCTATCATGCATATCATTTGAGCCAGATATGATATGCTATCAGATATAATTGCTAACTCCAGTTCAAGACTGGTGTAAAATGGCCAAGTGGTTAATTATTGCTTACATTCTCCCACCTACTGTGGATTTTTTACAAAATGGTTTATAAATTGTAGAAAATATTTAATTGAAATTTTAAAAAATGGATACAAGTTCATTTTAAGCCACAGTTAAAATTTCTCAAATGGGACAACCATTACAGCAAACATTCAATTAGCCAATGTACGTGGTTCATATTTACTCTGAAGTTTAAAGATTTCATTCTCTTAGTCATTTACAGCCAATCATGTGTTCATGCTCTGCCTCCACCACATGTGTGAATGTTCTTGCTTCCTCACCACTTTTCATTTTTTTTTTCACCCATAATGCCTGGAAAATTGCCCTCTTGGCAGTGTGGCCAATTGGATTTTGTCTATTAAATCTTCCCATACAGCTAGAAATTCTATAGGTTGCACATAGGAGCACTTACCCAATAAATATCTACTATCACCCATCCATGTAAAATGAGCACTCCTCTCATTTTAAATAGCTTTCATAAATATATGTATACATATAGTTAATTTTTCATGAATGAATTATTTTATTTGATCGTAATGATACATGCTTTTTGTCCAAAGTGAGCAAAAATAGCTATTTTTCATTAATTTTAAGTAATTCTTAGGTTCCCAAATCAGCTTTCAAATGTAATTATTTAAGATTCAATTTCTCCCACTGCAGTCCCCTACTACATGCTATTAAATTAAATTAATTTTTTCTTAAAATGACATAAAATAACACCCCCATGTTAAGGTTAAGTAGGTATTCTGATAACTTTATCTAGTGATTCATATATCTTAATTTTTTAATAATATATTGTAATTATTTGATTATACTCTTTTCCAAACTTATTATCAGGTGCCTTCTTCATCTTAACAGGGGCTGACAGTTTTTAACTGCATAGTTATAGGAATTTTACCTTTAAACTGGAAAGTATCTGAATACCTAATACCTAGATTGTATTATTTTACCTCTATGCCAACAGGAGAGTTTTTAGAGAGTAAGAGTGAAAATAATATTTATGTTTCACAGTTTGTGGACTCATTTTCTTTAGAAATGAATACAGAGATAGCGCAAAACAAAGCATGCATTCATTGCAATTGTTTTGAGAGTTGATTTTATAATAATTGTATTGTAATTTTACACATGGCAATTATTGTTCATATTAATTAACTTTCAAAGATTCCTTACAGTCTGAAGACTTGTTTTGTCATTTATATAGACTTCCATATTTGCAGCTTGTATAAAAGAAAATTCTAGTTTCTAGTTTAATGGTTACCTACAGTTTATGAAGAAATTAAGGGAAGCAGGTCTATTGTACTTGCAATTAATAGATTTGATTTTTATGTAAAATTATCTTTTGCAAAACATTTTTTTATAATAAATATGAATTCAATTAAATGTGAAATAAAATAAGGGGCTCAAAGAAAGATAAAAAAAATATTTGCAACATTAAAAATATTTCAATCCAGCTGAATACAATACATTTTTATAGACTATATCTTTGTTTATCAATACTCACAAGTTAATATGTCCTTATATGTTTAATGTTTTACAAAAAGGATTTCTCACCTGTATGTCCCAGAATTTGACTGTATTTTGGTGATTCAAAGCATCCCCACACTACAGCATAGTCGTCATAGTCTGTATCAATCACTCGGTATCGAAGAAATAAGGATACTAATAGAAGAATACGAATTAGGTTATACCTGTGCAAAAATAACACAAACATTCATAACGCTTTAATACACAAATACTCGTAACACCCTTAATACACAAACACTCATAACACCCTTAATATACAAACACACATAACACCTTTAATACACAAACACCCATTATTAATTAATTTGTACCAGAGGCGATGAGAGGGAAGAAACTGGGGCAGAAACCACAGGTTCCCAAGAAATTATTTATAATGAGTAGCCCCAAGGGTTATGGAATATTTCAAAAATGTAACATTATTAAATAAAATTATTCTTGTGAATAACAAGTCTTGTGGCATTCAAATCAAATTTAACTCTATTATTCAATTATTTTATAAAATAAAAACTGTTCAGTTTAAATCACTTATTTCATTTTCCTAGATACCATATTGCCACAATTTATTTATGCAATTAACTATGGTTGCTATCATATGAATTAAGTTAATTTCTTATTTTTTGCATGGATGCATTTCTAGCCATTATTCGAAATTTTAAAACTGTTACAATTTAGAATTAAGGTAAATTTGGCAACTAACCAATGGTTTTATTAGAAAGATAAATTATTAGTATGTATTTATTAATTATTACTAAAAGAACAAGAGTGAAACTTCTGTACAATCAGGAGGGGTGATGTGGCTCAGAGAGGTTCTAGCCCCAGGGCCCACAATCGCTTTCCATGGCCTTGATTTGTACTATTCTACCAAATTTAATATATTTATATCATTTTATTACCATGGTATAGAAAATATAACACTGAACACTAAAACATGGGGGTGTCTGTCATTGTCAAGCAGTGGGGAAAATGTTCTATCTTTAGCTCAAATGATCTTGAGAGGCTTTGAGTGATAGGTTTTCTAGTTTTCTTAGCATATAATGTAAATGTTATACAGTTTACTTTAGCAATTTCTTCATAAAATATATCCATTTTTTGACATCATGGTTGATCTTACCAAATTAAGACGTCATATATTCTCTCCAAAATATTCTGCAACAATAACCTCAAAATTAAGGCAGGTAATAAATGTGATATTTCAATTGTATTTACAATTAGGATAAAGGTGCTAGTAACTGACTGTGTGCATGAGAAATATTAAAAAAAAAATAATCCTAGCAAGGATACCAAGAGAGCAGTATCAAGAAATTTGCCGTTAGGAACATTATTTTGAATGTTTCTCTTGCTCATGGTTAAACACTTGCTCATGGTTAAATACTTGCTCCCAGTCAATTACTGGTGCCATCCCTATTTAAATATTAAAGAGACCCCTATGAAATATTTAATATGAAAATGTTAAGCCTAGTATACAGGCTTTCTAAAGTGATGTTATTTGCTGTTCAAAATGTGTATTGTTTTTAATAATCACAGGTTACATTTAAATGCTTTCAATTTATTTTGTCAATCGCATTTTGTTACTGTTCAAACATTTCATGATTTAAGAATTAAAAGGATGAAGACATAAGCATTATTTGTATCTGAAATAAGAATAATATGATTTTCATTAAGAGCTGTTGCTTCCAGTCAAACTAACATTTGTGATTGAAACAATCTAATTCATCAACACTGGTAAACATAAGGAAAGATTAAGCAAATTAATTTGTGCGTTGTATTTTAATTTAAGCATTTTACATTCCTTAATTGGTGGTAAAAGTTTTGCCAAACAATTTTCCTTAAAACATCTATTTCTCAGGATCCAAGATAGATAGAGCTTAGATGATGACTGATATGGATTCTGAATCAAATCAAATTCCAGAGAAGGATAGGTGTTCACTAAAGTTTTCCACTTCCGGTTGTTTTTCCCTTTCTTGTTCAAATATGTTTATTTTACTTGTAGCATTTGTTTTTTTAAGATTGGCTATAAATGCAGTTTAGATAATGCCTGATATGAATTCAGCATCAAATTCCGGAGGGGGGGGGGAAAAGGGACTCATTAGGGATTTTCACCCCCCAGTTCTGGAGACGCCACTTCCATATAAAAAATTTGCATTTTCCTTGAAAGATCAATTTTTTTAGAGTAGACTTTAAATAGAGCATGATGACTGATATGGATTCAGCATCCAATTCCGGAGGGTGTAGGGATTTCACTAAGGATTTCCACTTCTGGCTCAAAAATGTTTTGTCACTGAGGATTTCCGGTTCTAGAAATGTCGCTTTAAAATTTACCTTTTCCTTGGAGGATCTATTTATCAGGGTTTGCTATAGATAGATCTTAGATGATGACTGATTAATATGAATTCAGAGTTAAATTTTGGAGGGGATAGGGAAGTTCACTAAGGATTTCCTGTGCTAGAGATGTCACTTTTGATTTTCTGATAATTTGTATGACTACGAAATAATACACAACTCTTGCCATCACATGAAGTCTCCTTATTAAAATTCTTGTTTTTCTTCATTCTTTGCACAAAGTATTTTTATTTTTTAAGAGTAAACATATTGAATAACTTGTTATTTAGGTACCAAAACCTGCAAACCGACGTTGTAAAGATTCATATAATTAGTTCTGAACATCGGTTAAATTATTAAGTTAGACGCTTACCTTTGAATTATCTATCATCTTTGGTTTGGATTACCTGCATGTGCCTAGCTATTTCATCTTTGAATAGTTATTTTCTTTATACAAGGTTTCCTCTAAGTTCTTATAATTCTTTTAACTTTTGATTGAAGTGTTCTAGAACTGCAGAAGCAGGATCTACTAATAGGAAAGCGACTATGTACTATCAAGTTTGCAGTGGTGAATTGAAGAAGTTGGATTTGAATATCTATCTCAAAAATGAAGCAAGATAGGCAAAAATGTTTAATTACAAAGTTGTAGAGCATTTTCTATTTTATGTAGAAAGACGTGCGATTTGCACATAACATGTACACAGACTATAAAAAGTCAGGTAAAAATCACATACAGATGACGTAGTATCATTATACCTTTTCGTTGACCTCGTTATATCGTTTGTGTACGTGTATGTGTCATCTTTCCGTAATAAACTAGCTGCGGTGCCTGCAGTTTTTGTAGCAATCTGTTTTTTAGCAAGTTTTGTGGTCGCAAAGCAACAAGTGGGTCGAAATTTAGCATGATCAGGTCGAGTGGGTCCATTAGCAGAAAATATGATGGGAAAACTGCATGGAAATCTGAGCCAGAGTAGCTGAGACAGATAAAACGAAGATTTTAACAAGAAAGATCAATCATGCATAAAGCATTGATTATGAAACACGTAAACATCTCTAAAATGCGATTTTATTTAAACATCTCTAAAATGCTATACATTCAGCGGTAATATTTTAAGAATTATTACAATACTACAATAATTTATTATATTTGAAAACTTAAAACTTCATCGAAAAAAATGAACTTTATTCAAATGACGTCATTAAAATATAAATCGCCTGGCTTGCTATGTAAAAGCAGTACATATTTCATTCATACACTTTTATTCCATTCCTTTCATTCTTCACGATACTACAATAATTTATTTTACTTCAAAAGGTAAAACCATGGAGGTAAAAGTAATTTCATTCTATGCTTAAAACTTCATCGAAAAAGTCTGCAATAAAATCATTATGCGTCTCTATGTAAAATCAATGAATGTTTCATTCATATCAGCTGTATTGCAGACTCCAGAGCTAAATAATTTTGCATGAAAGAAATTCAGCAATTCTTATACAACTCATCTTACAGCTTCATGTGTTTACATTCTCCATAAGTAAAAATTAAGCTTCGTTGTAGAAATAATCAAAGTTTGATGATCATTTAAACTCAAATATATTCTAATTGCGTTGTTTCAGAATACAGATGCACAGAAATTAAGCAAAAATAAAGCGGTTTTAGGACGGATACAACAATAAATTAAAAAAAACATTAAATTCTGTTCAATAAATTAAAAAGAACTTTAAAAGTCTTGATTTTGACAAAAGATGGATGGCATTGATCGTTTAAACTCACATATATTGTAATTGCGCTATTTCAGAATATGGATGCACAGAAATTAAATAAAAATAAAGCGGTTTTTGTATGGATACAACCACAGCCGGTCTACAGTCCGGTGTGTAGACCGGTTGTGATACAACACTAAATATAAATTAAAAATAACTTCAAAAATCACGGTTTTGACACAAGATGGATGCCATATTTTATTTTAAAGTGGGTCACGTTATCATAATTGCACCCATATACCGAATATATTTTACTGAAAAATTTTTTTTTATATATTTTATGGGATCATTTGAATATTTCCTAAAACTTTCGAAGTAATTTGTGAATTTTAAATTCGTTTAAAAAAATGTTTGAAAAATTAGGTCCTATAGGGTTCAATGTATTTCATTTTTTCGACCCGGGTTCAAGCCAAAACTAATTGGGTGATATTATTCATTTATATTCCCATAGGTCCCACAGACCGTCTGAACAACGTACTAAAATTTCATTTTGATAAAGTTATTTTTACGGCAGTTATCGTGCGAACGGACAGACAGACAGAATGAACAAGGTCATAAATACTTTTCAACTATGTTGTAAAGTGTTAAAAAGGGAGCGCCCCTTCTACAACAGTTCTCCTTGCACCAAGAGTAAAAGCATAGAATACCATATTTATCAGTCTGTGAGTAAAAGTAAGAGCCACCGTGAAACGTAAATTCCCGTAATATACGAGATCCTATTCGCCCATAATCCAATACTTCCGCGCAGTCATTCGGAAGTTAGCATTGGTACTACGTATCCTTTGGAATCGTCGGTGTGCACGTAGGATTCAAGAATGTGTCCAAATTTTTGCATAACTAACACGTTTATACATAAGCACAGCGTAAATAGGAATGATATACAGTAAAACAGGACTTAAATGCTCCAATAATTTCACAAAATAACCTATATTATTCTTAAAGCATTGACGAAAGTCATTTCACAAAACAGCAGCTACTATTCTCAAAACATTGACAAAAATCACAGTTCAATATAGCTCGTGTCAAGTCAACTACCCTCCAACGGGGTGATAACTTCTTTTATAGTCTCTCTATATAAACTTCTGGAATTCTCTCATATTTCATAGAATACTCGTTATTTCGATGTCTTTCTCGAATCTTCATTAAGCTGCCAACTTGGCGATAAATCGCCAAATCGAGCAACGCTCTAAGCTTCAATTTCTGCCAACCCTAGACTGACGTCATGGGAAAGGATGCTTCTACGGGTGTTTTCTCCTTCTAGTCTTCGAAAGAGACGAATGTAAAGAAGGGGGGGGGGGGGGGAGACTCCAGGGTGTTTTACACGTTCGCAACAGTATCTTAAACACATAAAGGGTAGACTCTTCAGCCTTCATGCTTAAACCTCTATCACCTTCCCACCACAACATCTAATATCAGACAGTTCCAACTGCTTGACATCGGAATAAGCG
This sequence comes from Amaurobius ferox, assembly GCA_951213105.1. Classification (NCBI taxonomy): domain Eukaryota; kingdom Metazoa; phylum Arthropoda; class Arachnida; order Araneae; family Amaurobiidae; genus Amaurobius; species Amaurobius ferox. Next base: position 29,807,451 of record OX578142.1, read on the forward strand.
AAGGATTTGGGAAATTTGACGTTACGAAGTCTTTAAGATAATTTTAACAAGAAATATCAATCATGCTTAAAGCATTGATTATGAAACACTTTCCAACTTCAATGCAATTTTATTTAAACAAGTCTAAAATGCAATACATTGCTCGGTAATATTTTGAAACTTATCACAATACTGCATTAATTTATTATATTTGAAAACTTAAACCTTCATCGAAAAAAATGAACTTCATTCAAATGACGGCATTGAAATATAAATTGCCTGGTTTAAACATCTCTAAAATGTTATACATTCCTCGGTAATAGTTTTAGAATTATCATAATACTACGATAATTTATTATATTTGAAAACTTCATCGAAAACAACTGAAATTAATTCAAATGACGTCATAGAAAAAATAACACGCCTGGATCTCTCTATAAAAACAGGATTTCATTCATAACTTTCTCCCATTCATCACAATACTATAATAATTTATTTTATTAGGATGGATTTTTACATGGAGCTACAAAAAATTAAACTCTATGCTTGAAACTTCATCGAAAAAAATCGTCTTTCTCTTTATGAAATCAATTAATATTTCATTCATATCAGTCATGCAGACTCCATGGACTAAATTATTTTGTGTTAAAAAAATACAGGAATTCTAATACAACTCATTCTATATATTTTGCTGTTTACATTTTACATAGATGAAAAATAGGCTTAGTTGTAGAAATAATCGAATTTAGATGAGCATTTAAACTCAAATATATTGTCATTGCGTTGTTTCAGTATGTAGATGCACAGAATTTAAGCAAAAATAAAGTAGTTTTAGGACGGATACAACACTCAATATGAATTAAAAAGAACTTGAAAAAATCACGATTTTGAAACAAGATGGATGCCATATATCATTTTGAAGTGGGTCATGTGATCGTTTCATATCATGGTCACGTGATCGTTTCATATAAGAGGTGCAATAATTATTTTAATTTTTCTTTAAAAAACTACTGAATATATTTCTCTGAATTTTTTTTTTATATATTTTATGGAACAATTTGAATATTACCTAAAATTTTCGAAGCAATTTGTGAATTTTAAATCCGCTTAAAAAATGTTTGAAAAATTAGGTCCCATAGGGCTCAATGTATTTCATTTTTTCGACCCGGGTTCAATCCAAAACTAATTGGGTAATATTATTCATTTATATTCCCATAGGTTCTACAGACCGTCTGAACAACATACTAAAATTTCATTTTGATTAAGTCATTTTTACGGCAGTTATCGTGCTAACGGACAGACAGACAGACAGAATGAACAAAGTCATAAACACTTTTCAACTTTGCTGTAAAGCGTTAAAAAGTGACCAAATAAAAGCAGGTTTTTTTTTTTTTTTTTTTTTTTTTTTTTTTTTTTTTTTTTTTCATATTTAGAAAGAATTGCAGGTTTTTTTTCATATTTAGAATTGCAGTTTTCTCCTGACAAATTTTGAAGACAGTATCTTAAGAAGTTTAAGAATAACGACAAATTGAATATGAAGAGCACGGAGAATTCTTGGATAGTTCTAAATAATCCATGTTTCTTTTTAACACTTTACAACAAAGTTGAAAAGTGTTTATGACTTTGTTCATTCATTCTGTCTGTCTGTCCGTTAGCACGATAAATGCTGTAAAAATAACTTAATCAAAATGAAATTTTAGTATGTTGTTCAGACGGTCTGTAGGACCTATGGGAATATAAATGAATAATATCACCCAATCAGTTTTGGATTGAACCCGGGTTGAAAAAATGAAATACATTGAACCCTATGGGACCTAATTTTTCAAACAGTTTTTAAGAGGGTTTAAAATTCACAAATTGCTTCAAAAATTTTAGGTAAAATTCAAATTATTCCATGAAATATATAAAAAAAAATTCAGCAAAATATATTCAGTAGTTTTTTAAATAAAAATTAAAATAATAATTACACCTCTTATATGAAGCGATCACGTGACCACGATATGAAGAGATCACGTGACCCACTTCAAAATAAAATATGGCATCCTTCTTGTCTCAAAATCGTGATTTTTAAAGTTCTTTTTAATTCATATTGAGTGTTGTATTCGTTCTAAAACCGCTTTATTTTTGCTTAAATTCTGTGCATCTACATACTGAAACAACGCAATGACAATATATTTGAGTTTAAATGATCATCCAAATTTGATTATTTCTACAACGAAGCCTATTTTTCACTTATGTAAAATGTAAACAGCAAAATATGTAGGATGAGTTGTATAAGAATTGCTGTATTTCTTTAACGCAAAATATTCAGCTCATGGAGTCTGCATAGCTCATATGAATGAAATATTCATTGATTTTACAGAGAGAAGGACGATTTTTTTAGATGAAGTTTTACGCATAGAGTTTAATTACTTGCAGCTCCATGGTCTTAAGTTTTTAAATAAAATAAATTATTTTAGTACTGTGATGAATGAAATGAATGGGAAAATGTTATGAATGAAATGCTGCTTTTATAGAGAGAGCCAGGCGTGTTATTTTTTCTATGACGTCATTTGAATGAATTTCAGTTGTTTTCGATGAAGTTTTCAAATATAATAAATTATTGTAGTATTATGATGATTTAAAAAGTATTACCGAGGAATGTATCGCATTTTAGAGATGTTTAAACCAGGCAATTTATATTTCAATGCCGTCATTTGAATGAAGTTCATTTTTTCCGATGAAGGTTTAAGTTTTCAAATGTAATAAATTAATGTAATAGTGTGATAAGTTTCAAAATATTACTTAGGAATGTATTGCATTTTAGAGATGTTTAAATAAAATTGCATTGAAGTTGGAAAGTGTTTCATAATCAATGCTTTAAGCATGATTGATCTTTCTTGTTTTTTTTTTAATCTGTATAAGAAAAACTATCGTCTTTTTGGTAAAGGTATTTTGAAACTGGACCCGCAATATATTTGACTTCAGTTACACAACAACAACAACAAAAAAACAAGATCTTAACTTGAAATTTGAAGGAACAGAACTCAATTAAAAAGGGATCATATTCTCGGCATTTTCACAGTTATTGTAATAAAAAATCTATAGAAAAAAAAATTACCAATTTTTTGGAAAATCGGGCTTATAGAGTCCACGGCAAATTTATTTGGCTCTGATTAAAAAAAATCGAGAGCCTAACTTGATTTTTGAATTATAAGATATATTTTAACTCCCCCCCTCCCCCTCAAAAAAGAGGTTTTAGAAGATATTTAAAAATCTTCAATTTTTCTAAAGTTTTGTGCTCGTTCCCGGATCATTAGTTACATAAAAACACACACACAATCTTCTAGATCAAGTATAGGGGCTTGGGAGTAAGGTAAGACAGATATAGGTGCTTTGCCTGCACCTAGTGGTTCCAACTTAAAAAAAAAAGAGTTTTTGAAAATATTTACAAATTTGTTGAATTTAAAAATTTTTTTAAGGTTTTATGCAGGTCTCCGGATCTTTACCTACATTTAAAAAAGAATAAAAGAAGCGTGAACCTCTATTAATAGAGTCGGTCGATAGAGCTCTACAATTTTGTAATTAAAAACTTTCGCTTCGTTTTCAAAATAGTAATTCTAACTCCTTCAGTTCGCTGCTGCAAATATTTTCGTCGATAGCAGAGTCGTTTTACTGAAAGTAAAGCCTGCTTCTGTAGCTCTAGAATCGAAATTTAAATGGATGCATCATGGACTTGAGAGAACCCTGTTTGTAGTTATGGACACAGTGGCGTAATAGGATCTGCAATTTGGTTGGGGAGTATACTGGATTTGGACAAGTCCCATCAAATTGAAAAAAAGAGGAAGGGGCTGAATTTATTATGTCCCTTTTCATAACTAAATGGCTAGTTTTCTCTTTCGATTTTTAAAGGATTTAGTTTATTGTACTTAGACTTACTGGAAGATAGTTTAACATTAAACGTACCGACACGCAATATACTATATACCTATTAGTACCGTAACCTGTCACTTGACCCCTTTTTAGATAACAACTTTATTTTTTCTGATTGAATGCAGGTAATATTGATTTTAGTAAGGAAATATTAAACAAACTAACTTTAAGGAGACTGCATTCGGTTCCTAAAACTCTATTTGCTTCTTCTATTGTACATGTTCTTATATTTTTCATAATACGGCGGTCAATTATCAATGAAAATGCAGTCTTCACTTTATCCTTTATAATATTACATTTTGCATATCCCATTGGACCTGATTCTTCACTGAAAATGTTATGAAGAGCTGCTTTCCCAGGTGTAGCACCTATTTGCATTTCTTACTAAACAATGCCATCAATCGAAATATAATGTTAAATTTTTAATTCTCATCTTCAGAACTTGAGAGCAATCTCATTTTTTTCGTCCTTTACGTATTATATTCACAATATTTTCCTCTTCATCGTTGGTATCTGTAGACTCACACTCAGTGTGTAATAGATCATTATCACTTTCAAATAATATATCTTCACTTTCAGAAAGTTTACCTTCATCAATTTCCGATAACTCTTCGCCTATGTTATTTATTTCTTCTGAGAACATTTTGTGTCTTGAACGTTTCGACATGTTTTCAGGGTGAAGATTAGGAATAGAGTAACGATCTAAAAACAAAATATAAACTAACAAATAATAGTTTTTGTCACCCTTTCTTGCAACTTGAAATTTTATGCACTTTATTGAAATTTTAATACACAATTATTTTAAATTGAACTTATTACGCAACAGTCCTTGCAGAAATGTGCAGGAAACGGTACTTACGTATTATCGCAACCATGACAAAACGTAATTGATGTATCGTCCAATAAAGGTCCCGATCGATTCCAAGGACAACATGCAACAAAGTGATCTGTATGAGGACCCACGTTCGAGCGGGCTCGAACTGGTTGGGGGACGCACGCACCGCTGGGACTGTGTCGTCAGACAGGCCGGCTTCGCCGGACCAAGTAACAGAGCATACTAGACTCGCTTCTGGGACCGTCGCACGGCGCAAGGACCGTGACAACATGCAGCCAAGTGATCTGTATGAGGACCCACGTTCGAGCGGGCTCGAACTGGTTGAGAAAAACCCAGAAGCGAGTCTAGTATGCTCTGTGACTTGGTCCGGCGAAGCCGGCCTGTCTGACGACACAGTCCCAGCGGTGCGTACGTCCCCCAACCAGTTCGAGCCCGCTCGAACGTGGGTCCTCATACAGATCACTTTGTTGCATGTTGTCCTTGGAATCGATCGGGACCTTTATTGGACGATACATCAATTACGTTTTGTCATGGTTGCGATAATACGTAAGTACCCAGGAAACTGTTGAAAATATGTGGAATGTGCATGTACAATACTTTTTCTGACCAGATAACCTTATAAGGCAATACATTTTTCTCCCGGTCAAATGACCGGTCGTGGTAGATAACGGTAGACTATGTACACCCACTGACAATGAAAGTTGCGCACCAAGAAGAAAGCATGGTACAACTGCGAAATGATGTAAATAGCTAGAGGGCGAGCTGGTATGCAAATGATCCCAGTCTGGTGTGATTGTGTATGACCGTACACCCGTGATTGGCGCTGCAAGCATGAGCCAGCGGTCATATAAACCGGCGTGTAGTCGACGCCCTATCAATGCGGGAAGCTTCGGCCAACGCAAGAGCACGAGTACGGAGTGAAAAGAATGGTGGGTAGATGCCAGAAACCTCGATATACGCAACTGACGGACTTGAGAGAGGCCTGATTATCGGGCTGAAAACCGCAGGGTGGTCAGTGCGTCGGATAGCCCGTCACGTGGATCGTTCGGACTATACCGTCTGACGGTGTTGGGAGCACTGGTCACGGGACGTCACCCAGACACGGAGGACCAGCTCTGGACGGACCAGGCATATCACGAGTAGAGAAGATCGAATGATCGTACAACAGGCACGTATAGAGCCCACGGCGATCCGATCCGCAATACAAGCACACATAGCGACTCCTGTGGCCCATGAACCATACCTAGCCGCCAGAAGGAAGCGAATCTGCGATCCCAGCGTTCCTTACGTGTGATGCCGTTAACTCGGAAACATCGACGGCTCCGGTTGTAGTGGTGCCGGGCCAGAGAAACATGGAACGCCACAGATTGGCGATGTGTGGTGTTTAGCGATGAGTGCCGCTTCGTTTTGGAGACCGATGATCAGCGTATCCGGGTGTGGAGGTCCTCTGCACAACGCCACAATCTCAACCTCGTTATCGAGCGCCACACCAGTCCCACTGCAGGCATCATGGGCTGGGGAACCATAGCGTACGACAGCCGATCCGCTCTAGTAGTGGTACCTGGAACATTGACTGGCCAGCGGTACGTGGATGAGATTCTACGGCCCCATGTGCTCCCATTCGTTGCTGGGATTCCAGGTGCGCAATTCCAGCAGGATCATACCCGCCCGCACACGGCTCGGGTCGCCCAGACCTGCATGAGTCATGTCCAGACACTTCCATGGCATGTCCGTTTCCCAGACCTGTCCCCTATCGACCATGTGTGGGACCAGTTGAAACGCCAGCTGCCTCGTTGCTGCAATCTTCGAGATTTGGAACGTAACGTCCAACAGGTGTGGACTCGTCTGCCGAAGGATAACTTCAGGCGTCTGTTCGACACCATGCCGGACCGTATTGCTGCTTGTATCGCAGCACGAGGCTGTGCGACGCGCTATTGAGTATGACTGGACTGTGTACCACAGCTCCTTCTGTAAGTGTTCTGCTGAGCTATTTTTGTGATCATGCATATCATTCATCTGTATCCTTCCATCAATAAAATTTCAGGTCGGTCCATCCTATGCTTCCTTCTTGGTGCGCAACTTTCATTGTCCGTGAGTATATCTTTATCATATAAACACAAGAAGAAAAATAAATATTGAAATATTGATTGTATACATTTAATAGAAAAAGTCATGAAGTCCAGTAAGAAAAAGCGATAACATTATATGTGAATTTTCTAATCAAAAGTTTACAACCGGTCATTTGAACGGTTATGGTACGTTTAGTGTTAAGAAAAGTTGCTTTACTCACATGGCCCCATGACTAACTCCATACGTGCAGGTGCTTTGGCATCAGGTGTATGAAGGTATCCACGCATTAATGTAACTCTTCGATTCCTGAAAATGGATAATTGCATAAGTGTAGTCAAGTCTATACATTTTGAAAATAATTCATAATTTCAGAGTTTTAAATATTTTCCTCAATTAATGAGTACATAATTTATGCACGGTTTTTTAATTGCGAGATTAATACTCAATTTTATTACCGGTTCTAAATATTAGTTAGGAACATTTTTAGGGAAGTAAGAATTTCCGCCTCTCCCATAAATGACATTTCAGATCGGAAATCATGCCTGCAGTGCCACCAATTGTTTAACGTTGAAGTATGTGATTGTCTGAAAACTGTCACATACAAAGACTTCCAAAAGCTTGAAATTGTCTTAGTGCAGTAAACAGCATGGGAGCCCTTTTCGGCCCGGGCGATTTTAAGGTAGCGGCCCTGGTTAAGTGATGATGAGGTGGGGGGGGGGGTCAACATAATAAAAAAACAACCGTGAAATTCCCTGATTTTCTAGGAAAAGTTATAAAAGAATACATTTTAATCTATAATAATAAAATGTTTGCCTGTGTGTTAGTTACGCCTCTAGAGCAATAACCCGTTCGCATCGGGTTATGAAATTTGACACGCAGACAGTGGCGAAATGTCAGGGAAGACAAGATGATCAATGTCTACCCAAATAATTTATGGCCAAGTAAATTTTATTATAATTATATATATAATTCGAAATAAACGTGTGAATTATTTTCCATTTAAATAAATTAAGGAAAATATCGACAAATTTTTGCTCTGCTTGGAGCCTGTTTCTTTTTTTTCACTGTTAGTATTGGGAGAGAGCATCGATTGTACAGGAGAGTATATATATATATATACACTACCCGACATAGGAAATGCAACACCATGAAGCTTTGACCGTATAATTATGCAAATTGCGAGACAAATGCAACTGGTCGATGTATGCAAATGATCTGAAATGCAAGTAGGTTACGTTATTAGAGCGCGGGATACAGGGATGGAGACGGCAGATGAGCCAACAGTTGTTACTGTCTGTCGCCTACGTAAACCCGTTTTCCGAGCTGTGTTTTGTTTCAGAAGACACGTGTTGTTGAAGAGATGCCTGGTCGACGACGCCGAAGTCCATTTGAGCATTTGGACGATCGTGCAAGGGATTCATTTTAGGCTTACGTAAGACTGGATAGTCGTACCGGCGTATCGCCGCTGAAACACGCATAGATGAGTCCACTGTGCAAAGGATTTAGAGAAGATAGATTGAAGAAGGGCACGTGAATCGCCGCAGTGGTACAGGTCCAACCAGACGTACACCAGCACGCGTTGATCGAAGCATTCGAAGTATTCGATAGCGGCCCTACAAATGACGACTGTCGACATTCTACAGAATTTTCAGGGTACATTGGATGTTCCAATATCAGCTAGAACAGTTTCTCGATGATTGGTCGAAAGCGGCTTGCACTCAAACCATCCTTTACGAAGACTGACAATAACGACAAGACACCGACGTGAGAGATTGCAATGATATCGGACCCAAGCCGCTTAGACTACTGAATGGGGCAGGGTAGTGTTCAGCGACGAGTCTCGGTTATGTTTGTCAATTGACAGTCGCCGTTTGAAAGTCTGGAAGAGACGTGGAAACAGATCCAATCCTGCTGCGACTCTTGAACGCTATACTGCTCGACAGTGCGGCATCATGGTTTGGGGTGTCATCGGCTTCGATAGCTGGTCACTTTTGGTTTGTATCAGAAGCACAATGACGGCACGACGATATGTGGATGAGGTGCTGAGGCAGGTTGCACTGCCCTACATTCAGCGGTTGCAAAATGCTGTTTTACAGCAAGATAACGCTCGACCGCTCACGGCAACTATCAGCAGACAAGCCTTTCAAGGTATCCAGGTGCTTCCTTGGCCTTCGCTGTCTCTAGATCTCTCACCCATCGAGCATGTATGGTATGTGATTGGCCGTCGTTTGACTGCCCTGCCCCCGCCTCAAACAGAGGACGACCTGGGGAGGATGGTTGAAGGTATATGGTCATACATCCCTCAGGAAATTATCCGCACGCTCAATGCATCTGTTCCTTGAAGGGTTGCTGCTTGTATCGCCGCAAGAAGTGGTCCTACTACCTACTGATCACCCTGTCTATGCCATTATTGTATTGGCTTATCCTTCTGGAATTAACATCACTTATTTATATATGCCATCTCTGTTTGTGTGTCCTTTATCATCACACTCTCTCTAATCGCTCTTTCATGGTGTTGAATTTTCTGTGTCTGGTATTGTATTCCAAAGTATCTCATCCCGTCAATGTTCTATTGAGAGCTGACAGAGTATGCGTTTATTGATTCCACCCTAGCTACAACAGTTCTCAGATAGACGTATCTATCTGCGGTTTTCATTACATACGCTTTCCGTGTTTTAAATTTTTGAGGCCCTAAATAACCAGGTTCCACTATATTCACTGTGACTTTTAATTTGGCATGTCGTTGACTTTTGTGATATATTTGATTCTTTGGATGTTGAACTTTAACAGGCCAGTCCGTTTTGACCCTCCACACGCATGTAGTCGTTTTTTGTGAATAACTCGAACCGAAGCAGCTAAAAAGTCCTAATTGAATGTGTCGCTGTCTTTTGTGGTATATATATTTTAATTCTTTGGATTCTGAAACTTACCCGTCCAGCCCGTTTAGGGGCCGGGCTCACGGTAGTAAGGTGCATGTGTTTTGGAGATGACTTGAGAAACGGAGCAGTTAGACAGCTCAAACTAGACATATCTTTCCCTTCATTGTATATTTAGATTTCTTGGATTTTGAACCTTACTAATCCAGCCAGTTCTGGGCCAACAATAGGAAGTTACAGACTTTGGAATAACTCGAGAACCGAAGTAGCTATAAAGCTTTAATTAAGCATATCATTGCCTTTCGTGGTAATATTCTTTGGATTTTGAACTTTACTAATCCAGCCAGTTCTGGGCCAACAATAGGAAGTTACAGACTTTGGAATAACTCGAGAACCGAAGTAGCTATAAAGCTTTAATTAAGCATATCATTGCCTTTCGTGGTAATATTCTTTGGATTTTGAACCTTACTAATCCAGCCAGTTCTGGGCCAACAATAGGAAGTTACAGACTTTGGAATAACTCGAGAACCGAAGTAGCTATAAAGCTTTATAATTAAGCATATCATTGCCTTTCGTGGTAATATTCTTTGGATTTTGGACCTTACCGTCCAGACAGTTTGGAGTCTGGAATAGTAATATCCCTTTTTCTAACACTTTGCAACATAGTTGAAAAGTGCTTATGACTTTGTTCATTCATTCTGTCTGTCTGTCTGTCTGTACGTTCCCATGATAACTGACTTAAAAATGACTTTATCAAAATGAAATTTTAGTATGTTGTTGAGACGGTCTGTGGAACATATGGGAATGTAAATGAATAATATCACCCAATTAGTCTTGGATTGAACCCGGGTTGAAAAAATGAAATACATTGAACCCTATGGGACCTAATACTTCAAACATTTTTAAGAGGATTTAAAATTAACAAATTGCTTCGAAAATTTTAGGAAATATTTAAATTATCCCATAAAATATATAAAAGAAAATTCAGAAAAATATATTCGGTAGTTTTTTAAATAAAAATTAAAATAACAATTACAACTCCAGAGGGTTCTGAGGTACAAAATTGAATACGGTTCCTATGAAAATACCCATTGGGCTGTACTATCACTGTTACTTTTAAAGTTTTAACCACCAAAATTTATTTGCTGGATTAACAGTCAGTTGGCTGGGATATGAAGCATAAGAAGCCTAAAGCATTTTTCCACAGAGACAAGTATTGGATATTTTAACATTGCGCTTTAAAAGTCATTTCAAATAAAAACATTTTGTTTTTAACATATATCTGTTTCTATAGGAAATAGGTAACAAGAACTCAATATAAGTTACATATAAACTGTGGAATTACTTATTCATGTTGTAAAATAAGACAAGATAGCCAGGGCTGTGTTAGGCTATAGGCTATAGGATCTGCAGCGTAGGGGCTTCCGCTAGCTGGAGGATCTCCAGAGATTAAGTGAAAATTAATTTATTTGTGAATGCCGAATCAAAGCATAAGTACTTCAAATTGGGGTGCGGCAGCCCAGTGGTTAGCGCGCAGGGATTGCACTCGAACGACCCGAGTTCGTTTCCCGCCAATAGGTTGGACGGTCTGGGTCAAAGAAAAATGAGTATTCCAAATTATCTATTGAAAAAGGGGTTCAATTAATACACTGTTTATGCATTTGAAGTATTCTCAAGGAGTTCCATAAGCTGTCCAGAGGGGGAAGCTTAATTTTTCTTAACTTTTCCCCTTTTGAAATATTACTGGGGACCTTACAATACCTGTAGCCTAGGGGGCTTACAAAATCTTAATCTTGCCCTAATGATAGCTAAAGAGTCCCATTACAACGTGCTGGTTTGGTAATCGAAGCTCTGTTTAAAAACAATGCTAACAATTCAGGAAACACCCCGAACTTCTTTTATAAAAGATCTTTAGGCTAAAAATTTTTACAGTGTTTCCAGATTTTTTATAATGAGCTGCATGCATAGTTTCAAATCTAATAAAATGTATATAGAAAATTTACAGAATGTTAATCCCATTTCTTCTGAACGTGGCTCTCATTTTCTTGTTGCTTGCACCACTGACGACTGTTGTTGCACACTTCAGCCCTCCTTCAACCAGAGCGAATGTACGTTGCACTTCATACCAAAGACCTTCGAACTGAAAAAGAGAAAGTGAGAGTACATTTTTTAAAGATATTTTTATGTAGAGTGGTTTTCCAATAGGGAGCTAAATAGCCCAGAAAATTCTTAATAGCATTTTGTAATTGAAAATAATTTTTTGTGTCCTTTTTAACACTTTACAACAAAGTTGAAAAGTGTTTATGACTTTGTTCATTCTGTCTGTCTGTCTGTCTGTCCGTTAGCACGATAACTGCCGTAAAAATGACTTAATCAAAATGAAATTTCAGTATGTTGTTCAGACGGGCTATAGGACCTATGGGAATATAAATGAATAATATCACCCAATTAGTTTTGGATTGAACCCGGGTTGAAAAAATGGAATACATTGAGCCCTATGGGACCTAATTTTTCAAGCATTTTTTAAGCGGATTTAAAATTCACAAATTGCTTCGAAAATTTTAGGCAATATTCAAATTGTTCCATAAAATGTATAAAAAAAAATTCAGCGAAATATATTCAGTTGTTTTTTAAATAAAAATAAAATAATAATAACACCTCTTATATGAAGCGATCACGTGTCCATGATATGAAACGATCACATGACCCACTTCCAAATGATATATGGCATCCATCTTGTGTCAAAATCGTGATTTTTAAAGTTCTTTTTAATTCATATTGAGTGTTGTATCCGTTCTAAAACTACCTTATTTTTGCCTAAATTCTGTGCATCTACATACTGAAACAACGCAATGACAATATATTTCAGTTTAAATGCTCTTCCAAATTTGATTATTTCTACTATTAAGCCTATTTTTCACCTATGTAAAATGTAAACAGCTAAATATGTAGAATGAGTTGTATTAGAATCGCTGTAATTCTTTAACACAAAATCATTTAGTCCATGGAGTCTGCTTAGCTGATATGAATGAAATATTCATTGATTTTAGAAAGAGAAGGACGATATTTTTCGATGAAGTTACGCATTGAGTTTACTTACTTGTAGCTCAATGGTCTTAATTTTTAAATAAAATAAATTATTATAGTATTGTGATGAATGACATGAATGGGGGAATTATTTATGAATGAAATGTTTCTTTTATAGAGAGAGCCAGGCGTGTTATTTTTTTATGACGTCATTTGAATGAATTTCAGTTGTTTTCGATGAAGTTTTCAAATATAATAAATTATCGTAGTATTATGATAATTCTAAAATTATTACCGAGGAATGTATCCCATTTTAGAGATATTTAAACGAGGCAATTTATTTTTTAATGCCGTCATTTGAATGAAGTTAATTTTTTTCGATGAAGGTTTAAGGTGTCAAATATAATAAATTAATGTGTGATAAGTTTTAAAATATTACCGAGGAATGTATTGCATTTTAGACATGTTTAAATAAAATTGCATTGAAGTTGGAAAGTGTTTCATAATCAATGCTTTAAGCATGATTGATCTTTCTTGTTTTATGTATAAAATTTATAGTCCGACAGTTCGTGCCTTTTTTCATAGTTCATAATGATCATAAAATATGGCATAGGGACATGTGTGGAAGAATGTATTGGTGCAAAAACTGTGTCCTATGCGACGCTGCTGAGACTTTTGAGAAGAAGACGCTGTAGACGCTCCTCCAAAAAGGCAGAAAAATAGCTCATAATGATCACGGATGAAGCGTTTGTGCATACATGCAAAAAAAAAAAAAAAAAAAAAAAAATATATATATTATTAGATACTTTTAGTTTGGATTTTTTACTTTGAAACAAAATTAAAGGCACAACTTAATGCCATTATTAAATAGTGTGTGTGTGTGTACTAATTCCCCCGTGGTGAAGGAGCGCCTACGCACCACGTCCACAAGACCTCTCAGGGTGTCCCATGGCGAAGGGGAGGAGATTTGCAGCTTCACGTTTATAGAGGCCCCCCGAAGGGTGGAAGTCTGACTTGGCCTCGACATGACAACATCCATCCCCGCTGGCGGGATTCGAACCCACAACCCGGCAATCCAGCGATCAGACGGAAACGCATGCCCATGACCGCTCGACCACCGGATCGGCATTATTAAATAGTAATATCGCTAATAGAAAATGCAACTCTTTTTTGTCTTCTAAATACTGTAAAAGGATGAGGGATTCTGGATTCGAATAAGATCAGAATATTTCGATGTAGGCGGTATACTTTTGATGTATACTTTCGGTGCAGTCGTAAAGCAAAATTTAATAAATTTTCAAAATGAGTGAAGAAAGCATTCCTACAATTTTTGACAACAAATTGGTTCCGTCGATAAAAAAAAAGCTGCGAGAGATAAAAGAGCAAAGTTTAACTGCAATCGTAATAAGAAATATTCCATTTCATCTATACCCTTTCAATATACCATTTTATCTATTTGATGTTCCTGTTTAGGTATGGCCTTTCTTTATTGTTCGTGCAATATCTATAATGTATATTTTGTTGATTTTCACCTATTTAATTTCCTTTTTGAATTACCTGGCTTTCCTATACTTTTTCTTTTTGAGTTATATTTAGAATTAGAATGCATACTTCTCTACTATCATAGTTTTACATTTTTAGGTTTTATAGTTTTAAATCCTCATTGTCGAAATTGTTATAGTTTTTAGGTGCTAATATATATATATATATATATATATATATATATATATATATATATATATATATATATATATATATATATATATATATATATATATATATATATATATATATATATATATATATATGTGTGTGTGTGTGTGTGTGTGTGTGTGTAACATAATTTTGATAATCACTCTTTTTCTAAATTGTTTCTTATATAAAATTTCTAGATAGTAATATTGCTTTACAGCCATTTGCTTCAGATAAACCACGCTTTGCTACCACTTGTCATGGCAGTGGAATTTATCCAGTAAAGAGGCTCTTTAATCATATTAAAATCCAATTTATTCATGTTATAGCAGTAGAGTACAACTTTTTACATTGGTCGGACTTTCAGTCGGGCTCCATCTCTTACGGAGCCTCAAATCAGTCTGCTTTATACATGCATGTTACACTTGTTTTTGGAGCGCACGATATTGCGGGTGACATGGGAAATATGCTGCCCTTGCGGTTTCTATACTACAAAAGTATGATGGGGATGTAGTTAGAGATGGGAAAGTTTATCTTAGAAACATTTTTAGGCGTCTAGTTATGACTATACGCTATTCAAGGCTGAGATAGGATAGATATTCTAATGAGAAAGTTTTCTTTGTGGTTTTGATTAGTGGCCAAATATGCTGGTGTAGATGAAAAGAAGCACGGGCATTTTCTGGTAATATTAATATCGTGGGGTAGAATTTAATATAGTTACAATAAGCGCTTGGCATGAGATGGGAATTTGAAATAAGAATTATGAAAGAAAAGGGTACGTTAATTGGGAAAACTAAAATGGTCTAAATCATATCCCCACCCCCACCCCCGAAAACAAAAGGCTTAGGCATGAAGTGAGTCTGTGCCCAAGCCTTTTGTGTTTGGAGGACCTAAACGCCTCTAAGATTTTTCTAAGAAAAACTTCGTCTCCAAGAAAAACGTCTCTACGATAAACTTCGTCTTCGTCTCTAAGATAAACTCCGCCAAATTTGTCTCCAAATTTTTTATGTAAACGTTACGGACGGAGGGACGGAAAAATGGGTTATTCTTAGAGTATTTTCTTATATTCTTTCCACGATATTGGATTTTTATCAATTAGTCGTCATTTTTATTGATTTAGCGTCATTTTTATCAGTTTGGCGACAATTTTATCAATTTTACAACATTTAAAAAAAATCGCCAAGTTTATCGCCAAAATTTCGCCAAGTGTTATGGACGGAGAAATAGGTTAGTCTTACAGCAGATTCTTACATTCTTTCCAAGATGTTCAATTTTCATCAATTGTTCGTCATTTTTATTGATTTAGCGCCATTTCTTATCAATTTAGCGACAATTTCATCAATTTGGTAACATTAGAAAAGTCGAAAAGTTGGCGATATTCGCCAAATTAGTCACCAAAATTCCGCCAAGAGTTATGGACAAGTAGGTTATTCTTATAGTAGATAAATGACTATTGAGGAATTGTTAGGTGTCAATATACAAAACTATTATCCAACGTTACTTCTCCCTTAAATGGAACGATCTAGATCACCAAGAATGATGTTAACAAATTTACTGCATAATATTATATATGAAAAGTGAACATATTTCACAATAGTATTACCCCGAGAGGTTGGTGGTAGGGGAAGGAGGATACGGTCCCTGTGGATGCCTCCCCCACTGGGTTCCGGTCTAAATTGGGTGGCACTTCCCGACCGTCCAAACAGTTACCTTACACCTTTCTGGTAGGTCGGACGGTCTGGGTTTCAACAACAACAATAGTATTACGAACGTGTAAAATGCTCTCACTGGAGTCCTCTTTTGAAAACTAGGGAGAAAACACCAATACAGGCAACCTTTCCTATGACGTGAATCTAGAGTTGCCACGTGCTAAAGTTCGGAAGGTATTACCATATTTGGCGATTTAACGCCAATTTGGCAACTTTCCGAAGGTTCGAGAAACACCTCGAAATAACGAATATTCTACCAGATTATGAAAGATTTCTTGAAGTTTCTATAGAGAATCTATAAAAGGAGTCATTACTCAGTTGGAGGGCAGTTAATGTGATATGAGCTGCATAGAACTATGTTTTGAGAATAGTCAATGTTTTGAGAATAATATCGGCTAATTTGTGAAATTAGTGGAGCATTTAAGTGCTGTTTTACTGTATATTATTGCTGTTTATCCTGTGCTTGTGAATAAACGCGTTAGTTATCCAGAAATTCGGACTCATTCTTATATCCTGAGCGCACACCCACGTTTCCAGAGGATACGTCGTACAAATTGGTGTCAAAAGTCGGATTTCTGGAAACTTGACAAGTGTATATGGTAGCAACTAGAAAAGCGATGGAGGAACAGTTAAAACAGATGATCGTTCTGATTAAAGCCACGAAAGACGGACGGCGAGATGAAAGCCGGCATCAAGCTATGAAGTAAAAGATTAAAGTCGGACAAGATGAGATGAAAGAAGCGCTGAAAGCCGTACAAGACGAGGTGAAAGTCGGACAAGAAGCGATGGAAGAAAAGATTATAGTCGGATAAGACGAGATGAAGAAACGATGAAATCCGTAAGAGACGAGTTGAAAGTCGGTCAAGAAACGATGAAACAAGATATGAAACTAGAGATTAAAGCCGGTCAAAAAGAAATGAAAGCAAGGCAAGCCGAAATGAAGGAAGATATGAAATTCGAGATGAAAGAAGAAATCAAAACTATACAGAGCAAAATGAAAGCCAGACAAGAAGAGATCAAAGAAGAGGTGAAACAAAATATTAAATCCGTTCAAGAAGAAAGACAAGACATTACATCCGTACAGAAAAGCATTGATGCCGGAAAAAAGAGATGAAAAAGCTCGAAAAGAGATTATTGGTTGCCGAGCGAAAAGCTTCAGTCTCCAATACGATACGGATTTCTGCATGCCGTCACTATGCAAAGTAAAATCTCCCACATATGACGGACAGAGTATTTTACACGTTCGTAATAATAGTTAATACTTTTCTTAATTTTATGTGATTTTTTGATAAATTTATTTGAAATATGGGCAATATCTCAAGAACAGTTCATGCTACCTTTCTAAAGTTTGTGTCAATCGTTTTCTAATTAAAGTTACATAAGAATGATTATTTACGCAACTTTCTTGAAGGTTTTGATTTTTTGATAATTTTTTCAAAATTTTATTCAAAAATTTGGGGAGGTGGGGATCTTTTGATCATTCGATTGCGTTTAAAAACAATAAGCTTCCAGTGTTCACCGATTGTAATTTTTGTATCAAATTTCGTTTGAAATCAAATTCTGTTCGTGAGACATCGTCTCCATGGACACACACACACACACAGACATCACCTCAAAATCGTTCGATTCGTGTTCAGGGATGCTTGATACGTGCTCTCTTGTCGAAATCTCGAATTCGAATTTTCGACCCTGTCCCAATACTTTCCTTATACATTATACTATGTATATAAGGAAAGTAGGAGAGACTGGCGTAATGGCGATCACCTAAGGAAATTTTTACCGTACAAGTCTAATTTTAAAGCTATTTTGTTCAAACCACATGAAAGTCAATAAGAATTTTATGCACTTTTTAGTAATATCGTTAAAATATTTTTAACCTTTTTCTTTTATTATTAAAATATTTTTTAACAAAATTGTCTCTTTGACCGGTATTGCCCCTAGCTTGGGGTAATGACAGTCAGCATTTAAATCCATTGAAAATCATAGTGAAATAAATTATTAAGGATAAAATTACTAAAACCACAGTTTTTACTCATTTCGCTGTATTTATTTTACAATACTCTAACATGAGGGTTACTACATTAGAACAAATCAGACTAAATATATATATAAAAATATACCTAATAAAAATACATTGTCTTTATTCACTGCATAAGTCACATTTGCAGCCCTCAGCATTATCCCATCGGGAACATGCTTCATGAGCTCATTTTCCACAAACTGTACATCGAAACCAAAGCTTTTGATCTATTCCAAATTCTCCACAATAAAAACAAACTTCTTCATTGTTATTAAATTCTTCAATTTTAAATTCATCTTGACACAACATCTTTCCATCATTGGAATCATCAGAGTCAGAGTCGAAAAGTTCTGTGCACGGTCGTTTCTTAGTATTCCTTATCTTTTTAGTTTGATTTGGGGACAATATTTTTTGGATTATTTGGTTTCTTTATCTTAGCTTATTTTCTAGTATTTTTTTTCTTCTTTTTTTTTTTCACTTGTACTCTCCAGTGAGTCATCTGATGCTGTGTTGATAGGAACATCAATGGCAAGTCAGTTGGCTTTCAAAATACCGTCTTCACCAAGAAGTCGTCATCTGTAAATATCCCTGGATTGAGAGGATGGATCCCAGTTGTTAGAAAATCACTAGTCGCCTTACAAATAGTAGCGACTGCTGAGTAAGCTTTGTTAAAAATCTCAGCTACATCATAGGGAGTTATTTTTACAAGTTTTCTAGATTTCAAAAAAGATCACATTCTCTCTGCGATAAGCAGCCTTCAATGGAGAAAAAAAGTCACATCTAAAGGCTATATCCCATGAAAAGTGTGCGGTGGCAGAGACACCATCACAATGCCATGCAATTTACAGAAATTACAGGCCTCTAAAGTGCAGTGACTACTATGATTGTCGAAGATCAAGAGCATTTTGTTCTCTGTACTTGCATGTTGTTGTTGTTGAAACCCTGACCGTTCGACCTACCAGAAAGGTGTAAGGTAACTGTTTGGACGGTCGGGAAGTGCCATCCAATTTAGACCGGAACCCAGTGGGGGAGGCATCCACAGGGACCGTACCCTCCTTCCCCTACCACCAACCTCTCGGAAGGACTTACGGACCCACATGTTTAACGTGATCGCACTCCGCGTGAACACGGCGGCAGTTTTGGCAGTGGCTGGAATCGAATCCGGGCCTACCGAATGCAACTCCAGCGCGCTAACCACAGAGCTACCGCGCTCCTCTGTACTTGCATGTGTAAAATCAGAAAAGTGCTTAAGCCAAATCAAGAATAGTTCTTCCGTGATCCATCCTGATTTGAAGCAATTGTAAATAGAGCCAGGTGGACCATTTTTTTCCAACAAAGGAGACATACATTGCCGTGGAAAAATAAACATTGGGGTTACATACTGTCCCCAGAGCTCATGGCACAAACAACTGTAATAATTTCCCCTCTCTCCCAGCTAGTTAGTGATCCTATTCGCTTTTGCGCCTTTTCAGCTACAATTAATCCCGGATCCTGCACAGTTGATACCCCGATTTCATCTACATTCCAAATGTTTGTAACTTTAAATTTGTGTTTTACAATGGCCTGTTCTAAATTTTCAAAAAATCACTTTTCTATGTTAAATGCAGAAGCTCTACTAATGCTAGTAGCCTCTGGTTTCCTCACGCTGATGTGATACCTCTGTAAAAAGCCCTACAGTCAATCCAGTCCAGCTATTTTACTATCATTATTAAACCTATGTTTTATATTGTTACTTGTAGCACATTCGTAGGCAGTTCGCCTTAACTGGATAGTTGTCATGCCATAAAAATATCTTCGACAACATTTTTACATGCTCAGCTAACTCTTTTTCAACTTCAGGAGGAAAATCGCACTTTCTCCTCACAGTAGGGCCATCAACATTCCCACTTTTAAGTCTCTCTTGCAGAGTATTAAATGGTATTCCAAATTGCTTTGAAGCTTTTCTGATAGACATGCCATCACTAACGGCTTTCATTGCCTGCTCGAGCTGTTTAGCAGTCCATTTAGCCTTTTCTGTCGTTCTTACCCGATTTCTGGGCATCTGAAACATAGAAAAAGGAAAATTTTCATGCTGGGGTAATACCTGTCACTAAGCAACTGCTTGTTATTATCCCAAGAGCACGCCATATTTGCGAACGTTAAAGCCAAATATCAAACTATTTCTACATTGAAAACAAATATACTATTAAACAGTACCATTATTACAGTATAGTTTAAGATATACGATAATTCGTACCTAAGTGAAATTCGAGTATTTACCGCAGGCCCCCCACATCAAATTGTGGGACATGGTAACAGGTAGTGTCGTGGGCCCCATGTAAATTAAGGGAGTGATTATCCCCCCCCCCCCCGGTATCCAACGCATTTTAGGCAAACCTAACTTTAGTAAAATAATTTTTGCTTTATCATTTTAATTAATTTAAAGTTGCATTCTCTGGTTACAAAATAGTAAAACACAGCAGAAATAACAATCACTTAATGAAACGAAAAATTAAATGTATATTCATCAATAAAGTCAAAAAAAAGATTTATCCAAAATATCCTCCAATATCATTATTTGATCAACTTCTATTCCTATTGCCACTCTTTTAACAAAAGTAAGATAAGGCACTCTGATTTTGTGTACAGTAGAACCTCGATTATCAGACCCTCGTTTAACCGAAACGCTCCGTTAACCGACGTCGGTTTCCTGACTTTTTTTTCCCCTTGTCCTTCCTTTGTCCCTGGAGTCTTTAAAACGGCGTTTTTGAAAGAAATTAATAAGAAAATTACTTTTTGAAGGATAATCTACATCTACAGTTTCAATACTAGAGTTTCGGAAGTCTGTCAACATTGAAGACTGCATTTATATGATCAGTGAAGCATGGGAAAATATATGCCGCATTGACACTAAGACGAAGTGGGAGAAAACTTTTGCCGAATTTTTCAACTGGAGCAGATGAAAATGTTACAGACATTGCGAAAGATGGTGTTACTGAATTTTCAAACATTTTTAGCACGATGCCAGGTTTTGAAAACTGTGGGATCAAAGAAATTACAGATTGGTTGATTTGTGACATGGAAGATGCAGGCTTCCAGTTGCTTAATGATGAGGAAATTATCGCAGAAGTCCGACATTCTCCAAAAGAAGACGAAGAAGATGATGATGATGAAGGCGAGAATGATTCCAAATAAAGATTAGTAACAATGATGCTTTTGAGTGTTTTTCAAAAGGCCTTGCTTGGTTGGAACAACAAGAACAGTGTGATTCCTCTGAAGCTGAACTAATGCTTTAAAAAAAACTTCGTGACAGAGCTGCACGACAAAGGATGACCAATTTACGCCAGATGAAGCTTCCATTTAAATCATTGTAAGTTTTTTGTTTCAAAATAAATTTTCATGTGCTACTATACTGTACCGTAATTTGAATTTAGATATTTATTTAGCAGTTTAAATAGTCATAATAGACGATGTTACATATTAAACTAGACGATTATTGAAAAATTCTCTATTATCCGGAAATTTCGATTATCCGATGTAGGTTCGGTCCCAATTACGTCGGATAATCGAGGTTTTACTGTATTAATCAATTTTTTGTATCAAAATCTCATATATGCAAAGTTTCTGTTTTTTGCGATAAACGATTTTTTTAAAGTAAGTAATAGCAGTTTGGATCTTCTAAATCAGCTGGTCTCTATCATAGGGGTACGAAAAGTTAATTTTACTTAATATAAGAAGGTGTGTAGTGGGAAATCTAAGCTGCGGACAACAAAGGAATTTAGTACAGAGGCACTTCAGGACCCGGACAAATACAACTCAGCGAATTTCTTTTATTCGTATTAGTTTTTTAGTTATTTTATATTGAAGCACAATTTTCACGCAAATTGGTTATTTAGCGATCGAAAATTTTGTCACAGAGTTTCCATTTTTACACCATCGGATAGATCGAATAACGTTCTTTCCAATGATGTTTGAACAGAACTGAATCCGTAGAACAAACAATTCCTTATATTTATTTATTTGCTGTCTAGTGGCCTAACGGCCAAACGACCGGCATTTGTAAACATATTTATTTATTTATTTAAAATGCATCAAAATGTGTATATTTTGGATTATTTGATACTTAAATATGTGTGTATATCTTCATATTCTAACGAAAAAAAATAATTACTACATTATTTTAGTTTTTGTGAATTTTCGTACAAACGTATAAAAATTAAAATTTTAGGTATCGTTAATGAAATGCATATCTTTTTTTTCTCCCCGGTGAACGTTTGAGCTTATCGTCAAAGCCTTGGAACTCACGGTGTGGTTTAAGCCAAGTCTTCTCTCCTAAGAAAGAATTCCATTTTGTTTCTTTTATTTTATTTATTCTATTTTCCTGCTTTCCAGTTGCGAAACGAAAGGAAGAAATGAGTTGAAAATTGAAGTGGTTTGAAGGTGATATGGAAATTGAGTGGTTTTATCTGTAAATGTATTATTTAACTAGCGGAAGCTTATTTAGGACCCGGACAACGGTGGGTTAATTTGTTCTAGTAGTATGTAAATGTCCAATCGGAGAAGAAAAAAGTCCTATTTGCATCCTATGATCTTCTATATGATCAATTTTGTAGTATGACAGGTATCTGAGACGCGAAAGGCCAGAGTGTATACCGATTCAACAATTTCAGAAGTAATCTCTCATGCCACACGCCAAACGTCGCTTTATCGCCAGTTCTGGTTTATTTTCGCTACACGTGCAATTGGAGGGGAAAGACGAATTGTTTAATAAAGAATATTGTTCATAATTTGATTGCATATCAAATTGCGTATGAGAATGTCGTTAGATACATTTGTATCAGATTACTTAGAAGATTATTATCTAGAAGATTGTTTAGAAGATTATGTGTATCAGATTATTAGGGAAGATGTTAGGAAACTTATCAAAATATACAGTAGTATTTCAAAAACTGGTTTGATTATTTATAAATCAAATAACAATCCGACTAATGTGGTTTTCAAGTATACTATTAAAATACATGTATTTAAAAACTTTGTGTACTGCATACGGATAGTTTGAAATTAGTTAAAGAAATGTTCGACACACATACATATAATTTATTATTTGAATGAAACGATTCTAATTTCGTAGAAAATATATGTGTAG